>CM034151.1:316834542-317434542 GCA_019776745.2 Taxus chinensis | reverse complement strand
CTTTCAATGGAAAGAGGAAGCTTCTAGGGCATTTGAAAAATAGAAGGTGGCAATGAGCACTATTCTAGTATTGGAAAATCTAAATTTCTCCAAGACCTTCATATTTGAATGTGATGCTTCAAGAAATGGGATTGGAGCAATACTTATGCAAGAAGGACAAGTAATTTCATTACATAGGTTTTGTTTAACAAGCATTTTCGGTGTAAAAATAGATTTGGAACCCTAAATTACAAAAATGGAATTTTTTGGCTGGAAGATGTAGAAAATCAAGGTGTTCCAAATACTTGCAAGAAGCTCAAATTGTTCCTGGATTCAAAAATGGTCCCTACCCCGTAACCCTGTTGGGGACTGCCACCCATAGACCGCTACTCTCAAAACTAAACATGAAAAATTGGTTGTCTGAAATTTGAAAGAAGAAGATGATCAGAAAGATTTATGATTTACAATAAGTTGGGTCAAAGTGAATGTGTAATTCTAATATCTTGTACTAATATCAATGAAATTTTTTCACATTCCATTTTTGTAAGTTTCAAATTTAATTTTTCAATTTACAAAGTCCTTGGAAATTTTGACTTTATCAATTTGCAAAGTCTTTTAAAAACTTAGCCTTTGTCTCCAATGCATGTTCAAATCGAATTTTTCAAATTGCACGTTTCTATTATTAAAAAAGCTTGATTTTTCTTCCATGCATGTAGTTATAAAATAGAAAATTCCTATAAATATCAGTACTCAAATCATTGTAAGGGACTTTTACTAACTAGATATTTTTACTTGGAGAGGCTACTTTGCAATACTTTTAGAGGATATTTCTACAATGATATGTGGAGAGATTTTAGGCTATCAAGTATATTATAAAAGGAGATTTCATCATTTGTTAAGGGGATTAAAATTATCTAGTGACTTGGAGGGATTTTTGGACAAACTTTGTATTGCTCATGATTTCGCACAAGATCTTGTATGAGACTAGTACATGTTCATCTTTGTGAAGAAACAAAAGATATTTGTTGAAATTTATGTCACGATTCCTTTGGAAATAACATATGTTCTAATGTCATGTATTTATGCTTCTTTATTACTTTCATGAAGGTATAATTCTTATAAGAAGTGTTTCATACATTAAATGATCTACTTGGAAACTAAAATAAGATCCTTTGATGTTTTATTTGGAATACAATTTTTCCTTTTCTTCTATCTTTCTCTCTAAATTATCCATTCATTTATTCTCATTTTTCAACATATATTCCTTTCCCAAGAGTAAAATCCCCACCCCCATAAGTTATTTAGTGTAAAAAAATTGCATATCTTTTCTTGTTTGTTCTAGGTTTCAATAAAGAGCACCTCTCTTGAAAAATAGAGGAGGAGATTTGTCCCACACACTGTTGTTAAAACACCATATTTTGTGTACGACAAAATATTTTTCCAATATCTAGATCCTCGTCATTTCCTAGAATGTTTGATTGCTTATTTGTTTTCCTTGTATTGAAGTCTCTTATTAAAAAAATCTTCTTGATCCTATTGTAGATTGAAATATCCCTCTTTAGATAGGAATATAGGTCTTCCCAATCTAAATCTTTCTTCTTATAAAATTTGGAGTTCTTGGGTGTAAAATAACAAGTAGCTATGTGTTGATGAAATAATTTGTTACAATGCAAATTATTAGTTTTCACCAATGGTCACGGGGTTAAGCCCCTCCTTATGGGGTATGGGGAGGCTCCCATTGTTGAAAGTAAACTAACTAAAATAGTGGGGTGGTTGTTAGGTTGGGGATCACACATGAATAATTCACTAAACTTATGGAAAATTGATTGTACGGTGTACAAGGGAGGAATTTTCTTTGAAGAGGGTAAAGATGAGTAGGAGAAATAGGGAGATGGGGTTAATGTTGTGAGTAGACTTATTAAAATCACATACATTAGCTATAGTAGGTCCACATTAAATTGGAAGAATTAAACCATGTAATCAACAGTAAGACTAATAAATTGGAGACACAAAGTTATTTCTTGATTTTACAATATTACAGTTGCTTACAAAGTTGGAAAATAGGGGTATCGAAGAACATAAGAAAGGAAAAGAGATAAAATAATGTAGCTTATTGCTTGTAGTAGAAGTGAAATGCAACAACTAGCAACAATAAATGAATGCTAACCTTTTTGAATGGAGAATCCATCCCAATTTATAGCTCACAAGATGTCTCTTCGTCTCCCCCATGTGAATTTTCATCTCACCACTACGTGACTTTTCAAATTCCTTAGGAATGAAACTAAGTACTTTTCTTATTTTTAAAAAGGGAATTTTACAATGCAAATTTAAGTCACTTAAGTGAATAAAATGAAAGAGTGAAATTACATTCTCAGTGAAGAAAAATAATGTCAGAGAGAGGGAGGGGGTGAGAGAAGAAGAGAGAAGTGAAATCCAGAAATGGGAAAGCTCCTTGTTGACAAAGAATTTGCTTCCAATGGATCTTGAGTGAACACTCCATGACTGAAGTTTCCTACCTTTGACCTTTTGTTGAATAGGAACACTGTGATTATAAATTCCTCCTCTTATGAGATGTAGACACATTCTAAGGCATTGAATGAGTGTTTAGAAACATTTCTGCAAGTCTTTCACTGATATATAAATATGATGATCCTTTTTTAACACAATGTTGGAGTTAGAACATGGAGATCATCACCTTGCTCTTCTTGGTCTCAAAATTCATCTCTGTGACAAAGATGTTTCCTTTTTGAATGGAATCAACCCCAAGATGATCAAACAACTTATTTCTCATTTTTTATTCATCCCTATAGACAAAAATGAATCATACCCAATATCTCCTCGTATTTCTATCTACAAATCGATTGAAATGGGTTTATATCTATACTGAAGCAAGTTAAATGATCTCTGAGAGGGAAGAAAATACTGCTACCGCTATTTTTGTTTCTGATGGATATGCAAATAATACGCACAAAGATGATACAGGGAGCTATGAATTGATCTTCAAGGACTATTTTCAGGAATGATCCATGAGCTTCACATATTTTCTAGTGCTCCTACCTGACCTGCAGTTTGCCATTGAGGTTCATCCACTCATACCTGATTAAGAATGATCTATTTTAAAATAAAACTCGATCCTTCCCTGCATTGTTCCAGTGGATTCATGAAGGTCTTGCACAATGGAGGGTGTCTGAAATATGAGAAAACAACATCAGGGCATCCAAAGAATTTGCTTCCTTTTGGGTGGTCTTTGTGGGGGTTGACCGTATGTGGATCTCTTCTATGCATGTGTGTGAAGTAGAATGATGTTAACAATTTAAGGATTATTGCAGCTCTTGGAATGGTATCCTGACTTGGTGCCTAATGTGGACCTAATGTTTGATATATATGGATTTCTTAGTCATGTTGGCTATCTTGAGGGAGATCCAAACTTTATTGTCTAACACCATTTAAACATGTAGTTTTGTTTTTGGTTTGGTGTAAAATGGGGTCGTTGGGAAAGCTTGAGAATTTCGAGAAAAGGTGAAATGGAAAAATTGCGGATGTTGATGATTTGTTCGACAAAATGCTTAAGCGAGATGCTAAACTGAATCTCGCAGTTTTGAACGGCTTCATTCCCAGGCATGGTTCACCTCCCGTCATCTTTCATAATTCTCATACTTTAGTTTTTCATTTACAACTTAACATAATTTTAAAATATTAGGATTATAATACAATTAAATGTTTTACCAACTCATTGCAAAACAATGAAATGTCGTGGCGTAACTCACGAAGTCAAATAACTTGTTGCATTAAAACGTGAACTTCCACCCTCATTTTGAGGTGATTTAGAAAACTTCCTACCCAAACTTGATCGCTACAATATTGTTTTATTGACCAGATGAAATTGACTTCCCAATAATAAAGTTGATCATCTCGCGATTTAAATAGTTAATTTTTTCATTTTTCGGAGACTCATTAAGTACCCTTCGTAACTCTGAAAATGAGATGTTAAGCTTCATTCATGTACCTTGTTACGTGAGGAGTCACCTTAACCTCTGGATTGACCCCGAACGAACATATGTGATCTTTTTGACACTCTTATAGGAGCCCTATTACACTATTTTACAGTAGTAGAAACCTGTTAAATCTAGAAAGTTGGCTTTCGTTTTGAACCGCCATTTGAAACCTGGATAGAGAAATGAATATCTGTCTTCGTAAACCTCTCGTGTTTCCTCTAAACAATTGCATGGAACCTTCAGTTTAGGGAAAAACACTTTTCTAGATATTTTAACGACGACATTTTGTAGGCCTCTGGTCGCAGTTTGACAAGGTCAAACTAGACCAATTAGGACTGGTGGCTTCAAAAAACTTGTCGCTGTTTGAAGACTGTTTTCTAGTTCTGAATTCCATCGACTCTGTTGAATTCTCCGTATATATGGGAACTTGTAGGAAGTTTCTTATGGCATGTTCATCCATCGAACGTCATTTTTGGACATGGATTTCCGAGCCCTCGAACTAACTTTTGCTTAATTTACACTGGGCCAACTACGACCAGTGGCCCCAGAAAACTAGCCACCAAACGCAAACCGTTCGCTTTTTCCCAATTCCGTCAGTTGCTATGAACTCTTGGTATAGCTGGGGACACGTAGAAAGTTAATCGTGGTGTGCGTTCTCATCAGAAGATTACTTTTGGAAGTGGTTTCTTAGCCTCCGAGCCCACTTTGAATGTTTTTGTAGCTAGTAAGAAAATGTAAAAATAGAAAGCCGCGGGACCTCGTTGGGTTACCAAACCACCGTGGAAACTTTTAACACATGCAAATAATTGTTTAAAACTCTATAGTGTAACTTGTTGTGTGAAATAGAACTTTTGAAAAATGGTGTTTTCTCTCTCTTCCCTTCTCTTTCTCTCTCCTGAGTTACAAAATGAAGTAAAATGAAATGTAATGAATACATGTCTCTAAACCTTTTATTTCGATTGCAAATTGTAATTATTATCATATGTAAATGGGAAACTGAAAAATGATAATTATGTTAGATTAGGGTGGATGCCATGCCAATGAATTATCGCTGATATCGTGCTCATGTGGTTTTGCAGGATGAAAGAATGACGACGAAAAGGCGATGTGTAATTCATTTATTTATCTTTGTAATTTATATATTTCATTGTTAAATGAATAAATGTATAATGTTGTCTCATGTTACAGACTGTTATATTTGATAATTTTTTGCTATGTATGAGATGTTGGTTTCCAAGGACATCTAGGAAATGTGCATTTAATCATAGGTCAATTTGATTTATAGTACACTTGGTAAAAAGGTTTGATATTTATATAAGGTAAATGAATTTGAAGTAATGTCTTGTAGGGCATATTTAGCGTTCAATAAATGATTAATGAGTCATATTGTGAATTCATACTTTGTAACACTCTATCATTGTACAATATCGGAGCATAACTTGTTTTCATGTGTGATACTCCTTACCGTAGAAGACATTGAAAAACCGTAGAGTGAACTTAAACCCTGCACTCGACGGAAATCTCCTAGTTTGAGTAAATAAGAGCCCAAGAATGGACTTATTGTCTTAGTTAGTATGTTTAGTGACATTGCCTTTAACTTGTCTGATAGGAGCGACACAGTCAAACTTCACTTGGAGTATGTAGAGCTAACTCCTCCTTTGTAGCCTAGCGGACTACCTTGTCATCCGAAGATAGATTTAAAATCAAAGTTCTTCATCGAGTGAAAACCCTGTTGGATCCAGACGACATGGATGGAGGTTGTGACTTAGTTGTTCTAGGTCTTAAACTCTTGTTAATGAACCCCTTAGCTCCACTCAGTTAAATGTGTTACCTTGGTTTCTATCGACATAACACCTTGGTCCTTTCTTGAAGGTGGTTTAGTATAAATATGTCCTCTCTCTTAAAACTCACATATAGTTGAGGGGTAGACCCTTAGATGAATTTGGAATTAATCTAAACCTCTGTTGATTTGGATGTTAACTTAGGATTCGTGTGTAGCTTCAAGTCTTCTAACCATTTATGTCTTCAAGAGATTAGACAAACACTTCGTAACTCCTTTTTCAAGACAATGCTAGTAATAAGACCCTAATGTGACATAGAAAATAAAGTATATAAGAGTAAAAATGAGATTTGAGGTTTAGAATAATGCCACCCTTGAAGACCTTATAACTCAATTAAACATATTCTTTTGTTTCAAAGAATATGAATTATTCTTGGTGTGATCAACCTTCGAGAAAACAAAATACATATATAAATCAAAATGGTATTTCTCAAGTCATTGAATTAAAATAACTATGGTAGGGAAATAACTAACTCGTGATCGAGGTATGTTTCGGTAAAAAGCTATCTCACATCTAAATCTTCATTAGAACCTAATATTGATATATGGACACCAAGTCACATCCACTTGAGTTGTAAGAATAAAAAGTTAGACACTAAATATATGTTCAAGAAGAAGATTTTTAACATAAGAACAATATAATTAAGTATTTTATTTGCATTCGAATTATGCCAAATAAGTATGCAAGTTATGGAAAATTTTGTAAAGAATAAGAAGCCAACTTAAAATGGTCGATCTACAAATTAAATGTGGAATGAACTTAAAGTTTCTGTAGATGGAAAAAAGAAAAAGAAAGTCATCCTTGCACAATAATGTTCTTAGGATGTTAATTGTAACTAAAATACAATTAAAGAAATGATGTGTTGTGGGTTCGCCATTCCTGAAGTCATTTTTCTTGTGGTTGGGTCATTACTAGTAACCATTCATTGGGAAAAGTGTGGCATCGACATGCCTATGTTGTTTTCATGTGTCTATGTGAGTTGATGACTTATGTAATTGTCGTATGCGAGTCGATTTTCTGTCCTTGGAGCCCTTTCTGTGTTGTGTGTAGTGAGTAATGTAAGTCAAAAAAAAAATTATCCTGGTATTTTACTATTGTAATTGTGTGTGTAGAATGTGGGCACTACACTAATCCCATAATTTCGCATTTCTGCACCTATTTTGTAATGAGTATAAATTTTTCCACCCTCCTTAAATTCTTTTTGTCATGCACGTTTCCCAACTAAGCTTGTTGTGAAAGTCCAACCCAAGATATTTGTATTCTTCCACTACTTCCAATGGTTTATTTTAAAAAAGAAAGATAAATTGCTTCTTTTTTCTTTGTAAAGAAGAGATCATGAATTTGGTTTCACTGATGTTTACTTGCATTTCAACCTCGTGATAGAAAATCTCACTGGAACTCAAGTGATCTTTTAAACTATGTGGTGTTTTGGAAATTAGGATGAGGTCATCTGCATAGAGGAACAATTAAGTGAATGCATCTTCTATCCATTTTGTTTATCCACCCCTCAAGTTTATCAATGTAAATCCTGAATAATGTGGGTAAAAGTGGGCATCCTTGTTTAACACAAATGTCGCTCCCAAAAATTTCAAACATTCCCTCCTTTGTTTTGTTTTTGGCCTTACCTTGCTCATAGAACCTATGAACCATCGCTCTATATTCATATGGAACTCCAAGTTCCTCCATTCTGCTCTAGATTTTATTTCTAGGCGTCGTGCCAAACACTTTTTTTACACCCACGAGCCTTGAGTGACATGATCATAGATTTGTATAGTTGTCCCAACTATCCAAAGATGACGATATTGTGGGCTGATTTGTCTCTTTAAGAACATTATTTCTTCTCTTGTTAATTTAGGGATTGATTTTTGTAGTCACGAAATCACACACTTTCTATTTACATCAGTGTTTTTAAGTATGTCGTTATGTATATGATTCTTAAGCAAGAATACTAGACATTAACAACACTTGTTTTACTCTTTCATTGCTTTTATCTTTCCCAACACTCTTTTCTAGAATGATCACTTTACTTTTGGACACTAGACGACGTGTAACCCAACTATGTATTGACCATTATATCTTTCGAGCATCCAGACACTACCGCCCATTAGGGACGGGAGTTCCCCAGGCGCTACTGTCCCCTTTGGGTGCTTTTGTCCCTGTCCCTCCTTTTCTCAATTTTGAATTGCCACATCATTTGGTATATTTTCTAAAGTCTCTTTTATCACTTTGGTTCGGCCTTTTTGGTTATTAATGATGAAATTCAAACAAGGGAATCATATATATACATGATATTATCTATATATATTATTATATATATATATATGGGAATTTCATTATTAACAATTAACCTGAAGGCTATAATATATTATCTATATATATATATATACATGAATTACTATTATTTGGGGTTGGGAAATTGGGAACTAATAATTACTATCTACTACTCGGACAAGAAGCAACACTCAACTACATTTAGGCTGCATCATTCACTACATAGGAGGGATTGTTTATGAATTCCATCTCACACATTCATCTTGGGGGAAAAGTAGTTGTATCTCGCTATCTTGGTGCGACTGGCATAAGGGAAACCTAGCTTCAAGGGACATAAATTTAATCACACATACACATACCAGAACTACATAGATTCTAAAATGTAGTGCAGTGCTTGGTGAAAATCACATTGGGGTGACCATCGAGGTCAGTCTGACTCAAACATATGCATTATTTATTCCATCTAATGTTTGCTTGATCATTTGTGTAGGTAGTTAGGGTTTGTTTTACAATAATAAGTGTGACACATAAACCCTACATTAGAGTGGATGTGATAAACCACGAAAGGAAGAAGACATTGACAGACCTTGGAAAAGAGCAAAAACAGAGCATCTACAAGGTCACTAGCGCTTAGATTGTACATTAGCACCTAGGGGGGTCCTGTCTCCTTTTGTGTGGTCCTATGCGGAAGAAGTTCTCATACTCTAGTTTCCCACAAAAAAACTAGCTGCACAGTTCAAATTCAGCCTTCTCAACCTGTTTCCCAACCCAGGATCATTCTAGATCTCCAAATACAAGTTTAAACAGAGCCTGCACAATTTAGATCCAAACTTCTCAACCTGTTTCCCAACCCAGGATTGATCCAGGTCTCCAAATAGAAGTTAAGTCACTCTTATCTCACTGTTGTTTACACTTGTTTGTACTTTTCATGCTAGATTTTGTTGATTATTGTTATATCATTTGATGATCAACGTGATGATAAATATTTGAACTTCTTTAAACCATTTGGTAAAGAACTATCCCTTGCAGATGCTCTTTAACGGATCGATTCTTCTCCAAACCCAAACCCAAACCCTAGCCTACATTAGGGTTTGTATAGTGCATGATTATATTCGGATCCAAGCATGATTTTCATTTATCACCAAAATGTGATAAATCATATCTAAAAAAAATCCATAGTGATTCATGCTTCATCCTACCCTTTCAAGTCACTTTCTAGGGCTCCCAATTTTCAAAACACCTTTTGTTTCATATCTCAAGCATAATGATCTTTTTTAAATTCCTTTACGCTCTTTTGCATTTTTACATATTTAATGAAAACCCTCTTTTTCTGTTTGATCCTAATTTTTTGCTAAAAATTTTGTGAAATTCAAAATTACACTTTTTGGTAATTAAGGAATAATTCAAAAAATACACACTTTTGAACAAATCCCTCGGAGGTTTTTAGTTTACATCATTATATTTAGAAAACCTCTTTTTTGTTTATAAAATTCAAATTCTATTTTGCTATATGGTCATTTTATTCATTTGATGAAAATCACGTTTTGATCAACATCACTTTCAATACAAATCTATTTGTCTATTTGGCTTGCTTGTGTCAAATTATTTTATGGCTTACCATAAAATTGATGACAATGCTTCTCCATTGTATATTCAAGTTCAAATTAGTAATGTGCTTCTTAAGCATGCTTTAGTTAATCATGGATCTGATCTTATTGTATACAACATTTCCTTTCTTTATCAAATAGGATTTTCTACTATTGATCTAACTCCATTTACTCTATGTATCCATGACTTTGTTAATACACCTAAGGAAGTGTCGGGATAAATCATTCTACCCATTACTATAGGCCGTTGCACTCTTAATGTTCTATTTCATGTTATGCCTCATTCTCAATTATAATATCCTTTTAGGTTGTCCTTGGTTACGTACTATGCATGCAACTCTTTCTACCCATGCCATAACACACAATTCCCTTGCCACACCTTCTTCCATGGATAACACTACAATATATTCCACACCTCATGTTGATACTCTTTTTGATATCCCTCGCATATATGATGACGAAGTTACTACTTGCATTGCACATCATTCTTCTCCTACGATGGACTACAATGTTATTGGTTTACATGATGAACCTTCTATTGAAACCCATGATCATATACTTAATACATTCAATGTTACATCACTTGCTGTAAAATCCCCACCATAAGTCAAAACATAAAGTACTGATTTGATAATGATTCATGAGACTCTTCTCGTACTTACTTTCCAAGCCTCTATACATGACTCATATGTTACGCCTACACATCACATTGTTGCATCCATGGGGGCAATCAGTCTCCTTCTTTCCACATTCATGTCTATGGTTTCTTATATATTCATAGGGGCTAGTACATACAAAAATAATGCTTCTAATCTTCCCTAATTGCTTATCAACAGTCTTCATCTCCCTCAATTGCTTGAAGTTGATACCGATGATCCTCCTAACATTATATATGTTTTGCATCTCTTCACTCATACATTGACCCTTATGTTTAAACTTACTCCACATACATTTGGGATCTTGGACTCCGTAGGGTCCTCCCCTCACTATGTTCACATTGTTCTTTGGTGGCTCATGTGTTATCCCCTTTTGTTATGACTCAAATTTAGAATACTTTCTCGATGACATCACTTAGATCACTATGGCATACACGCTTGGGGGCATACTATCCCCCTTGTAACCCGATGACACACTCATGTTCTAGGTTCAAACATGACTGTTGAGGGCAGACTTACGTACATGGACCTCACTTTACACACATACACTTTGAGAAATATTACTCCCCTTTCATTTTTGTTCTATTTCATATTCACATAATTACAAATTAAAAAAAAAATGATAGCTTAGATTTTGATTAGATGTACTTTTACTTGTTTATAGTATTCCATGTTGCAGCTTGTTTACCATTTTACTTTGATGTATACTATGCTTTATCATTTTTCCATACACACATGCACGTTCACATGGTAATTTTTAAGGTGAATGCAAATAACTTATAGGTTTCTTACATAATGCATGATTTTTAACGTTATACCTTACCAGTCCCGCAAAGGTTCTTAGGGGGCATCTACCTTTTCCTATCTCTCTATATTTAAGTTCTATCATTGCAACATCTACTGCTTTCATTATTATTTTCACATGCATACATTGTAGCATACTATCAATTTTTCTAACATGCTAATGGGTGCTTCATGGTAGCATTTGTCTTACAGGCCTACTTCCAACCATGGTTATTTGATTTGTTTGTATTGTGTCTTTACTTGTATATTGATTGTCATTATTTGTGGGTTATGCCCTATGCTTGATTGTGTGTTTTCCTTTTATAGCCTTCAAATATTTGAGTGTCTTGCGACATCCTAAATGGTGTCCCATGTATTCAACCAACTATGCATTGTGTCTTTTTCCATGTTAGTGTGTGTTTTGACTAGTTTTTATTGCATTTTTCCATGTTTGTTTGTGACTAACACTTTTGGCTAGTCTTTCCCATTTTTTTACATGCGCCATGGTTCTCACCATGAACATTACCTATTCCCCCTTCAAGAGTCCTATTCCATATGTGCACATCAATTTTGCTTTCCTCGTTTGGGTTGTGTTTGCCTTGGATCATCTCACACACCCCAAATGAATGGGGCAATAATCAGGTGATTATTTCACCCTCTCAGCGGTACAAAAGTCAAATACATAATGCTAAACAACAAAATTAGAACATAAATGAGATACAAAATAGAATTAGAATCAAAATTGAGCTAAAATCATAGCTTGGGAAGGAGCACCCAAAGAAGACATGAACAATGAGCGCTAGTGTTCTACCTGGGTTGTCTTGTCTTAGGAGCAAAAATAGGAACATTACAAGATCGACAAGTTTTTAGCAACATTTTTCTCCAATTATAGCAATATAGACTCAGGTACAAATTGTAATCAATTACTAATGTGAACAAGATCAATGACAAGTTACAAGGGAACTAATTACTTTATTTTTCTCAAGACCAAATAAAGAAGTAAAACCTAAGGCATGTATGTAGGACAACAATATGCCTGGAGCAATGTGTCACCCGTGGCAAGTTTCAATCGGGTTTTTGATCATCTGTAGTGACACTTATCTATGGGGAAATGTTATCGGTTATAGGGAAAAATTGACCGCTCTCCCAATACTCTTCCCTTGCCGACAAGATGCCTAAATACTTAGTTTAGCAACATGATGCTCAGATCTTCAATTTGCCAATAGGACACCTAAATCCTTAGTACTATTATAACCATCTCCAAAGAAACAAACATATAGGAAAATTTATATCTCTTCTCTCGCGGCACACAGGTGTATTCTATCCTCGATTCATTTGTTTTTAAATATGCATTTGTATTTTGACATGTAGTGAGTTAAAGTTCAATTTCATTTATCGTGAGCATTAACTACACTTATCTTCTTGTGCACATCCAACATTGCTCCAATGAAAGGCAACACACAAGTGGAACAAGGAACAATCTCAAGTACAAGACACTTTGGTAAAGTCAATATCCAAGGAACAAATGCTTACATCATTTCTACTACGCACATGAGGTCACCCCAAAGATCATTATCCTCTTATATATTCCAAAATACACATTCTACAATATTCATTCGACATGATATCAAACACAATCCTCATCTGACATGCTATTGGTTACAACTCCCTTCGGATATCCATAAACTACACTATTCTTATCTAATTTATGTTGTCGAATATTCATTCACCAACATAAATTTGGGGCAAATGTATTCACAAAATCATGCATTTTCTACTTACATCAATGCCCCTAAGTATGTTGTTATATACATGATTCCTAAGCAAGAAGACTAGACATTAACAACACTTGGTTTACTCTTTCATTGCTTTTATCTTTCCCACACTCTTTTATGGAATGATCACTTTAGTTTTGGACACTAGAAAAAATTTGACCCAGCTCTATATTGATTGTGATATCTTCTGAGCATCTTGGATACTACCGCTCATTAGGGATGGGAGCACCCCAGACGGTATTGTCCCCTTTGGGTGCTTATATCCATTACCTATTTTCCTGATTTTCAATTGCCACATCATTTAATATCTTTTCTAAAGTCTCTTTTACCACTTTGGGTCATCCTTTTTGGTTGTTAATAATGAAATTCAAATAAGGGAATTATATATATATACATGTCTGACTCACTATTATTAGGGTTGGGAAATTGGGGGATAATACTTAATATATACTATTTGGGTAAGAAACAACACTCAAGTATTGCATTTAGGTTACATTATTCACTGCATAAGAAGAGTTATTTCTTAATTCCATCTCATGCATTCATCTTGGGGAAAAAATAGTTGTAGCTTGTTATCTTGGTGCGAATGACACAAGGGAAACCTAGGTTCAAGGGATGAAATTCAAATCACACGCACACGAGAAATACATAAAGTCTGGAATGTAGCGCAGTGCTCGGTGATAATCACATTAGGGTGACTACCAAGGTTAATCTGAATCAAGCATAATCATTATTTATTCCATTTAATGTTTGTTTGAGCTTTGTGCAGGTAGCTAGCATTTGTTTTGTGGGAGAAATTGCAACATAGGAACCCTAACAGAGTGGATGTGATAAACAAACAAAAGGAAGAAGACACCGACAGACCCTGAAAAGAGCTTAAGCAGAGCATCTGCCAAAACACTAGCACCTAGATTAGACATTAATGCTCGGGGTGCTCTTATCCCCCTTTGGGCATTTTTGTCCGAAGATGTTCCAGACTCCAGTTTCTCTGACAGAGCTTGCACAGTTCAGATCCAACCTTCTCAACTTGCTTCCTAGCTCAGGATCGGTTCAAATCTCCAAATACAGGCTAAATCACTCTTATCTCACTATTGTTTACACTTGTTTGTAATTTGTATCCTAGATCTTGCTTATTATTGTTATATTCATTTGATCTCAATCCTCAGATAAAGATTTAAATTTATTTCAACCAATTTTACCCAAAATTATATAAATAATGGTTGTGTGTATTCTTTATTTATTCTTTGGATTAAGATTAGAAACAAAGGATATATACAAATGAATTAATTTATTATTAATGTTGATATCAAAATATACCGATATTAACAATTTGCAACATAAAACCATAAGAACATGTGTTAAATGAAATAATACATGAGAGGAGAGACGCACTTTGCTATTTTGTTGTAATGCAAGTTGATCTAATAATGGAAAAAGGATAAAAAAGACTAAAAATGATTTGTAGATGTTTCGGTTTTGGTTCTAAAAATGTAGAATGAGTCGAGACAAGAATGTTGGATATATATATATAATCATTTAGCGCTTTTCACACCTATTTGGAAGATTTGTATGATGAGTTGTTGATGTTTTATAACTTTTTGTGCATGTGTAGTTGATTGGAATATGTCTTCTTGTGAAACCATGGGTATCACAAATGTTGGAAACCCTTTATTATATCTTAAAATTACCTCAAACCCTAACCATAGGTAAAACCTTTATGAAAAGGTTAATTATTGGGTTGAAGTGCAATTCATATATTGCCTATGGTGACCTACTCTGAAGAGGCCTCAAACGCACATAGTTCTCCACCTACATATATTTATATGGATGCAACTATCTTTGGCAATGTGTTCACTTGATAATTCTTTGTAGTGGTTTGGCATGCTTGTTCTTGACTTGGATTTAGAAGCTTGTAACTTGGGATGGTAGACTCTTGAACCTAATTAAGAGTCTGCAGACTTGTGTGGGGGTTGATCCTAATGTGTGTGTTTATTTAGGGAAATCTAGGAGAGCTTTGAGTGCTTTTTAAAATATATTTACTTGGGTAATTGTAATAAGAACCTTAAATCAACTCATTTGGTTTACACCTAAGTAAATATCTTATACATGATTTTACAAATTTAATTTTACATTAAATTCAACCTATAAGAAAAGTGTCAACCCATAAAAGATATCAAATTAAGCAAACTGTTGCGTGCCTTGGGAAAAAAAATTCGGTTTCAAACTAAACAATTTTATTGGTTTGGTCCTTGTTTGGCAGTCCCATACAAGTTGGGAGTGAGTGTAAACACAAAAATTGGCACAAAATCATTATTACATCATGTTTTTGGCAATCTTTATATACATGGGTCTTGAACGATGAAACTAGGTCTTAGTGGCAGAATTCCTTGTTGGTTTACTCTTGTATTGCTTAATTGTCTTTTGGTTTTTGACTTATTTGACTCTTTATATGTTGTCGTGTCATGTCACTAATATCCCTAGCCTTTGCAATTTATTATTTGACTTTGGTGTGGGTCTATACAACTCATTCAAGACTGCAATATGGTCTTGACCTGAGTCATACAGTCATGCTCCTTTTACTTTCTAGTCTCTTTATCCCATTGGGCCCTTTCATTACTCTTTTTAGTTCTGCACCTTGTGTTTTGGGTTGACCTTATGCACCATTAGGATTCAAATTTCAAAGTAAATGACTTGTGTATATATAACTTATCTCTAAACATTTATCATCTAGAAAACATGTATCCATCTACATTCAATGAGCTAGGAAAAGTAAAGAATAATATAACATACTAAGTAACACAACACAAGGTGGCAATATTAAGAATTCTACATCTACATACAATGGTTTTCAATTAGGACAAAGTAACTAACTCAATATTAGTGTAGAAGCATAGGGGCAAAGTTATCTCAAGAGTTTAGTTGCATGCACACTCACACAATACTCTAGGAGAACTACATTCAGTATGAAATTAGTGTAACATTCAATGAATCCAAATGGGGTGATCATCAAGGTCAATCCGACCTAAACACTTTTTTTAATTTTTTTTAATCTAATGTGTGTTTGAGGTTTACAAAAAACTAGGTTTATTTACAAGCATAGGTGCAAATGCAAAGTTACAACGAAATAAAAATATCAAAGTGTGACACAATTGAAAGTAAAGTGACACTAGAAAACCGACAATTGACTGGTTGTAGGTCCAAAACCTTATATAATAGGTCTATAGAGGATTACAGTCCTTAACATACTTGAACAGTCCTAACTCTTCACATTCAGGAAAGTAGTGGATTATTTGGACACTTTCCAAGATCGAAACTTGTTCCAAATTTATTGACAACATAGGCAGAAGTCAACTTAAACCGAGTCATCCCTAAAACAATAATAACATTCTTAGTTCCTTTATCAATATAGTTTGGTTGTAATGCTCCAATTTCTATTATACAAATACAATTGTATGTAATCTAAATTAATTTATTACTTGTAACATTCCCTACATCTTTAAATTAATTAGATAAATCATGTTTAATTAATTAAGGGTAAAAATAATGAGGTATTGGAAAGTATTGGGCACAACACTTGAGAGTAATAAATTGTTGTGGGTTGTGATTTAACCCTAAGTAAACAAGAGGATGTTTTTTCTTATTTATTATCTTAGGATCAAGGGTTATAAAGATGATATATAATGAAATTATTAATGTTCATATCATAATAAATCTATTTTAATAGCATGCAAGATAATTTGACTAAAACAAGTGCCAAATACAACCAGGTGTAAGAAGGGAGGTATACTTAGTTGATTAGATGTTTAGAAGGTTGATCTAGTAGTGGAAAAGGGATTCAAATGTTGAATGTGATTTGAAGTGCTCTATCTCTAGATTTTATACATGCAAAGTAAGTAGGTATGGAACCATCCAATGTATAGAGAACCATTTGGCAATTTTGTACTTATTTCATATTTTTGTACTCTGTAAGGTTATGGAGCTATGTAACTATAGACAAAAAATAATGCACTTTGGGTATTATTTAGTCTTAGTTTCATACTACCATTCATATGGTTTATGAGTGAAGAAAGTACTAATTAACCCATGTCTTTTGGCCATTTTATTTTACTTGCCGTCGTCACTGCCGACATCCCACATATACTCTCCCAACCAGTTTTTCCATTTGGCATCATATTATCTCTGACTAGGGTGCCCAACCCAATATTGGGGCGCCCCAGGTGCCCTAGTCCCATTTGGGGTGCCATGATCCTTTTTACACTTTCCCACCACTTTTTGGGCACTTTCTAGCCGTTTGAGTTTTCTATCTTTTTAGTGGTCGTCCTTTTCGTGGTTAATTAGAAATTAGAACAAAAGAACCACATAAATATAAAATTATGAGACCATAATAAGGGATCAAGCACTAGGCATTACTATGGTCACCTAAGGTTGCATCCATCAAAGGCTTCATTTGCATCCATCTAGCTCCATCACAAGGGACAAGACCGGTTCATCTACATCACACTCCATATGAGGGAAGTTTATTCTATTCCATGACCATTTTATTACATTTCTAAATCTAGTTATTGCTTGCTACTTTCACAAAGTGTGACTGACACAAGAGCACCCAAGGCATGATATTCACACACACACCTAGAATTACATTGGGTCTAAGATGCAGTGTAATGCTAAGTTAGTAAGTCCACCATTGTGCCAATGAGGACAGTCCAATCCCTTTATATACATCTTTCATTTTTAGGGGTTTCATGTTTGGCTTGGGGTTTTGTAGGTCTCATCTTCATTTCTGATTTACAACGACATTCAATGCAATCTAGTGACATACACACGACAGGAAGCAAAGACATGCAGTCATTCAATGACATCTCAGAGGAGGGTTGGAGAGATTTTTCCCAGACTAGGGCACCAAGACAATAGACCAGAGTGCCCCAGGCACCCTAGTCCTCCTCTAGGTGCCCCAATCCACCTTACTATTCTAGATCAGTGCTTTCTGAAGATTTTGTGTGGTCGTATCTGCATTTTTTTAATCCAGTTTATTAAGCAACACAGTCCTGAATAGTCATTAAATCAACTAAGCTCTTCCTAACCCTCTTTGCCCATTAGGGTTTCACATTTTTACTCGCTTAGTTTGTTTGGATTACTTTCTTCATTTATTTAGTTGTTATTTACTACTGTGCATAATATTAGATTAACATAGAATATACACATTTTAGTTAATCATTTTGGTGAATCTGACTTCGATCATCACACCTTTTAGGATCCTTCTTTCCCTAAGATTCTCGCATCATGAATATCTCCATCAATAATTATTTGCAGAATGATCCTGATTGTATTCATAGACTCAAACAATAATTATCTACTAATTACATCTCTCCTCACACATCACCTGAATATGTATACCATAAGTTTTCTTTGGCCCTATCCCTCAATGAGGATCAAATAACTTTCACAACAGAAGACCCACCTTCTCAAGATTTGCTAGAACATGACCCCCCTATATATTCAAGTTTGTGTTCACAATGTTGGGGTTAAACATGCCTTAGTTGACAATGGATTTGGCTTTAACATTTGTAATATCACTTTCCTTCATCATTTAGGTATGTTGGAAGCATCTTTAACACCTTCATCAATCTCTATTCGTGGCTTCGATAACATACCCAAACGTGTATTAGGTACCGTCAACTTGTAGATCAATATTAGTCCATGTATAATCACTATTCTATGTCATGTCATGCCTAATAATCTTAATTATAATATTCTTCTTGGACAACCTTGGATCCATGATATACATGTGGTCCCCTCCACACTATATGCACGACTTACATTCCAACATCAAGGTGTTGTCTATGATGTTCCGACTTATCCACCACCTTTTAAGTATTGAAACTCTATTGAACAATCTAATGATACTCCTATTTCCTTTGATACTACTCGGGACTTTTCTAAATATGGGTTAGGATATGAATACTTCTGCCACTATGGTTTTTCTGATACACAAGAACACAAGGTAACATCACTTTGGGATCTCCCTACGTAGTCATATAAGTTTGGACTTGGATATCAACCCCCCTCGTCACCTTTTACCAATGCTTACACCACATTTCATACTTCCTCTTCCCTTAGTGCACCCGGAACTCATTGATGATGATGAGTCTACCACTTGGGATACTCTAGATGTTTTTCCTACCGATGATGCTCTACTCGAATCTCTGGGTGTCTATAATCACCTTCCTTCTTTTCACCATAAAAAGCATCCCCTATTATCTCTCAATGCTACAGATTACTTTAGAGACTCTGATATATCCCTTAACAATGTTGATCCTCCAAATACTATTCCTACTGATCCATACATTGTTTATTTCTCGACCCTTAGTAATGAAGAGACAATACCATACAACTTGGGTACATATGAGAACCAACAAGTAGTTTTACTAGTTGTCTCCCTCACTCCTGCCAAACAAAAATATATCAAACAAGTCCTTCACAATTTCTCTGATATTTTCACATGGGATTATAGTGATATGTCAGGAGTTGATCCATCTATTGCAATGCATAATATTGTCCTCAACCCAGGTGTCAAACCTGTCCAATTGAAAATCCATAAAATACATCCTAAGGTAACACTCTTAGTCAAAGAAGAGGTTCAGAAACTCCTCGACATTGATTTGATCCGTGCTGTCAACTATCCTGAATGGGTATCTAATATCATGCCAGTCAAGAAGCCGTATGGTTAAGTGCGTTGCTACATTGATTTCTATGATTTAAATAAATCTTGTCCTAAGGATAGTTTTCCTTTGCCACACATCGACACAATTGTCGATTCTACAGATGGATAGGATATTCTCTCTTTCATAGATGGCTTTGCGGGTTATAATAAAATTAAAATCAACCCTGTTGACCAAGAAAATACCTCTTTTACAACACCGTGGGGAACATTTTATTACACCGTCATGCTCTTTGGACTTTAAAATGCAGGAGCTACTTATCAATGGGAAATGACACATATATTCCATGATTACATCCACAAGATCATCGAAGATTTATGTTGACGATATTTTGGCTAAATCTAGACAACATTCTTCCCATGCACAAGATCTACAAACATTATTTGAATGATTACGACAATATCGTGTATGCTTAAATCCCAAAAAATGTGTTTTTGGGGTCACAACAAGTAAACTCCTGGGATACATTATTTCCTGATGTGGAATTTAAATCGATCCTAACAAAATACAATCCATTGTCGATATGCCTCCACCCAAAAATTTACATCAATTACGATTACTGCAAGGTAAAATTCAAGCTATCCAGTCATTTATTGTGCAACTCGCTTACAAAACTCAACCTTTTACACGCCTCATGAAGAAGGACACTAATTTTGTTTGGGACGAGCAATGTCAATAGGAATTTGATGATATAAAATCTTATTTATTGCACCCACTTGTCATAGTCCCTCCCTTAGCCGATCGACCTTTCTTATTGTATATTCTTGCTACATTTCATGCATTAGGTGCTATATTGGCACAACATGATGACTCTTGGCGTGAAAGAGCAATATACTACATAAGTCGTATATTACTCTCTTATGAATGTAACTATAACTACATTGAAAAGCTATGTCTCAGCCTCGTCGTCGTTTCAGATAAGTTGCGACACTATCTTCTTAATAATGAAATGCATGTCATCACCAAAGTTGATCCATTATGATACCTCTTATCATGCACACATATGTCGGGACACTTGGTGATCCGAAAATTGACCGATTTTTTTTAACTTGATCACGAACCCTTATAGGCATTAAATTATTTTCCAAACATACCCCATTAAAATCAACTTAAGCAATGCAAGAATTAAAATATCGCACATAGGTTGATAACGGAGTTCAATAGAATGCCTACTTCTCTGGGTTCATCAATATAACTGATATATTATCCACTTAAAGACTGCAACAAATAATACAATCTAAGCATGTAATATTGAATACATAATGGAACATGAAATTGAACACCAAGTAGCTACCCCAAGTTATAAGTAGATTCGATCCAGTATTCTCCTTCAAGCATGCAGTCCTTTGGTCTACCGATTGGGATTCCAAATGGCACCGCAATCAATTCTCCAAGCTCTGCATTTTGAAGTGTGGATCATATGTGGCATATTGAGTAGTTTGAATAACTCCCAATAAAAATATTTCACCTATTAAAAATAATAGGTCTTATCATCTTGCCGATAACAAATAATATCAGTCCTTAATGAAGAAAATCCCTATACGATATAGGTCTTATTATTTCTCAATAATGCCTATGTTAAAATAGGTCTTCTGTCTCCATAATATCGCCATGATGATCACCTTTGAACTTCATGTCGTCCTCCTCGGCTCGGGCATGGAACATTGCTTCAGAGAGAAACTCAGAGCTTCTTCTTCATAATAATTCCTATTAAATAATATAATAGGACTTACGCAAATGCCTATAAATAGGCCTTTATGAATTTGCTCCAAATGTGCCTATAATAATATAAGACTTATTTCTCAAAAAATGTGGGCCTTCACATTTTACTATAGCCACACATTATAACACCACCATATTTGCCTATTAAAATAATAATAATATGACTTATAAATATTTCTCCAAAATATTCTCCCCCTCCTTTGAGCTCTAAGAAAATAGTTTAGAGTTGTGTACTTTTGCAATGTACCTGGGTCCCCTATTTATATTGATTAGGAGTCCGAAATATAAGGATATTTGATAATATATGTGGCTTATTTTTAAAGATCTCGTGATTATAAAACATTTTACGTGGGTAAAAACTATAAACCCACCTTTAATGCCACATGTATAACTAATAAATCCACATGATCACATGCAACTTTGCCACATTTCAAATGCAGTTGTACAAATATGCCACGTGTCACCATGTCATTTGTCCATTTGGCGTATCCTTCGGTTGTTGACCATAAGTTAACCGAACTTTGACGGGTCACAACTTTCACATATGGACTTGGATTTGGTCCGTTCAAAATACGTTGGAAAGGTCTTGGAAAGATCTACACAATGGTGCTGATGTTAGATAATTTTAAAATCATCCATTTTTCTGTTGACCAAGGTCGACTAGTTGTTGACCAAACTTTGACCAACCACCAGACATGCATACGAACTTCGTTTACAGCGTTCAAATTGTTGCCAGAAAGCTCTCAGAGTCAACTTTTGCATTGTAGCAGTCCTGGGAGATTTTAGGGAACAATGTGTCCTCCGTATTATCCTATGGATCACTTGGAATGTTGGGTTATGCTTCTCATTGAGTTTGATTTCAAGTTCATGCCATAAAAAGTAATCAAAGGACAAGTCATAGCTAATAAATTAGTTACGGCACCCCTCTTAGATGCATCACCCATCTTATCTTTCCTTTTGGTGACGATTTCACTGCCTATACTGTATTGATCCACACACATGGAAAATGTATTTTGATGGCTATTCATTGTCACTCTGACGTTGGAGCTGGGATAGTATTCATCACCCCACACGGTGACCCACTTCCCATTTGCATATCATTTGGGGTTTTCCTGTACAAATAACATCGCTGAATATGAAACCCTCATTTTAGGCCTTCTTACCGCTCAAAAACTTCTCATTCGCAATCGATGAATTCATGGTGATTCTCAGTTAGTCATAAATAAGGTAAACAATACATATAACACAAAGGAGGAAAATTTAATTCCATACAACATGCTCATAAAAGATCTCTTGGCTACATTTGAGTCCTATTCCATTACTACCATTTCTCACAAGGATAATCGTCATGCAGATGCTGTTGTTAGTGCTGCATCACTCATCCCACAAGATATTATAGATGAACAAGCTACTTTCATAATTACACACTTACGAATCTATTTATCTCTTGCTTTCCTCTTGCAAGTTTGTGACATAACGCGCAGTCAAGACAACTCTGAATGGTTTTTGGACCTATTTATAATTACTTATATAAGCACACTATCCCTAACAATTTTCAACCTCACGAGGCTTGACATTTATGGCGCGAGGCTACTCGCTATGTCATTATTAGGACAAAATTGTTTAAACATGCAATTGACGTTCAGCTCTTACATTGCTTAGTACTTGTAGATATCCCACTATCATCTCATAGATACATGACAACATGTGTGGTGGACATTTTTCTGGTAAATATATGTTACAAAAGATTTTACGCCAGGGGTATTATTGGCCTATAATGGAACAAGATTGCCTTGAATATGCTACTCATTGTGAAAAATGCCAAAAAAATGGTAATCTCCACCATGCACCCACATATGACCTCCAACCCATTGCGCTAACTTGACATTTCTCCCTTTGGGGACTTGACATCATCGGTATGATAAATCGCTGAAATTGATGAAAGGACAAAAATTAATCATTATTACTACCATGTACTTTACTAAGTGGGTCAAGGCGGCTCCCCTACGAATGATCACTAGCACAGACATTTGTAGTTTTCTCACCACCCATATTATTACATGTTTTGGTGTGCCTTCTGCTATAATCGCTGATAATGGATCTTCCTTAAAAAATAAGGATACTTAAATTATTTTTGTACCAAGTTAAAAATGAAAACAATCGTTTTCCACACCTTATTATCCACAAGGCATTGGCCAAGCTGAGGCCACCAACAAAACCATTGTCAAGATATTACGCAAGACAATTGACTCTAGTGGTACCCAATTGGCATAACCAACTATTCTATGCTCTATGGGCCTATAGTACTAGTGTTCGTACACCTACTAACACTACCACCATTTGCCTTGGTTTATGGTGTTGAGGTTGTTATTCCGCTTGAACTAAAAATACCCTTCCTTATGATATTTATCTCAAAGGCATCCTTAAAGACAATGAATATCACAAAAAAACACTTACATAAGTTAGAAATGTTAGACTTGCATCTTGTCCAAGCACTTGAAAATATTTACGCATATCAATCTCATGTTACATTACACACGCATACAATCATAAAACTTGTTCTCAAGATTTCAATTTCGATGACCTAGTCTTACAAGAGAATAAGAAGAATACAAATGTTGAATCCCTCTCTCAAAGGAAAATTCAATCCAAATTGTATTGGGTCCATACATTATCACTAAAAAAACTTAGTGGTGGAGTTTATTGCCTCGCCTCCCTTTTAGGAAAACCACTCAATGTGATGCATCTTAAGAAATACTACACTTAAGCACAACCCAACCATTTCCTTATGAAACACTCTTGTGCTTCGGTTCACACTTGACTATTGAGGGCTACATACTACACATGAACCCCACACACTGCACATAGGTACTACACATTGTGTGTCTTTACATATCTTATAGTACATGTCACATTTTACAATTTACATCCCTACATCATTAGTGTTTCAAAATTTATGCATCTATACATCATACATACTCTACACATCATACTAGTATTCATCACATATGTGTCACACTCCTATTGTCTATGAGTCTAGCATCATATACCACTCATCCTACATACTACATTGTGCACACTCTCACATTATTAGTCTATCTACACATCTTGCATTGCACACTATACATTGCATTTTACACATCTTGAACATCATATGGTCATCTCTTATCATCATACATACTACATATTCTTCTACGTGCTGCACTCACTACCCTATGATGCACTCTAGTTCCTCGGTCCATACTCGACTACCGAGGGTTTACTAATCAAATGGACCTTATCATACACACACATTCATCACTCTACCTTCTATCATGTGAAATTACTAGGTTAGTGACATAAGCTTTAGGATAAATTGTCACCTATTCCTTCATCTTCTAGTGGTATACACGCTTTAGGATAAATCACCACTCCCTCTATTCGTCTTATTGTGATATACACTTTAGGCTACATCATCACACGCATCTTGCGTTCATCACTATAGGGTCACATATCATCAACAGGTCACATACACACTTACATACACATCACAATGCTATACACAACATACATATTCGACCATTTCCCGATGACGTACTCTCGTTTACGGTTCATTCTTGATTGATGAGGGGGAAAACCAAATGAACCTCACTGCATAAAACTCCATTCACTCGGGGAACACATGGCTCTTATCATCCATCTTTCATTCCATTCCATCCATCCACAACATGTTGCATATCTTGGTTGTTTTTACTCTTTCTTACATTTTCTTGTATATGTTCACTTTATTACACATGCTAGCTAGATCTCTTATATGTCATTATCTTTACCATACAAACATCCGCATTCACATCCTTCTCTAGTTGATCGTAGATACATGTCTCTTACACGCAACATGGATGCTTGCCTCCTACCACTCCCACAATGGTTGCTGGGGGCATCCACATTTATCTCTTACATGATAATATTGTTTCATTTTGTCTTCATAGAGCACTCTACATTACTTGCTTATACACGATGCTCTTGACATATGGGTTATCTTTCTAACATGCTAATGGGTGCTTCATGTGCAACATTTGTTCAGCAGGATTACTTGTTACTTCCATGGCTATTTGTCTGTTTATTGCTATTGTTTGTCTCTTGTTTGCTATTGTATGTGGGCCTTTCCCTTTGTTTGGTGTGCACACTTATTTGTTTTATGCGGCCATTACGGCCTTGAGTGTCTTGCGACATCGTGAGTGGTGTCCCATGTTTGCAACCCACTTTGGCGGTCTATGGTTGTCTTCTTGCGTGTTTACTTGCTTTTCAGCTTCTACATTGTTTGGTAGTTTACACTTGTCTTTTACATGCATGTTTGTTTGTACTAACACTTGTTTCTAGCCACTTATTTGTGTGTGCCTTAGTTTCTACCAAGCACATTCCCTTCCCCCTACAAGGCATAGTTTATGTCCTATTTTGGGGTCGCATCCTCCTATCTGCAATGTCACATGCACCCCCAAAGAGGGGGGCATCATTTGGGTTTTACACATTACACAATGCTCTCTACCGGTACAGTTCAGTTCATTTTTTCATCCTTGACATTGTGGGTTATACAACGAGTGGGTTCAGACCAGTCTACGAACCCCGTACATAACAGATTTTACAGGACATAGGTTTTCCTTAGCATTCTGGGGAGTAGTTATAGGTTAGAGGATACAATGGATTTCCTCCCTACACTACTTTAGCCAGTGACGTCGGATCACCCAAAAAACTAGGTAGTATAGAGATCTCTTCACACTATTCTCAGGGAAGCAGTTATAGGTTGGAGAATAATGTAACTTTCTCCCTACACTTCTTCGGCCACAATGGTGTGAGATCACCCAAAAAAATTGTGGTTACAAGATATCCTTTTTTACACCCTTTCTCTCATCACAGATCAGGTGCACATGTTCCTTTTAATTTTTCATACTTCCATTTACAATATTTTTACTAAATACATGTGTTTTTACACATATATACATACATATTTGACTACTTGATCATCTTCTCCTTTGCAGGTCCATCTGTATGAGAAGCAAACAGTCAACAATAACAACTACAACAAAGGCATCAACAACAACATCATTCAGTAGTTTGTACCTCATACTAACATGTAGGTACCCCACATACATTGACATCTACACACACGCTTTTGCCCTAGGTTCACTCTCACCACTTTTTTACTCTTTTACATCTTTAGTCTCCACGCTCCACTGTTTTCTCATTCCACACTTTGTCTAGTCCATTGGCACACTTTCTACATCACTCTACATGGACATTAGGTACACATCTCTATCTACTTTATGTTACAGAGTGTTCCACTCACCAACATAAAGTGGGGGAAAATGTAGACACAAAATCACACACTTTGGGTATTATTTAGTCCTGGTCTCATACTACTATTCATATGGTTTTTGAGTGAAGAAAGTACTAATTAACCCATGTCCTTTGGCCATTTTACTTTACTTTTTGTCGTCACTATTGACCTCCCACATATACTCACCCAATCAGTTTTTCCATTTGGCATCGTTTTATCTCTGATTGGGGCGCCCAACCCAGTACTAGGGTGCCTTAGGCACCCTGATCCTTTTTACACTTTCCCGCCACTTTTTGGGCACTTTCTAGCTGTTTGAGTTTTCTATCTTTTTAGTGGTTGGCCTTTTCGGGGTTAATTATGAAATTAGAACAAAAGAACCATATAAATATAAAATTATGAGACCATAATAAGGGATCAAGCACTAGGAATTACTATCATCACCTAAGGTTGCATCCATCAAAGGCTCCATTTGCATCCATCTAGCTCCATCACAAGGGACAAGACTGGTTCATCTACATCACACTACATAGGAGGGAAGTTTATTCTATTCCATGCACCATTTTATTACATTTCTACATCTAGTTATTGCTCGTTACTTTCACAAAGTGTGACTGACACAAGAGCACCCAGGGCATGATAGTCACACACACACCTATAATTACATTGGGTCTGAGATGTAGTGCAACGCTAAGTTAGTAAGTCCACCATTGTGCCGATGAGGACAGTCCAACCCCTTTATATGCATCTTTCATTTTTAGGGGTTTGATGTTTGGCTTGGGGTTTTGTAGGTCTCATCTTCATTTCTAATTTGTAATGACAATCAACGCAATCTAGTGATATACACTCGACAAGAAGTGAAGGCAAGTAGTCAATCAACGACACCTCATAGGAGGATTAGAGAGATTTTTCCCAGACTAGGGCGCCCATATCTCAGAACAAAGCATTCCGAGCACCCTAGTCCAACTTATTATTCTAGATTAGTGATTTCTGGAGCTTCTATATGGTCGCATCTACATTCTATTTATCTCGTTTATCTAGCAACACAGTCTTAAACAATCATCAAATCAGCTAAGCTTTTCCTAACCCTCTTTACTCATCAGGGTTTCACATTTCTACTCACTTAGTTTGCTTAGGTTACTTTCTTCATTTATTTATTTGTTATTTACTATTGTGCCTAGTATTAGATTAACATAGAATCTCCACATTTTAGTTAATCAGTAACTTCATGTGCCTATATGAACCTTTAAAATATGCTTTATTGTGAAACCCTGGGTATCACACATGTGTGAAACTATATGTATACCTTGAAATAAATTTAAACCCTAATAGTTGGTAGGAGGCCTTGTAAAAAGGTGAGTGGTTGGATTAAAGTGCAACTTGTACACCACCTATGTTAGTAATATTTTGAATAATTCTCAAATCACACCTAGTTCTTCACCTTACATGTGCTATCAATATGGGTGTGACTATATTCGGTAATTTGACCACTTGATAATACAAACAATGGTTTTGGTGGTTAACACTACTTGGCTTGGTTAGTCTATAGCTTGGGAAGCATGACACTATAAACTGGTTGAGTGTGCTTGAGACCCGTGTAGAGGTTGTTTTTAAAGTGTGTTGTTAATTTTTTAGGAATTTATGAGAGCTTGGAGTGTTTTAGGAATGATATTTACAATGAGGGCTCTTAAAAGTGTCATGCAAGTAAATGAGTGTATTTGACTTGCTTATATAGGAGTTTGTAGCTATAATTTCACATTAAGGCCACGCCATGAGGAAAATGATTGGGTGGTTGGAGATGAAACTATTAGTTTTAGACCAAATCATTGGACATTTTGGTCCTTTATTAGTGGTCCCACACAAGCAAAGAGTGAGGTATTAGAAACTTTTGGGCACAACACTTGGAGTTTATAGACTATTGTGGACCGATTCAATCAATACTTTGCATGCTTGAGGAATATTATTGAAGAGATCAAGTTGTGCATGGGACTAATGATAAGTAATTAAGCTTGGAATGTGCACACAAGTTATGATTTAGGGATAAAGCCAGTGTTGTCATTTCCAAGTGATAAATTACCAATTTTAGGTGTTTACATTTACCCCCTTTTAATTATGAACTAAAATTTCATTCTAAGGAAAAAGATACCTTAACATGTAAACACACTTTATCTTCACTCAAGACGCTTGATTCGTTTGAGTATTGACATGATCTCTAAAGTGAAAATTGTAACATAAAGTGTAATCAATGTCCATAAAAATATTTGAACTTTAATTTAAACTTGAA
Source organism: Taxus chinensis (assembly GCA_019776745.2). Taxonomy (NCBI): domain Eukaryota; kingdom Viridiplantae; phylum Streptophyta; class Pinopsida; order Cupressales; family Taxaceae; genus Taxus; species Taxus chinensis. The sequence continues at coordinate 317,405,599 of CM034151.1, read as the reverse complement.
AATGTAATTTGAAAGTGAAACATATAAATGTGAAATGTAAGTAAAGTATGGAAGAAGTACACCTATTTGACTTAGTGAAGGAGAATCTCCTTGATGAAGTGCTTCGAGAGATGGATTAAAACCAAGTTGTTAGAGCATTCGAGGTGATCAATCCCCAATTTTTTTAATGGAGATGTTAGATCCATAATGGAATTACACATTGATTGACCCAAAATCAAAGAAGGGTATCACAGGGCTTTCTAGTTTCCCCAAAGAACCTTATAAAACAAGGAGTGTCATAGGGATTTTGTTGGTGAATATGATTTGTCATCGTCACTTGGTGTCTTGTCCAGCTATGATGGTTGGTCATTTCACTTAGTGAGAATAGGTCATAGTGGAATAGGTCAATAGGGTTATTTAGGGTTGTGTACACATTTCATGCACAAGAGTTACACAACACTCCTATATATACCTCTCTTTTTTATCTATGAGCATGCCACACACAACGTTGTATTTCTATACTTAATTCTCATTTTGTGATTCGATCTCTTGCTTACTACATGGAGTGTTCATGACACCATTAAAGTGTAACATTATACGATGTGCACGCGGTTTCATATTGATCCTCGTAGAACAATCTGATATGGTATCAAAGTGATTGTTTGGTAAATGTGCACTCGAATAATCTGGTGGCTATTACTTCATTTTATCATTTTCATGCTTCTCGTTCAAGTTTTCATTATTTTGGAATCTTGTTTACATGTTTAACCATATGATTTTTGGAGTTTGTTGGGTTTTCTGGCTGTGCATGTGCAGGTCATTGGCTTTCACCGCCATATTTAGTTTGTTTCAGTTACATTTGTTGGGAAAGCACTTTAAGAGGTTGGTTTTGCTTTTTCAGTCTTATCATAATTTTTTAAATAAAAGTGATTTTTAAAAAAATTTTATGTGTTTTCAGACCAGTTCTAGCCTTATTCCTATTTGGATTACAATTATTTCTCCTTGAATCTCCCTTGCTGCTCTGTCTCTCTTTTCCCCGCGAGCTCCCCGAGTTGGCTCTTGCAAAGTGAGTTGGTTGCTTTTTTTCATGGTCAGTTGTTGCTTTGTGGTTGAGTTACCTTAGTTTGCTATTACATTCCTTCGAGCAGTGTCTACCTGCATGTGGTTTTATTCCTTTGCATGTGGGTTTTTTACTATGAGCTCATTATAACTTGATTACATTATTTGTTGTGGAGGTCGTGTTGGTTTTTCGCTTTGATTTTCATTTTCTCGTTCCTTTGTGCATAGTCTAATCGTGCTTTGAGTTGCATCACATAGTTTGCATCGAGTCATTTCTTTTTGCTTGCATGTTGGATACCTTGGTTGCATGTTATTTACTGCCCTGTGTCGTGGATCATTTTTGTTGTTTCCTTTGCATTGAACGATCTCTCTGATTGCATTTGTATTTTTCATTTCTACTTTGGGTTTACCTTTTTCACCTTTTGATCTGTTACACCTTACGTGTGGGTCTCACCCTCGCTGCAAATCCCTATGCGTTTGTCTATGTAACAACTTATCTTACCTCACTATGCCTCATTGCCTTTTTCCCATGTCGTTACGTCCATCCTCCTGCAACCTGGACCGTTTTTTTGACTTGAGCTTATCCCGTGCTTCCCCATTTTTTCGTGGTTTTAAACTAGTATTTTTTATGAAATAATCTATATTACTTTATAAAATAGCACAGTCTATCCACAAAAATATGGGTGGTAAAGGGCACACCCCATGAAAAAACTAGCCAACGGCTAGGAGACTAAAGTATCAGGCCCAAGGGGCAACAACAAACATAACAACAATACATTCTCTCCAACTGGCAGGTTGGATCAATTAATAGTTGGAACATTCCCGGGAATAGCATTGATAGATCTTTGATTAAATGGCATCCTCCAGATCTAAATTGGTATAAGTTGGACTTTGATGGGGCTTCTAAGGGAAACCCTGGGAATATGGCAGGGGGAGGAGTGATACGGGATCATAAAGGCAATCTAATAGCTGCGTATGCTGGTAAAATGGGAATTCAAACTAATCATTTTGCTGAAGCTTTAACTGCTCTTTGGGGTCTGAGAATTTCCCAGGAAAATAATATTCAGAACCTCATCATTGAAGGAGACTCCCTAAATATCATTAATCTTCTTAAGCAGTGCTCATCTCCAAGCTGGAGCATCAAGGATTTTATTGCAGAGTCCATAAGTATTAGTCATACTTTCAATAACATCAGGATCATGCATACCTACAGGGAGGGTAATAAATTGGTGGATGTGTTGGCAAATTATGGCATTAATGTAAACCTTACAGTTTGGGACAATAGCAGCATCCCCAAACAACTTCAAAACAACATTCAGGCGGAACTCCATACGTAAGCAATATCTTGAAATGAGTGATGAATTTTGGGTGTGGAAAATACTCCCACACGTGTTGATTTAAAGTATTGGTTTATGTAAATCATGTCTAATAATCAAGATAGTGTGAATCATATGGGGAATTACAAGTGGAGATACACGATTTTTAAAATCGTGCATGTGGGCTGTAATGTGACTGTTAAAAGGCGGATTCAAATCTCCACAGAAACCGAAGGATAAAGTGATTGATGGCAGGGAGCGGGTTATTCTCACACGCATTTTTCAGCAGGCTCAAATCAGCATACACGCAGCCGATCGTGGGAATAACAACAGTTCTCATTTCCATTTTTGTGCGGATCACTATAGCAAAGAGTGGATTGGCTTTGGCAATCAGTTAGGAATTAGTTGCAAACAGTTCAGAAAAGAGAAGATGGGGGGTCCTCCTTGTCAAATTGAGCCTAGTGTGGACCCAGATTGGAAAGACAATATTGAGCTGTGGAGCATTCTTAGCAAGGGTGGCATAACAAACTTCATGGAAAAAGTTCAGGGACATGACCAGAGCATCTCTATGCACTTTGCAAAGGATTGGAAGGAGAGGATAGTGAAGTATGGGGGGCAGAAGGTCTTAATCAATGAAGAGCTTATTGTTGAAGCGACCGGCCTTGGCTTGGAGGGCTTCAGATTCTTTAACAAAAGGGTTGATAGAGATGTGGAAGAGAGAAGATTTGTTGAGGGAGAGGAGAAACTGACCCACTTAACAACGGGCCTACTTGTTAGCTCGATCCCTCCACCATATGATGAAGTAACCCGCATGATGATACGGTTCATCTCCTTGGAAGGGAGGTTTGTCACTGTTCCTGCGAAACACCTTATTTTTCTTAATCATTTTCGTAGGGATCGGATGGTTTGTTTCCCCCATTACTTGTTGAACTCTCTTGAACGCTCCATTCTTGAGTTTCAAAAGCATTCCCGGGCAGTTCCTTTGCACCAAGGGCTCATTTTGTTGTTACACAAATGTTGTCTTCTCAGGTTTCCTGGTCTCCCATCCTCCTCTAGCTCGATTCCTCCTTTGCCAAGCTCTGCTGCTGCCAGCCCTGTTTCTCCTTTCTCTGTCCCTGCCACCGCTGCTGTCACCCCCATGCCGGCCATTCAGGATTCTTCTCTCGTTCCCCCTTCTGAGGCTCCTACCCCCCACTTGGCCTCTAACTCGCGGAGACCGGTTACCAGGGCTTCTAGGAAGCTTAACCTTGAGACCCTAGCTGTGGAGAAGGGTTCTCATGAATTTGAAATTGCTCATGACCTCCTGTATATCAGCAGTGCTAGCCCCCGAGAAGTGCAATTAGAAAGCCCTACTAAAAGGCTAGAAGCCTTAGAGGCAGATATGAAATTGTTAAAGGATGAAGTTAAAAACTTGACAAAACAAAAAGGAAAGAGGAAGAAGGAGGAGGAGGAGGATGTGGACAGCATCCAAATTGAAGATATATACAAGAAATTACACTCCTTGGACTCTTGCTTAGGGAAGGCCAAGACTAGGCATGATTACAACATTGCCATCTTTAGGGCAATAGAGGAATTTATTGAAGAACACGTCAGAAGTGTCTCCAACCTAAGCGAAGTGCCGACAACTCTTTGGGGTACAGATAAAGAAAGAAAGAAGACCTTGGAGCAGCTGGATTCTAATGACATTGCCCATATGACTACTTTGGGAATGTTTAATTCCTGGAAGAATATCAAAACCATCTTAGACAAAGCTACTAGGAAGTAGCTGCAGTTGATTCTGCTGTCCTTGTTTGATTTTTTGCTATTTTTTTACGGATCCTTTACTGCTTTTTTGCAGTATTTTTGTTGTTCTGTCTCATTTTGGTAGCTATTTTTTAGCTACTTTGAACATCATTGTAACATTTGGATTCTGATCCTTTTCGCTCTGGTTTTCTTGCTTATCCTAGCTTTTAGGCCTTCTTTTGTATTCAAGGGTATAGTCCCTTTCAAAAAACTATTTTCCAATAAAAAAAAAAAACAAACATAACAACAATGTCAGAAAATGAAAGGAAAAACAAACTAGGCCGACGCAACAAACATAGAGGCATGGGGCTATGGAGGCCCCTTATCCTCCAGGTTACTACCAGGAAGATCGTTGCCATCTGGAAGGGGTGGCCAGCCTGAAGCAACTTCTTCATCTTTTTCATCCTGTTGATTAGGAGAAATGGCAAGAGCCAACCTAGGAACTTTGCCAGAATCCCACCCATCCCTCTGCACAGGAGGCAAGGAGTGCTGGTGGGAGCCCCAGCCACTATGTTGCGCAGAATAGTGAGGGGACCCCCAACCATCACGGTTGACAAGGCTACGCTGATGCTCGAGTTGTCGCATGGGAGAGTGATGACGATGAGCATAGTCAATTGACCGGCGACGGCCACGACGCCCTCTTGAATGAACACTCCCAGAAGGGGAGATAGGAGATTCCCCTGCCACAGTGCAAGGAGCGTTGGCCCAATGATCTAGAAGGGTCTGAAGATTCCACACTTCTAGCTCCACCTTGCGGGCCTGGTCCTGGATCTATAAGAACACAGTCGAGATAAGCATGGCCTTGTCATAACGCGAAAGAATGCAAGAAACTGCCAAATTAGCAAAAATAATAGAATTGTGTTCTTTGCATATAAAAAATAGGATCTCCACTCTGAAAGTCTGCCACACTTGTGCAAAAGCATGGGGAATGGAAATAAAATCCCTCAGCAAAGCATGTTGCCAAAGAAATGGAGCTAGTCTAAACGACCGAAAGAAATCATGGATCCAAGCCCAAATAGCTTGAGCTTTTGGGCAGTACCAGAACAGATGTATGAGTGTCTCAATGTGCCCACAAAAAGGGTATAGTTCAGGAGCAATCCCATAATGAGCTAAACTACACCCAAGAGGGAGGCCTTGATAAAACAGACACCAAGCAAAACATCCTAGCTTGGGCTAAATGATGGCTTTCCAAACGGTATGAAATCTAGCTTCCCAGGATGACCATCTAGAATTGATGGACCATCTAGAGTCAAGTAAGGCCACCATTGGCAGCCTGGGGGTGAGCAGAGCATAATCTTTTCCTGGGGAGTAATTTAAGGAAGGGGTATCTGGAAACCATTTCCAATCCTTCCACCAAGGCCTAAGAGAGACGACACCAACTTTGTGAAGAATCTCGACAGGAATGGAATCAAGAACTTCCTGATAAGACTCTTTGTCAGCTGAAGCAAGCCGAAACTTGGCTTTAGCTTGAGGCCAAGTGATAATTAATCTAGTCTACTTGCAAAAGATGTGTTTAAGAGTGTGTAAGCCTCGTTGATATAGCTTAAGAGAATGAACCCATGACACTTGGGCAAGTGGCACATCATGAAAATTGATGAGAGGAGACCACCAATTGTTGTGGTCATTAATGGATAGCCCATTTCTTAATCCATCCCCTTTCTAGATTAAAAAGGGTTTGAGTAACTCCCAAGATTTCCATATGCTTTTAACAAAAAAGGTGCCCACAACCTTAACCGGGGCTTTGATAATGAGCAGATTGTGAAAATCCAGCCCTTGTCAAGTTTTGCACCCTCGAGGGGAGCCTTGAAAAATATAGTCATGAATCAACACTTTCCAAGCTTCATTTCCAGTGCAAGCCCAAATGATCCACTTGGTTGCCAGTGCAGACCCCTGGCGGCCAATGTCAGTTAGACTAAGACCTCTAGAATCCATAGGGAGACAACAATATTCCCAGGAAACTCTGTGAAATCCTTTGCCAAGCTCTGAGCTATCCCAAAGGAAATCTCTGAGGAGTTTCTCCAAGTTCTTGTAAGAGGTTTTAGCTGGAACCCAACATAAAGAATAATAAATATGTGTAGCTACCAATATCTTGGAGCAAATATGAAATTTTCCTGCCAGTGAAAGGGGTTTAATGATCTAGTACTCCAACTTGCGGGAAACCCTGTCAATAACATATTGCCAAAGTTGACTGGGAGAAGCATCGAAAGCAAAGGGAATGCCCATAAATTTAAAAATTTCTGCATGCTGGATATATTTCCAGTCATAATGATTCAGCTAACCAGGTTTGGGGAGAAAAGATTTCCTGAAGCACTGGGTCTTTCTCCATTGGACACTAGAACTTGAAGCTAAACAATACGTGTCTAAACATTGCATGACATTGTTGATATTTACTTCCTCCTCCAGGAGCGTGAGGAAGGAGTCATCTACAAAATACCCATTGACAAGCTGAAGGGGAGTCATAGAAGGGAGTTGAATACCCCTCACAAGCCCTTGATCCTGAGCATGGGAAAGGAGGAACCCAAAACCTTTTAGCGGCTAGCACATAAAGAGTAGTTGCTAAAGGAAAACCTTATCTAATAGAGCGAAAGTTACCAAATTGCTCAAAAGTATGACCATTAATAGATAGAGAGGCCATGGCATCTGCAAAAAGCATTTTAACAAAGGTGATGAAAACCGAACCAAAGCCCAACACTTTAAGCATTACTAGAATGAAATGACATTCAATCATGTCATAGGATTTTTCAAATTCAATTTTGACAAAAATATGGCTGGTTGTTTAGAGGTTCTGGCCCACTCCATACCTTCCTAGATAGCCAAAATATTATCCAGAATGTACCTTCTTTGTATGAAACTAGTCTGCTTATGACTAATGATAATGGGAAAGATAGGATGAAGCTAAAGAGCTAAATCCTTCAACTATGATCTTGTATGAAAACATTGAGCAAGGTAATTAGCCACCAATTGCATATGAGCTCCTAGGTCTATTGCTTTAGGAATGAACTTTATTGTGACCCCGATTAATAAGGGCACCGAGGAACCCTAAGTGGAGAGCCTCGAGGTAGACTTGCAAACATATTTCGTCCAACCATGTCCCAAAGGGGATTTATAAAACTTGCATAAGGAAAGCCATCCATTCCAGGATCTTTATCATTTTCCATCAGGGAAAACACTTCATATAATTCCTCTAGAGTAAGTAATCTATCATAGAAAACTCTGTGAGATGGTGAAAGCTTGCAAGGAATTACTGAGAGGCATTCAACGAGCATGGATTTTCACTTAGGAGACTCGTCCTATGCGCTTTGAAAACCTAAAAATAGTTCCTAACAAAGGCTTAGACCATATGAGGAGTGTCTAAAATCTTAACACCAACATCAACAATGGACAGAAATTTTTTGGTTCATATGCTTGGATTTGAGCCACATGGTACAAACTCTTTGGTGTTACGATCTCCAATTTTAAGGCAGTGTAGGAGAGCTTTAATCTGGGCACCCCGAGATGTGTAATCATCAGCAATTTGCAGATTTTTTTCCACAATTTAGAAACTTGGATTTACATAGTTACATTGAAAGGAGCCTGTTCAAGCACCACTATTGAGTGGCTCAGCTCGGTGAATGTGGTGGAATAGGCCTGCCACTAGAATTTAGCGAGATGAACACCATACATCTGGAGGAATTTAGTGATCCGAATTATAACGTCTTTCTACCAACTTATGCAACCCACCTTACCAAGAGGGTGAGGAGCAAGGTTCCAAATTTGGCGTATGTGTGCCAAAGTGGGGTCATGATGTAGTAAAGTAATATTTAAATAAAACCGCGTCTTTTTAATTTTTGGCAGTTGAAAAGTCCATTTAATACGGAACTGAATTGGAATGTGGTCAGAAAGAAAAATGGCAAGACAACGCTTTCACCGGAAGAGAATAACAACTGGATAAATTTAAAGAAAGGATGTAAAGATATCATGGCATGATCAAGCCTTTTAAAAAACCTGATCCTAGTTATTTCTAAGATTAGACAAAGTGTACCATGGAAGTGTGCTAGTGTGACGCAAATAATTAGGGTCATAAAACCCAAATTTATTACACATGTAAAACCAAGCTTCCATTTCACCAGCTGGCCACCTCATGGGTAAAAGGAACCACTTTTGTCGTTTGGATGCTCAAACATATTAAAATCCCCATTGATTAACTAGTGTGCATTTGGAAGGTCGTCAGCCACCCACCGCAAAGAGTGACGTTCTTTCTGACATGTCATTAGGCACAAAAAACATTAATAATCCCAAAGGAGAGATTTTCAATATTGAATAACACCCAGAGAATACGGTTGTCAGGGTCACATCCATGATTGACGTAATGTGGCCATCACCTGAGAGAAATAAATGTGATCATTCCACCTATTCCAGCTAACATAGTCACTAGAGATAGCTAAACTGTCAGGCCCAAATAGTCTTGGTGACAGTATCAAGAAAAAAACCTGTAACTTTGATTTCCTGTAAACACATAATATCCATATCTGAGAAGATTTTCCTAAAATCTCTCACTATTTATTTGTGAGTGGAGTCTATGAGACCCCAAACATTCCATGAGTAGCAATTCACAAGGAAACATTATCCAGATGCATTTCTAAGTCTAGCTCACTCAAACCATCAAGGGCCCCATTTTTGTTCTACAAATACCATTGTTGGTTAATTGTAAAAAAACTAGATAGTTTAGTAGCCGACCGGATGTTAGGGCTATACGCCCCCTCCTCGTAGCTCACGAGGAGGGCTGGCGAGAACACTGAACCACCTACTTTCATGGAGAAACTACTTTTTTTGAAATGAGTAACGGTTTGTAAGACCACCCTCATTCTGTAAAACGAGAAGGCTAAGTGTTTGAGGCCAAAATGTGCCAATTTACTTGAAGAACCAACCATATTGATAGCCATTACCTTTGTATGAACTAGAGGTAACTTGGTATCCAAATGTTGCTCTGCAGCTGAGCTGGAAGCATTTGGAATTGCCTTTCCGGACTTGAATAGCTGAAACCACATTGCAAAGTCCCGACAGGAGTGGCTTTGTTCTTGTTGGATTTTCAGCCACCCATTGTGTGTTAGCCCTGCTCTTCAGGTTGAGGGCGAGGATCACCCAGAGGCTTTGAAGTGGATCGGCGAGCGGCCAACAAGGTACAGTCCCAAATTTTATGCTCAGGAGATTGACAACGGAAGCAAGTATTTGGAAGATTTATGTATACCCACCTTCTGAGAAAAATACACATCACCAACATGGATGTCAATGGAATCTTTCAGGTCTTTTCGAAAGATCCAGTTCTACACAAACCCTCTTTTGCAGATGAGATGAAAAAAACCTATTACGCTCTGTGTATATAACATGGCCGAGAGTGGCAGCAATACGCTCTAAAAAATGTCAGCAATACATAGGAATCCCTGGGAACTCAACCCAAATGGGGACCTTATGAGCCTTTTGGTCAGAAGACTACAAAGTCCCTTGACCAAGGTGACAAAACTAGTAAGGAGCTTCTTACTTACTAGGTTTGCGGCTTATGCAAGATAAGGGATGCATGACTAGGATCAACAAAATGAATGCAAAATAAACCACCGTATTGGGTTATGGATAAAATCTATTTTAATACCATGTGTCGTCCAAGTAGTTTGGTCCCATCATTTAAACATACTTTCAGAGGGATTCCTTCCAACAAAATGCCCTATTAAGTAGAATTGTTCTAGCCATTTACAGGCAGAATCAAATTTTAAAAGTGGTAAAATAATATCAGGGGAAGTGTCATTACCTCGTGGAATACTTTCAGCATGAACTTGTGAGGGCGTTTCCTCGGAGCCATTTTTCACAGAATCGTTGCTCTCCGTCGCAGTTGAAATAACTGGACTAGAGTCGAGCGAAGTCATATTTAAAGCCTACAAAGTAGCTAGGCTCTAGAAAAGAGGCTGAATAAATGCATTAATGGCAATAGATCTCTCATTGCAGATAAACTCGATGTTCTCGGCATGCAGAACCCTAGACTCACAGCAAGAACCCTAAGAACTTTGAAAACAAGAGCTCCTTCGACTACAAAATTTGTTTTAAACTAGTTTTAAAAGTGGTGGATTTGTTTTTTTAATAAAGTGGGATTTAAAGTTCATGGGGTGTTTTTTTATAAAGGTCTTAGGATTTTTTTATAAGTGGTCAGGGTTTTTAAAAATAAGGTTGGGTGTTTAATTTAAGTTTTAATATGCCTTTGTTAATATGGGGGTTGGATTTTTTTTATTTAAGTGGTGGTTTCAAAATAAAGTGGGAAGGAGTTAAGTATGTTTAAAGTGTGTGATGTGTTTTAAAAGGGGTGTGTCTAATATAAGGTGATCCTTTATTATTAGAATTTTTTTAATTAAGCATTTAATCTTAATTATGGCTTTAATAATATTTAAAATAAGATCTAATTCCTTTTACAGGTTAACTTAATCAATCCATCTTAATGATTTTAAATTAAATTAAGCATTTAATTTTAATTTAAGCTCTTTTAATATCGATTAGTAGTTAAAATTATCGCTTAATTTAACGTTATTGTCAGCCTTTTTTGCTCTAAAAATAGTTAAATTAAACATGGCAAAAGGTTGTTTTTTAAGTGTTATTGGTTGTATTTTCCTCTAATTGTGTTTTAGAGTGTGTTGTAGCATTTATAGCCATTTTTGGCCTTCTGGGAGCTTTTTCAGTATCATGGAGGTCCTCGAGACTCATCTTTAGCTCGTTTTTTACATTATAATCACCCTTATTATTGTTTGCAGACTAGAGAGCACAACCGCCACAGTCTTGCAGCAATGGGGTTTTTACTGCAACGTGAGATGATTTTTCTTGCATTGGATTTTGTTTTGTACCCTTATTACTTGGTCACAGCTTTGTTGTGTTTGTTTACGTGTTGTTTGCTGCTTTCTACTAAGACTCATTGTGACCTCCACTCTTGCGTAATTCGTCACCTACTACAAGGTGAGTGGTCAACTATCCCACATCGCATGAACACACCCTATTGTAATCAATGCACTAGTTATAAAGTGTCACAAATAGGGGTGTTATCATTGTTCTTGGGTGTCGTATTACATGCAAACACATTCTCAGATGATTCTGATGTCTTGCAACATTATGTGTATTCTTGCACCTTTCTTTTCTTGTATTCTACACTTCTTGTTTTTAACGTTTGCACTATGGAGTTTTCTTTTCCCAAACCTATGCTTCATAGGACTATTTTTTGCATTACAACCTCCACCTATTCTTCTCGGTAGGGCTAACTATGCACTGTGGCATTCAAGCATGGAATGTTTTCGTATTCATGATGACCTTTATCTCTATTTGTATGGACGACTACATGCACCCAATGATCCTGATCAACTTAAATACTGGCTTGACACTTGTAGCATGGTCATTGGTCATTATTTGAAATACATTTCCAGGCCTCTCCACCATCATGTGACACACATGGAGTGTCCTTGCACTCTTTGGAGCATCCTTCATTCCTTAATTAGAGACCTTTCAGAGACTGTCATTGCTACTTCTTCCATTGATACAATTTTCTCAGCTCTGCTGAACTAGACACAATTGTTTCAACCCCTGGTGACAAGGATCATTATTATAGTTCTGATAATGAGAGTACTACTAAGAACTTTTCTCGTCCTTCTCTTAGACACCTTTCATATATTGTTGACACTCCTCCCTTTCCATTAAACATCGGGAAGTCTTGTTCCGAAACTCATACCATCATTACATCAGTCTCCTTTCCACTTCCAGTGTGTGAGGAAGTTTTCACTTCCATTCCTTCATATGTTGATGATTCATACCTGTCAGACATTGATATTCTATTTGTCGAGCCACCCTTTATGGACAAGTATATGCTAGACCTTAGTTATCTCTTGACATTGCTTACTTATGTCACCATTATAGTCACAAAATCACACACTTACTATTACATTTATACCACTCGGTATGTTATTTTATAAATGGATCTTACGTAATAAAAGTATTCACAAGTGACCCATCCCTTGGTTTCATTGTCAGTTAGTTGATTATCATGGTTATTTGTCTGATACAGTCATCACTTGTCTATATAGTTTTGGCTGTCTTTTAGGGAGTCTCAGGCATCGTAATTTGCTCAGTTGTCATCTTCAGTCCTACACTAGGGCACCTAGGGTAGCACTGAGGCGCCTTGAGGTGCCCCAGTATATGATGTTAGGTGCCCTTATTTTCCTAATTTGTGGTCCTAATTTGTTTGTTCGAGGTTGATCTTTGTCATTACCCTGTTCATTCCCTTAGGTGGTAGTCAGAATTTTCAGGTCACTAGTGTCGAAAATTGAACAAGAGATCCCTATATAAACATAACATACTCACTACATTATGGGTGGACATCTTACTATCAAGGGCAACTATCTACTAAGGCAAGGTAATACATTTGGGCATCTTCTACATCTGCATCACACAAACATAGGGAGAAAGGGATGTATTATTTTTATTCCATCCACCATTTATATTTTTACATCTAGTTATCACCCCTACTTTTGCGTCATTGGTGCTAGGGCATCCTAGGCACAAAATCACACACACATGGACACACAACTACATGGGGTCTGGAATGTAGTGTAGCGATTAGTTGTAAGTCCACCATTGTGGCATCTAAGGTCAGTCTGACCTATTCCTATGCATTTTTATTTTTTAGAATTTGATGCTTTGAATAGGGTTTTGTAGGTAGATCTTTAGATTAAATTTACAGCAACATAAGTGAAGGAATTGCGACAACCATGTGACAAAGAAAAATATATTGTGAAGATCTTGTGACACTACCAGATTCAAATCCTGAGCTTTTCTGTAAACTACAATGCCTAGATCACAGACCAGAGCACCCCAGTATCCTCCTAGGCACCTTAGTCTAGTCAGCTATTCAACTTTTACCATTCCTGAGGCCATCTAGTCATAGTTTTCCTAGTCTGCACATTAGTTTATTTTAGTCTAGCACACAATGAGGTAAGTCAAACCAAGGTTTGTACCATATCCCTCTTATTTTCATTTTTTCACTATATTCAAGAAATAAAACAAAATATCTAGTTCCCAACATTTTAATATAACATTCTATTTCTATTTAGATTAACTCATAAATAAAATACCATATATTTTAGGTAATCATTTTAGTGAACCCTACTTTTGAATACTTTACCTTTGAGTCCTTTTCGATACCTTTGTGGTTAAACATAGTTCTTCTTCTTTTTTTTCACTCGTCATGTCTTGTTTTAGTGTGTATCCTATCTATGATGAGGCTGTCATAGCTGAACTCAGAGATTTATATAGTACCCCAATCGCTATACCTGATGATACTCCACAAGTCCTCTTGGAGTCCAACAACACGTGTCGACTAGTCTTGCTAATTCTCCTATAGGTATTTTCCTTATTAATGACCCTATTGCATTCACTCATTGTACACCATGTCATTCCGTTGCATATGGTCCTTCTTCTGATATGCTACTTGATGCTTTAAGTGACTCTATCATTGATTACTTATTAGGAATTGATCCACACTCAAGTGTACATCATGACTCCTTGTCTACTCCACCTATTGTTATAGTTACTCCTATGTCTTTTACTGCTTCTAATAGTCCTCGTCCCACGTCTCATTCTAGCTTGCATTCTCCTTCATATTACATTGATGACCCTATTGATAATCTTTATAACAAAAACATTGTTATAGGACCTCCATCTCCTACTAATGATTATCATGAGTCTCCTTCTTTCTATACCGATGAGTGTGACTTTCCCACTCCATTGTTGTCTACTCCTGAGGGTGCCTCTACTATTGTGCATGAGTCACCACCATTTTTTTCTTCTTTTATCTATTCCAACACCATCCATGGCTCCTACTTCATCTTCACCTATAGAAGTTTCATCCTTGATCACTACACCTATTAGGGATTATGTTGATACTAGTCATACTATATCTCCTTTACCATCATATACTCTAGCTCCTTTGACACATACTGATAATGTGCATTTAGCATTTGACTCCACTGTATCACTTTTTGATATCCATATGATCACTCATAATGGCAAACTTCAACCACTTAATACATTATTGCCATATCCTACCATCCCCTCACAGGATATTTTATATCTCATGCATGTTGTAGGACAACTCCAATCTCAAGTTCATCTTCTCACTTTAGAAAGTAAATCTTATTATGCCTCTATTGACAATAATTCTTTGCATGGCAATCATGTTCCTAAAAATATTCACAATTCCGTCTTCCCTAAATACTTTACCATTCCCACTTTCACATGTTTTGATGGTACTGGTGACCCTGATGCTCATATCATACATTACCATACACTTATGGCTTCTTACTCTAATGATCAATTGTTGCTAAGTCCTTTCCCTATAGTCTTACTGATGAGGCACTACAGTGGTACACCCATTTACCCTTTTGGTCCATTAACACTTTTTATGACATGGAGTTTCCTCCATGTTTCATTCTTAATAATGGCCCTCGAGTTACTTATGACCACATACCTACTTTACATCAAGGCTCCTTTGAACCTATCCAGGATTATGTCTTACGGTTTAATGCCTATATACACCAACTCATATTCCAACCTAGTGACTTAGAAAATAAATTTAGTTTTTGTTGTGGCCTCATTCCTCCACTTAAGTAAAGATTACACTATGATATTTGTGAGTCATTCATTCTCTTATGATATCAAGTTATTGACCTAGAAAAGATCTTATGTCCTCACATATCATTGAACCTACACGTGTTTCTCTGACCATTCCATCCTCTAGTCTTCCACTCACTCCTCCAGTTGAGCATCTAAAGAAATCTCCACCTTTGCCTAAAGTACATTCCAAACAAGCTCCACCTACTCCTTCACCACCACCCCATCCTTATTTGGTGCCGCAACAAGTTCCTATTTCCACCACTCCAACTCCATCACAAGTGCCTTTGTATTTCTCCCCTCACGCTCGACCACATGATGTGCTACGAATATTACCTAATGACCAGTTAATTTGGCTACCCTCCAACCAGAATCACCCCACACACCAATTACAATGTCAGCATGACCAACAATATTGTAATTATCACCGCATCAATGGCCATCGTGACAATGATTGCCTCACCCTACGTGAGAGGATAGACCAACTCATAGATTCTGATATCACCTTCTTTACCTCTCGTGAGTGGTCATTGTCTCCTTTACCTGACAACGTAGGCATACCCCACTTAAGTCTTCTCTGCTAAGTACTTAGTTTATTTGTCACTGACCGCCGTCACATGCACGTTCTTCACCTCATCCATCATTTCCACAATCAAATTCATTGCAATCCGCTACATCCACGCTATCCACCACTTCATTTATTACATCCCATGGGTTTTTCGCCAGGTTTTTGTAATATCCCATGGTTACTCACATAATATTCCATTTGGGGTTCATACACTCATGTTGTATCCTTTCCACGTGCTTCCACTGCCCGCCCATCCGTCTTGGTCTTTGGTAGGTGATTATTCACCTTACCCCCCCCCGACGATGCACTTGTGTTCTTACGGTTCTTACATGACTGTTGAGGGATTAGTTCTAAAGAACCTTTCATCACACACTTCTTCATTTCATCTAGCACACCCATAATTTCCCAATGATTCACTCTTGCTTACTTGACTCATACTGGACTATTGAGGGGTCTTCATTACATAAGCCTATTCATTCACACGCTGGGGGGAATTGTTAATCTCCCCCTCTTATTTACATCACCCTACCCTACTATGACTACATTCCATTCTCACACATTCATTACGGTACATTCATTTCACTATCATACATTTTTCTATTTTCACATCTATTCTACTACAATCATTACATTACCTTTTGATACATATTTTATTTAATCAAAATTTCATCAATCACATTACATTGGTTATATATATCATCATCATTCACCATACACATTTTTTCTACCACTACTAACATCATCATACAAATTTATATTCCTCACATACGAACAATACATGCTAGGAAAATAACCATAAAATCATACAACATCCATTACATCACTATGGTAAACACCATTTCCCACATACTTTGAATACTTACTTTGGTTCCTTTCGATACCTTTGTGGTTAAACATAGTTCTTCGGTCGTTTTTTCACTAGTCAGTCTTGTTTTAGTGTGTATCCTATCATGATGAGGATGTCTTGTATAGACTGAAACTCAGAGGATTATTATAGTACCCAATCGCTATACTGATGAGACTCCACAAGTCCTCTGGAGTCCACAACGAATGTGACTAGTCTGCTAATTCTCCTATAGGTATTTCGTATTAATGACCCTATTGCATTCACTATTTGTACACCATGTCATGTTGCATATGGTCCTCTTTCTGATTATGCTACTTGCTGATTTTAAGTGACTCTATCATTGATTACTTATAGGAATTGATCCACACTCAATGTGTACATCGGACTCTTGTCTACTCCACCTATTGTTATAGTTACTCCTATGTCTTTTACTGCTTCTAATCGTCCTCGTCCCCACGTCTCATTCTCGCTTGCATTCTCCTTCATATTCCATTGATGACCCTATTGATAATCTTTATAACAAAAACATTTGTTATAGGACCTCCATCTCCTACTAATGATTATCATGAGTCTCCCTTCTTTTCTATACCGAGAGTGTGACTTTTCCCAACTCCATTGTTGTCTACTCCTCGATGGTGCCTCTACTATTGTGCATGAGTCACCACCATTTTTTTCCTTCTTTTATCTATTCCAACACCATCCATGGCTCCTACTTCATCTTCACCTATAGAAATTTCATCCTTGATCACTACACCTATTAGGGATTATGTTGATACTAGTCATACTATATCTCCTTTACCATCATATACCTCTAGCTCCTTTGACACATACTGATAATGTGCATTTAGCATTTGACTCCACTGTATCACTTTTTGATATCCATATGATCACTCATAATGGCAAACTTCAACCACTTAATACATTTTGCCATATCCTACCATCCCCTCAAAGGATATTTTATATCTAATGCATGTGTTAGGACAACTCCAATTCTCAAGTTCATCTTCTCACGTTTAGAAAGTAAATCTTATTCTGCCTCTACATTGACACTAATTCTTTGCATGGCAATCATGTCATAAAAAATATTCACAATTCCGGCTCTTCCTAATACTTTACCATCCACTTTCCAGTTTTGATGGTAAATCGGTGACCTGATGCTCATATCATACATTACCATACACTATGGCTTCTTTTACTCTAATGATCAATTGTTGCTAAGTCCTTTCCTATAGTATTACTGAGGAGGGCACTACAGTGGTACCACCCATTTTACCCTTGGTCATTAACACTTTTTATGACATGGAGTTTCCTCCATGTTCATTCTTAATAATTGCCATCGGAGGTTATATGACCACATACCTACTTTACATCAAGGCTCCTTTGAACCTACCCGGTTATGTCTTACGGTTTAATGCCTAATACACCAACTATATTCCAACTAGTGAATTAGAAAATAAAAAAATTTTTAGTTTTTGTTTGTGGCTAATTTCCTACTTATAAAGATTACACTATGATATGTGGAGCATTCATTTTTCTCTTGGATATCAAGTTATTGACATAGACAAGATCTTATGCCTCCATTATCATGGAACCTAACGGTGTTCTCTGGCCCATTCACATCTCTAGTCTTCCACTCACTCCTCAGTTGAGCATCTAAAGAAATCTCACCTTGCCTAAAGTAAATTCCAAAAAAGCTCCACTACTACTCACCACCACCCCATCCTTATTTGGTGGCCCGCAACAAGTTCTATTTCCACCAATCCAACTCCATCACAAGTGCCTTTGTATTTCTCCCTCCGCTCGACACATGATGTGCTACGAATATTACCTAATGACCACGGTATTTGGCGACCTCCAACCAGAATCACCCAACACACCAATTACATGTCAGGCCATGACCAACAATATTGTAATTATCACCGCATCAATGGCCATCGTGACAATGATTGCCTCACCCTACGTGAGAGGATAGACCAACTCATAGATTCTGATATCACCTTCTTTACCTCTCGTGAGTGGTCATTGTCTCCTTTACCCTGACAACGTAGGCATACCCCACTTAAGTCTTCTCTGCTAAGTACTTAGTTTATTTGTCACTGACCGCCGTCACATGCACGTTCTTCACCTCATCCATCATTTCCACAATCAAATTCATTGCATCCGCTACATCCACGCTATCCACCACTTCATGTTATTACATCCCATGGGTTTTCGCCAGTTTTTGTATATCCCATGGTTACTCCACATAATATTCCATTTGGTTCATACACTCATGTTGTATCCTTTCCACGTGCTTCCACTGCCGCCCATCGTCTTGGTCTTTGGTAGGTGATTATTATCACCTTACCCCCCGACGATGCACTTGTGTTCTTACGGTTCTTACATGACTGTTGAGGGATTAGTTCTAAGAACCTTTCATCACACACTTCTTCATTTCATCTAGCACACCCAATAATTTCCCAATGATTCACTCTTGCTTACTTGACTCATACTGGACTATTGAGGGGTCTTCATTACATAAGCCTATTCATTCACACGCTGGGGGGAATTGTTAATCTCCCCCTCTTATTTACATCACCCTACCCTTACTATGACTACATTCCATTCTCACACATTCATTACGGTACATTCATTTCACTATCATAATTTTTTCTATTTTCAAATCTATTCTACTACAATCATGACATTACCTTTTGATACATATTTTATTTATCAAAATTCATCAATCACATTACATTGGTTATATATATCATCATCATTCACCATACACATTTTTTCTACCACTACTAACATCATCATACAAATTTATATTCCTCACATACGAACAATACATGCTAGGAAAATAACCATAAAATCATACAACATCCATTACATCACTATGGTAAACCATTCCAACATAGATTTAACATATATCAAAAAATAGGGTCCATACATATATTGCTAATACACTCATCATCCCAAAAAACATGTCCTCAAACTGGGGGGCAGGCCCCCCCAACTCATATACAATAATCCCAATTAGACCTCATCATCTCTATTACTCTCATGTACTATGAGAGCTCTATAACTAGATGCCTTGTTGCGAATGTGATGCCACATTTCACGGCCTCAGAACTTCTCCACCTACCTCCATAGCATAGTAATCTTTATATCCTGCTCTAAAAACTGACGTTGTAAGTCCACATACTGTGCGAACACATTTTGGGCCAAGTGATCACCACTTACCACCTCTCGGGCACGTCGGGTCTCGTCGTGCGCCTCATCCCTCTTGCTTAGCAACATTGTACATGTCGCCGCTGCTATGGCCACTAACTCAAATACATGGGCATGATCACTTGCAATGTCATCAACACACTCTAGCATCCCTCCACCTAGCACATCATTCAACACATTCCATGTCAAAGTATGAATATATGTATCTACAATCAATGACCATATGCAACTCCCTCAAGTGGATATCCCTCTACACAACACTAAACAACAACAAACGCTATTTTCGAACACGTTACACAACCACACACACTTATTCAACATACTAGAAACAAGTTTTTCACCTTTATCCGCTAAATGAATACACTCTAGACCTAGGCACCCAAATGTAGGACTGAGGTGCCCTGGAGCCGGACACTAGTGTCTAGTTCTGAGCGCTCCAGTCCTAGGGGCCACTAGCGCCATCACCGCTCTTATATAGGTCACAAACACCGAGAAAATAAAAAATATCACATTTTCAAAAAAAAAACTAAAACACCTATTGCACCATACATTTTTCCAAAAATTAATGCACTTACCAACTCCGCGGTCGTATACGACGGTACGACAGTCGCCACTCTCTCGAACCGACTAGGATGTAAGGCTCTCGCTTGAGGCATCTTCACTCACTCCATGCACACTCTCACACTCGCATAAAAGACCAATGAAGTGACAAAATACTTTTTCACTTTACTATTTATAGTTACTTTTCATCACTACTTTTACTATGGTTCTTACTTCGCCCTTATTACCCCAACTAATACACGCTACACCGTTTCACTCATATCTTGAGCATTTTTGCTCTGATTTACACCCCGTTTGCAGCATTCTTTTTAGAATTCTTCCTATCACTATAATGTATAAATTTGGTGTGATTATGTCTCTTCACCATTATATCCCATTTAATACATACATGTTTTCAAATCTCCTTATTACTTTCGGCTTAGCATCCATTCTTTTCATTCACTCCCCTTTTCTCTGAAAGGGGGGGCATATTTTTGGGCCCCCTATAATTCCCCTCACATCACCACATGTTAAAACATTACGAGTCCGAAAATTACCAATACATTACACAATATTTCACCAGTAATTCCCCTTAATGACATAATCTGGGGGCAAAAAACACTTAAAATCTTCCAAATACAATCACACATCATTTTCTATCGATTCCCTCTAGCGACCTAACTTGGGGGAAACAAGTGATTAAAAATATTTTCATGTGACATTTCATTAATCTCTCCCAACTTCCCCCTAATGACCTAACCTGGGGGAAACTAGCGTAAATTCTCTCCATGAGTATTTAAAAATCAATACTCATCAAAATCAAAATCAATGCATTCAAATAAAAAATCATATAGTTCAAATCTACTAGTGGTCTCCTAAATGACTTAACTTGGGAGTTACATTCACCACTCTTTCCCAGATGAATTAACTTGGGAATTTATTCTATATTATGCGATTACTTTCAAATGATCTAACTTGGAAGCCACCTCTTTCATTCCACATTTTCTTCTAGATGACATAACTTGGAAGCCACTTCTTTCATTCCGCGTTTGCTTCCAGATGACCTAACTTGGAAGTTACCTCTTTCATATTGCATTCACTTTTAGATGACCCAACTTGTAAGCTTTCACATTGGGGTGAGACCCATGGAGTCGGAGCAAGAGTGCCTTTCATCTATCACTCCTATATGGTTCAACTATTTAATTGAAATCATTTGGATCTAAAAATCACAAAATTTGGTTTGAGTGCATTTTTAGCGGCTCGATCTTGAGGATGTAGTTAAAGATTGGAGAATAACACACTTTTCTCCCTACTCTCTTCCTCTGGTAGTAGGACACCCAAATCCTCCAATTATTCATCTGTACATAAATGTTCGGGTTGGGAACTGATCACTCCCTACCCACCTATTTGTCGTAAAAACTACATTCAAAATCATCATACACCCTAATCATCACTTTCATTTAGCACACGTCATCACAACATTTACACTTTTTCATTACGTTACATGGATCAACCCGCTGATCCATGGTTCGGCATGCTTTTATAGTTCTATCGGCACACCTCTACTACACATCTACGTGTTCTTCTACAACATGGCCTTCTTCGACTTCTTTTGAGGTATGCATCTCTATCTACTTTATGTTACCGAGATTTCTGCTCACCAACATAAAGTGGGGGAAAATGTAGTCACAAAATCGCACACTTACAATTACATTTATACTACCGGGTATGTTATTTTATATATGGATCTTGTGTAATAAAAGTATTCACTAGTGACCCATCCATTGGTCTTATTGTCAATTAGTCAGTCATCATGGTTATTTGTCTGATACAGTTGTCACTTGTCTATACAATTTTGAGTGCCTTTTAGGGAGTCTCAGGTGTTGTAATTTTCTCAATTTTCATCTTCATTCCTACACTAGGGTGCCTAGGGTAGCACGGGGGCACCCCAATCCGTGATTTTAGGTGCCCTTGTTTTCATAATTTGTGGTCCTAATTATTTTATTCAAGGTCGGTCTTTTTCATTACCCCGTTCATTCCCCTAGGTGGTAGTTAGAATTTTTGGGTCAGTAGTGTCAAAATTTGAACAAGAGATCCCTATATAAACATAGCATACTCATTACATTATGGGAGGACATCTTATTATCAAGGGAAACTATCTACTAAGGAAAAGGACTGCATTTGGGCATCTTCTACATCTACATCACACAGGCATAGGGGGAAAGGGTTGTATTATTTCTATTCCATCCACCATTTGTATTTTTACATCTAGTTATTACCCCCTACTTTTGTGTCATTGGCGCTAGGGCATCCTAAGCACAAAATCACACACACACGCACACATAACTACATGGGGTCTGGAATGTAGTGCAATGCTTAGTCTTAAGTCCACCATTGTGGCAGCTAAGGTCAGTCTGACCTATTCGTATGCATTTTTTATTTTTTAGAATTTGATGCTTTAAATAGGGTTTTATAGGCAGATCTTCACATTAAATTTACAATGACATAAGTGAAGGAATTACGATAACTGTGCGACAAAGATAGAGATATTGTGACACTTCTAGATTTAGATCCTGAGCTTTTCTGCAAACTACAACACCCAAATCACAGACCATGGCACCACAAATCCTCCCAGGCATCTCAGTCTAGTCAGTTATTCAAATTCTATCATTCCTGAGGCCATCCAGCCACAACTTGTCCAGTCTTCACATTAGTTTATTTTAGTCCAGCACACAACGAGATAAGTCAAATCAAAGTTAGTACCATATCCCTCTTGTTTTCATTATTTTAATATATTCAAGCAATAAAACAAAATATCTAGTTCCCAACATTTTAATATAACATTTTGTTTCTATTTAGATTAACTCATAAAATATAATACTATATATTGTAGTTAATTAGCCATACATGGAGTTTCTCATCCTTCTATAGGTGTTTGAGAAGATTCCTTCATCTCCTTTGTTGGGAATTCCCCTTCTAGGGCTCTTATCACTTCCACTTTTTCGGAGACCATCACTAATCCACCTTTTCTTGTGGATCCTCATTCTATTGTTGTGGGGTTTCCTAGTTTGCCTTCACTTCACTTGGGCATCCTTTTGGCATATGTTCTTCTCTCATACTCTGACAGTTCTACGTTCGTAGAATTACCTTCAGCTCTTGTGCACTTACTTACCATACCTTTGTCACATTTCTATAGACCATATTAAGATTTCTTCGTAATACTTCCTTTATGGAGTGGGCATATTTTCAGTACACCATTTCTGTCCTTCCTAAATGTAGAAACATTATTTGATGTGGACGTACCTTCATCAATCTATATGTATAAGACCACATCATTGACACTCTTCTTGGAGACTTCAAAGAGTTTCAGACTTCAATTCTAGTTGCAGAATTCCTTACCAAATCCTCCACCGAAGCCAATTATCCTTACTTGTGCTCTCATCTTTGGGTGAGGTCCATTATTACTTCCGCACATCTTCTTTAGGCCGTCTTGTGTTCCTCTTGTCTTCAGGATTCCATTTCACTTTCCTTCTTCACCATTGCTTTGGATTCAACATCCCTTCATGGAGTAGTTGGCACTTCTACCTCACATATGGAGCATCATTCCTTAGATAGGAATCACACCTTGTCACTTTGGGGATCTTCTTCTTCACTTGATACAGGGTGGTATTTGACACATTATTTGTCTTGGGAGGTTGGATAACATTTCTTAATCTCTTCTCTTCTTGCAGAAATATTGCAGTTTGTACATGAGTACCTTATTAGGCCTTTAGTTGTCATGACTCATTTGACGCATCTTTCGTAGGTTTTTTAGGGGTGTATTTTATCTCTTGTAAGTGGATGTTTCCCTTAGGGTTTTTTTCTCCATTAATTGAGATCCTTATTATACACGGGTACCTCATCAAGCCTAGTTTTTGGGACCCATTCTTATCCTCTTCCTATTTTCCAGAGAGTTGTTGTTAATACGTGAGTACCTTATCAGGCTTAGTAGTCAGGTCCCATTGACACATATTTCTTAGTTGTGTAGGGGATTTCTCTTTCGGTTCCGAATTTCCATGACTTCTACCTCAGCTTGAATGAAGGGGGGTGTTGGCGTATATGACTTGTCATCATCACTCGACGTCTTGTCCACCTCTGATGGTTAGTCATCTCACTTAGTGAGAATGTTTAATAGTGGAATAGGTCAATATGGTTAGTTAGGGTTGTGTACACATGTCATTCACAGGAGTTACAAAACACTCCTATATGTACCTCTCTTTTTGATCTATGAGCATGTCAGACACACCATTGTATTTCTATACTTGATTCTCATTTTTGTGATTTGATATCTTTTTACTACGTGGAGTGTTCACGACACCATTGAAGTGCAACCTTGCTCGATGTGCACAGGGTTTTCTATTGATCCTCATAGAACAATTTGATAGATTTATAGTCACCCTAAAAGCCTCCTCCTAAGAAGAGTGAGAAGAAGTGTGTCACAAGGTTTTCTGGTCATCCTAAAAAAATTAACCACAAACCACAATGCTATAGACAAATTTAGGCCTAAATGTGTAAAATAGTGAAAAGTGGAAAGGGAATGAGGTAAATTTGTGCCTCCACCATGTGATGTTCCAGGTGTATCAAGTATACAATGATAAATATTAAAAAAATGAGGCTTATACCCTCATACCATGTATTTTAAAAGTGCTCAAGATGAAAAACTTCTAAAAGGAATGAAGTGCTCATGCCCCCCACACTTTGTACTAAGATACATTAAAAATTTGCCTTGGCTTGTGCCATCTATCCCTCAATATATATTAGAAACCTATAAAATTCCCCGTGTTCATGTTCCCCGTGTATCTATATCACGTTCCTTTTTGTTATGAATTTTGTATTCTATATAGTGCATGAATTACATATAGTTTTTGCATGATAACCCATTGAATGCCCCCTCTTTTCAGGTGAGTGATATGTGCAATAGATTGTTCAACTCCAAAGAAATGATGTCCATGTCAGATGTAGTAGACAATCAAAATTAGATCACATTGAGGGCTTGTTGTAAGTGGTCACTGTAGAGATCAAATTCTTGCAAAAGAGTGCATGGTAGAAACCTTGACATGAGGAGATAGAAAATAAAGCATATAAGTTTAAAAACATAGAGATAAACAACCATACAAACACAAAAGCACAGAAGCATGGAAATAAACAATGTCACATATGTTAGTCATAGAAAAGGTGAAGAGCCATAAATAAGAGACACAAGAGTGTCACTCATAAAAAAATCATAAAAAAATGCAGTACAGTCCATAAAAAATGACACCAAAGTGTCACACACACGCACATAACAAATGTCATCGACCACATATATGAAAAAAATGAAGGAAGTGAATATAATAGAAGATAATATGCTACGCCTTTAACTCTAATTCATATATTAGGATATGGATAGCTGACATATGGGTAACATAATATCTTATCATGTCATATCATAATTATATATGATTTCATATGCTTAGTGGGTTGGCCTTAGGGCTTTGGATATTATAGTAAGGTATATATAGGAGTTAGAGAGTAGGATATTAGCATCATATTGAGCTCTTGAGTCTTATTGTATGATTTAGAGGTTTCCCTCTCAAAGTGTCTAAGTCATACTGCTTGCATATTGAGACCAGTTTTCTATATTTTTGTGTTCTTCGGTGTTCTATTGTTGTTGATATTCAGATCTAAGTACTTTCATTATAAGTGGTATTAGATCTTGATATCAGCTATAACTACATCAAAACCCTATTTGTGAAGGTTCGAGTATATCTAAAAACATTAGTGAATATTTCTACAATTTTTTTGACCTTGTGAAATTAGTCAAGTAAGATCCTCTCCAAATTTCAAGGTATGTTGACTTGATTTCCAAAAGTTATATCAGTTTTAGGATTTTTCATAAATTCACTACCTAGGATGAAATTATCAAGGGTTTTTCATGATTTGCAAAAGTTTCTTATATTTTCAAAAAGTTTGAAAAAAATTATCAAGGGTTTTTTCTTTATGTTTTTTTCTATTTGGCCAATAACCTTAAAAAACCCCAAGCCCTAAATTTTTACCCTAACTCGAGTATCCCAAGACATAAACCCTACATCATGATAAGGAGATCAACTAGAGGCCAAGGGAAGGGTAAAAATCCTATTAAGGAATATGTGGATTTTGAATCTTAAGCTACAAGGGAATCAAAGATAGTCTCCTAACTTGAGGACATGGTAAACAACTAAATGAAAAATGTGTAGGTTGAGTTTTGTCATAGCTTGATCGTGATGAAGGGTGAAGTGATGTCAGAATTGGACAATGGATTGAAAATAGTGAAGGGTGACATGAAAATGAAATTTGAGTCATTGAAGGAGTTTCTACAATTGAGCTCATGCTTGAAGTCTAGCAATATTTTATATTAAAGTTACACGGGTTCCTCGAGAAATGCACACTTTGATTTAAACCACACCAGCTAGGGTGGATCCTCTATACACGCCAGTGGATCTTCTAACGAATGGCGTAGCATTATTCTTAAAGTAGAGATGCACTAGTTCAATGGGAATGATCTAATCACTTGGATCAACCAAATGTATAATTTATTTGATCTACATCAAGTACCAAATGAATAGAAGGTGGTAATGGCATCCTTGTACCTAGAACAAGAACAATTCATTTTGTATAGATGGATGTGTGAGTAAAAGAAAAAGAAAGGTATCTTTGTTACATGGTCTATTTTCATTGATGAGTCCAAACACACTATAGTAATAGTGTTACATAGAACTATTTTAGCCAGTTCACCAAGCTACGATAAACAAGTTCAGTCATGGATTATATCCAACAGTTCCAAATTCTATCCTTATGAGTGAATGAAATCTCATAGGATTATCTAAACAATATCTTCTTAAATGGACTCAAGGATACCATCCAACATGATGTTCATCTTCTTAATCTAGGTTAGATATCAAAATCCATTATCATTTCTTGGCATGTGGAGGAAAGAGATATGGTAAAACGAAGTAGATTTACCAATCATAAGGAGCACATGAATCTAGTTCCATCTTTTCCCAACTGACACAATTGAATCCTCAATAAATTGTAGAGAAACAAGTAAAATTCCTATGTTAAAATCGTGATAACAAGTGGAGAAAAGGACATGAATGTCTTGCGAAGAAGTTATTCTACATTGAGGTTCTTAATGAGGAACAAGATGAGGAGGAAACAATTGATGCAGAGGAAGAGGCTCCCGAGATTTAGGTAGAAGAATCTCAACTGACTATTTATTATCATGCCATTTTAGGAATCAACTCCCCACAAACACTCAAAGTTGTCAGGTTCATGAAGAAGCAAAGGGTGAAAATATAAATTTACTCATAAAGTACTCATAATTTCATGAATCATAAGTTGGCCATATGCTTAAATTGCTTGGTTTATCCAACACTAGAATTTTAGGTCATGGTTACAGATGGAGGTAAAGTTAGCTATTTAGGAAAATACGATAAGATTAAGCTATCTATGGGAGATTACCTTCTAGAGGACCTAATATATTCCATTTTAATGGGAGGAGTAGACATTGTATTGGGGTCCAATGGACTACTACTTTGGAACGATGGAGATGAACTTATAGGATTTATTCATGTGGTTCCATTCTGAAGGATGAAATTTTGAGCTTCATGAGATGAAGGATAAAGCTCCATAGTTGGTAAGTTCTCATCAAATGTAGAAAATTCTTAGGAAGGGTGTAGATGGGTTCACAACACAATTATTTTCAACGGAAGCTCAACTATAAAAGGCCGTATACCATTAGTTCTATAGGCCATTATTAATGATCACTCAATTATGTTTGGGGATATGTCGGAAGGGTTATCACCTAAAAGAGATCATGATCATATTATTCAACTAGTACTATGAATTAGATCACCCAACATTCAGCCTTATAGGTACCCTTATATCCACAAGAGTGAGATTGAGAAGATGGTACAAGAGATGTTGAAAGCAGGTATTATTTTCCATAGTCAAAGTGCTTACTCTTATCCAATGGTGATGATTAGAAATAAGGATGAAGGTTGGCGCATGTGTCTAGACTATAGGGAGCTCAACAAATACACAATGAAAGATAAGTATCCTATTCCTGTCAATGAAGATTTGTTAAATGAATTATAAGGTGTTTTTTATTTTAGAAAATTGGATCTTCGATTAGGATACATCAAATAAGATATTCATAAAACAATATTTAGGACACACAAGGCCACTATGAATTTCTTATAATGCCATTTAATGTTATAAATGTGCCATCTACTTTCCATAGTTTGATGAATTTCATATTTCGGCCATTTTTGTTGAAGTTTGTCTTGGTATTCTTTAATGATATATTAATCTACAATAAGACTTGGGAGGAACATTTACAACATGTCAATAAAGTATTGGACATTCTTGAACAACTCCACTTTTATGCCAAGCCCTCCAAATGTACATTTAGGGTAAGAGAGGTAGAATACTTGGGTCATGTTGTGTCTCCTAAAGGTGTAAAATTGGATCCTCATAAGATCCAAGCTATGGTGGATTGGCCAGTTCCTAAAACCCTAAAAAAATTTAGGGGATTCTTAGGGCTTACGGGTTATTATCACAGGTTTGTGGAGAATTATGGTAAAATTCTAGTGCCACTCACATCCTTATTGAAGAAAGAATCTTTTCATTTGAATGATGTAACAACCCAAACATTTGAATCACTAAAGAAGGCCATATGTACCAATCTCGTTCTAGTTACCCCATACTTCTCCAAAACCTTCATTGTTGAATGTGATGCTTTAGGGTGTGGCATAGGCGTAAAACTTATGTAAGAGGGCCACCCCATTGCATTTGAGAGTCGTATACTAAAAGGTAAGAATATCTCAAAATAGACTTATGAGAAGGAAATGATGGCTATTCTTCATATAATAAAACAATGGAGATCATATCTTATGGGTCGTCACTTCAAGGTAAATACAAATTATGAAAACTTGAAATACTTCTTAGAGTAAAGAATCTCATATGAAGAATAACAAAAATGGTCACTAAGATGTTGGGGTATGAATTTGAGATCATTTACAGAAGAGGAAAAGAAAAAGTGGTAGCTGATGCAATATTGTTGGATGAAGAATTTGGCTAAGTACTGGCCATGCATGAACGACAACGTACAGGAGGGAGCATTCACAGAGTATAAAAAGGATTCACACATGTTTGAAGGGACTCACATAAGCGTGCATACAAGGAAGAAAAGTGAATCTAGAATAGTGTGCAAAGGTGCAACACACCATGGAGGCACAAGATAACACAGCAAGGGATTGCATGCACATTTAGACTCAGAGTTGAGGACTTACCCATTTTTTTAGGGAAGGGATAAAAATAGACAACAACACGATGACTTAGTTGACAAGATCAATTCCTATAAAGAAGAAATAACATGCAAACAATGATGGAAACGTGCACATGAAAACATGTTATTAATAAAATTAAAGCAGGATAAAACATGGAGCTATTTATAGCTCGATCTATTGTTAAGAAAAAATTTGTAAACACATGCAATCTATTGATAACATGCCTATATTTAGGAACAAACATGTAAATAGTGCAGGGAAATTCCCCACCGTGTATATAACATAGGTGATGCGCTCTTATACTTAGGAGTTCTACGAGAGTGTTGAGTAGTTATTTTTGAAGTATGTGAGTGGGTGATGAAGTCTACAGTTGAGTATTAATGTGTGCATGGTTTAGAACATAACTGTAAGCAACGATAATGTAATAAAAATTCCTATTATGTAATTAATTGTGTTTTGCAATGGATAATTGTGTTTGGGTGGCTAAGGTGACTACATATAAGTATGGGGTATTCAAATCTTATTAATATGTTGTATGCTGAAGATTCCTTATTATATGTGTTACCAATTTGTTGTGATATGTTGTGTCTCCTTGCATGAATGGTTATGATGAATACGCATGTATAACATCTTGATAAGAAAACAAATGAGGGACCTGGTGGTTGTGCGTGCTTCGAGTGAGCTTGTAGACTTGTCTAGATGAAGTGTCAAACATGCCTAGCCTAGCTAAGTATTGGTGAAATAAAAGACTACATTTTGGTTCCATTTATGGGACCTCTTTTCAATCTGTTCATCACGATTTTTCATGTACGTGGAATTTTGATTGTCTTTGGAGAACATTAAGATTTGGATACATGACGATCGGAACACGTTCACTCAAAGATATGACATTGGACCTTAATTTAGTGTGCAAATGGGTGGAATAAAACCTATATGATTGCTTGTATGAGACATTCTTCAACTTCTTTTCCAGTATAATTATACAAGTGGTTGGCAGATTATGTGGATAACAAGAGGTGTCTAGTTTGGTAGAAAGAAAGTATGGAGACAAGAAGACTATCAAGTACTCTCTAATTTAGATGCGCCATGGACTAGAGCTGTAGATCGTTGGTGGGAAGGTGTGTTGCACAATTATACCTTGGAGTATGCAATTTCAACATACTTGTGCCCAAAGGAAGTAGAGTTCTGGTTTTTATGAGAGCTAATAGGATCATATTTGCATGTGACACCTTTAGCTATCAAGATATTGATGATTGAGCTTAGGATGAAGAACTTACCGATGGTTGTAGGGTAAAACCTCACTGCGTGTAGGGGGTAGGAAGATAGGTTTGGGAAGGATGGAATTCATCCAATTGAAGAAAGAGAGAGGGAAGAAATACGACTAAGATATAACGATGTGCAAGAGAGGGAAATTAGAAAGGCGCTGAGACCGAGGGGAATGATGAATGATGATAGTGATGAGAACTCTGGAGAAGGTGAGGGACCATAAGATCATATATTTATAGTATTGGGGAAGGGCAGTAGAGATACCCCTTTGAGATCATATGAGAGTAACTAAGGAGAGAATGAGAACCATGGGCATGTGCATCTAACCCATCCTAGCCACCTAGCCCTTGCATAAGGTGCTTTGAATCTAGAAGTTGGAGAAGATCATTGTAGTGAAGGTGAGCAGGAAGGTAATCAGGTATCACCACGTTGGGTTGGGCATACTGATAGGCATATATTGGTATTAACTCAAGAGGCATGACAATATTAAGGACACACATATGAGCACAATAGGCACCCGTGTTTGGATAGTTTGTTTGGGATCAATTTGGTAGGCACATCATCAGGACAAAGAATTCTCGTGATACCTATTGAAGGTGGTACTATTGGTGGAGTCATTGGACAAATAATTGGTGTGTAGTTTAGCACTACCACAGGGATGCAGGGAAGTTCATCTACAGGTCCCCAAGTCACGGCGAGAGGCTCACGAGGTTCAGGTTAGCCAGCATGTAGAGGTAATCCTAGTGGAGGATCAGGTTTGGATCTTGCCCACTCTTGGACAAGGGCCCCAATAACCATTACAACAACCTCAATAACCTCAATAAAAAACCCCTCATATTTTCTTTGAGATGTATCTTCATTTTCTAGAGTATAGAGGTGTGGAAGATGTAATTGAACATGTGCATAAGTGTGAGTTATTATGGAGAGATACAGGAATAAAAACTCCTGACATGAAGGCACATCAATTTTTTACCACACTTCAAGGGTGCGCTCACAGTTGGTACAAGAAATATGATCCACATCAAACTATAATGGATTATGATGCATTGTTCACAGCCTTCTTGGTTGAGTTTCATATACCCAAGTTTGAGCAATAGAGTATTAACACACTGAAGGATATCAAGTAGGGTTTGTTGGAGAGTGTTAGGTAATATGACATGCATTTCAAGACCTTGCTTTCAAAATTCTCCTATGATATTCATCAAAGACAGCATGCACAGTGGTTTGTGAGAGACTTGTTGACACCATTATAGAGAGTGCTTTCACACAAGACATTCATGGATCTGTGTGAAGCATTGTAAGCAACTTTGCACGCTGAAGAAGTGGGAAGTATTGACACAGTGGTAATTCCTTTCCTTGAAGCCCAGATAACAACAATGACTACTCAGTTAGAGAAGCTATTTGCTAATTTGGCACATGAGATGTGTAGTGGATTATGGTGTAATGATTATGAGGTTAAAAGACATACAAATGATAGCTTCATGTGCAAGAATGTGAATGTGTTTCTAAAATCTTGTGAAATATATCATAAGAATGAAGATGTCTGAACTTGTCCACTTTTACAATGCGCGGTGCAGAAGAATATCTCCATGTATTGCAAAATTTGTGATGCACATACCCATGACATAATGAAATGTGGTTTGATTGATCATTTTCATGAGGCATGTGAGATAGGGTTGCGCCAAACTAATGTGGGAAGCATCTCACATGCACAAGAAGGATAAAATAATGTAGTGCACAACAATAGTAATAGAGGCTTCAGAGGTGGACTCAGAAGCAGAGGTCGTGGTAGCCATAGACAGTTTGCACGAGGGACATGCTATACATGTGGAGCACTTGATCATTATTAGTGTGAGTGTCCAAAGAATCAGATATGTGCATACTATGGAAAGGCACACAAGGTTGAGGATTGTTCAGATCTGTATGCCCATATGTGTAAGAACAATAAGAAGGAAAAAGGCATGACTATGATTAATTTGGAGCACATGAAGCATGAGTAGTGGGCACCTAAGAAGATGGTTGATCCTAAACTCCAGCTTGCATTAGTAACTACATTCATAGAGGAACATGCACATGTGAGAAGGGTAAGGAAAGAGGCCTCTCATTAGGTATGGGAAGAATGTGGTACATGCAAAGTATCCATATGTGTCTTAACAGAAGAAAGTGTATCAAGAAACTATGGGTGTTGTCAGAGAATTACAAGGTGAGATCCAACACCTAAAAGAGAAAGCACATGAGAGGGAATGCGCGAGGTGTATTCAACTCCCTCAGAAAGATATTGATGACATTAAGGAAGTGTGTAGGATGTTAAGGCAAGATAATATCATCCCTTTATTGGGGGAATGGTTGCGAGATAAGGTACCACGTGCAAGTGTTGAAAGAGAGCGTCAAATCCTTTATGGTAATTTACCATTGCATAACCATGAATATGACAAAGAAATTACACCTGATCCAGTGATCAATGGGTGGTTAGTGAGTAATATCTTGATTGACACTGGTGCAGAAGTCAATGTTCTTACCCTTGATGCCTGGAACCAAATGGGAAGGCCACCATTGCAACCATCTTCAAAAGCTTTATATATGACTAACAAGACAAGGGCAATGCCCATTAGGGTATTAAAGAATGTTGTTATCATATTCAGGGAGCCAAGTTCACAAGTGACTTTGAGGTGTTGGAGCTAACTAAAGCTGATAACTTCCCTGATCTATTAGGACATCCTTGGTACTATGCTAATAATGTAGACTTGCGCTTCAAAAATAGATATATTAGTTTTGAAAACAAGCATGAGCGTGTTGTGGTACCCTTAGTGATGTGAAATTCACACTTTATACAAAGCCTATCAATTATGAGGATCTCAACAAAATCTACGTACATATAGATCATGACCCTGAGAACATGGAACCATCTAAGGAGGGCACACGTCATTTGGAAGATATGTAATATATCAATGATACAAATAGTGTGGCTTGTGATAATTAGGCATGTGGCATATATGAAATGGTGGGTCAAAAGGTGTGAGGATGAGTTACCAAAATGATAAGGCTGCTCACATTCAGGTGGATGGGAAAGTTTAGCTTTCCAAAATATATCTGAGAGAAGGAGCTTGAGTCCTTCTTCCGTTCAATAGAGGATCAATGGCACAATGAAGGTGATTGGAGGAACATGATGGTATTCACATTACATAAACATTACACACAACTGCAACGTGTTGGTGGGTAACACACAGAGACAACTTATTGGGTTGGCGCAAGATCATAGTATCCTTTTTAACAAGTTTTTCAAGGAACAATCTCCCTTCTTTAATACATGATTATAATGGGAAAACCCATTGTCTGGTAAATATTCACAGTTATGAGTGAAATTGGACGCAAGGAAAAGACACATTACCACCATCTCTATGGGTACACAAGTTATATTCTATGATGTCCGGTTCCACACGTGCTTGGTATGTGCATGTTGAGTTAAAACAAGAGACAACAAGTTGGCACGACCTAACTGAAGGTATTATTCACACTTTTGATTATTTTTCTACTAAACCTATAGTTTATGAAGCCTTACACATTATGAGGCATATCACATTGGGGCATAACACAAAGGTTGAAGATCTCACGATTCAATTATTTAGTGTATCTCATTAAGGCACACTAGGACCTAATAGAAATGAAAGAGAAACAATTGGGGCATGCTTGGAAGGAGAAAGAGAAGGGAAAACTTATTTACCTCATAAATGATGAGGAGGTTGAGTACCTAGATATAAGGCACATAGAGGTTGTGAGCGACGTGATTGACTCTACAGATGAGTAGGCACACACATACCATGTGAATTTAAAGACTGAGAAAGTGAACATTGGGATTGAGGACCCGCCTAAGGAGGCTATTATTGAGGATTATTAGTCTGACCCTAAAGTTGTGAAGATTATTGAGCTACTGTGTGACTTCCAAGATTTTTTTCCTAGGGGATATGATGAATTAAAGGGCGTGCATCCATCTTTAGGGGAAATGAGAATAAAGCTTGAGTAGGGTGTGTGACTGGTCATGAAGAGGCCTTACCAGATGAATCCCAACCTGCGTGTCAAGGTGAAAGAGGAAATTTATAAGATGCTCAAGTCAGGTACCATTGAGCCTATTGAGGAATCTAAATGGATCAGCCCCATGGTGATTAGCATCAAGAAAGATGGCCGGATAAAAATATGTGTGGACTATAGGGTTTTCAATGCTTTACTTGTCATAGATCCTTTTCCTATGCCATTCACTGAAGAGATCTTAGAAGAGGTAACAAGGCGTGGAATCTATTCATTCATAGATGGATTCTCTAGATGCCATCAAGTGAGGATTTCTTGTGAAGAGCACAATAAGACCACCTTTGTAACTGGGTGGGGAATTTTTGCATACATTGTCATGCCCTTTGGATTGAATAATACACTAGTAGTGTTCTCACACATTATTGTTCAAGCTTTATAAGATTTTATTCACAAGTTTTTATACATGTACTTAGATAATTGGACCATTTATGATCTGGTGAAAGATCTTTTTGACAACCTAAGATTAATGTTTGAAAGATGTATCCATCTTAGCATCTCCTTGAACATCAAAAAGTGCATTTTTGTGACTCATTTCGGTACTTTACTTTGACATATCATTTGCAAGGAAGGATTGTTGGTGGATCCAGTTAAGATTGTATTTTGGGGCTGGAAAATTCAACCAATCATAACAAGGTGTGTGGGTT
This sequence comes from Taxus chinensis, assembly GCA_019776745.2. NCBI lineage: Eukaryota > Viridiplantae > Streptophyta > Pinopsida > Cupressales > Taxaceae > Taxus > Taxus chinensis. The sequence continues at coordinate 317,370,287 of CM034151.1, read as the reverse complement.
CTTGGGGCATACTGGCTATTATAAGAAGTTTATTAAGGGATATGCCAAGACTACTATGCCCCTTGAGGAATTGTTGAAAGCCAAAGGGAATTTTTACTGGGGTGACGTACAATAACATGATTTTGAGACCTTAAAGGAAAAGTTAACCACCATGCCTATCTTTGCTTCCCCTCTTAGAACAAGCCTTTCTATGTACATGTGGATGCCTCTGGCATGGCCATTGGCACACGCTTAGCGCAACTAGGTGAAGGAAATAGTGATCATCCCATATGTTTTGCAAGAAAGAAGATGACACTGGCTGAGAAAAACTATACAACTACGGAGCACGAGGCCTTGTCAATGATTTATGCACTTCACAAGCTTAGAAAATACTTATTGGCCACACCATTTATATTCTCAACTGATCATATGGTGTTGAAGTACGTGGTCAATAAGATGGTTTTGTAAGGGCACATCTGCCATTGGATCATCTTCTTCCAGAAGTTTGATTTCTCATGCCAGATGCACAATTATTCATATTGAACCACACGCTAGAAAATTTAGAAGATATTGAAGTGGTTTACATACTAGAATTACACTTGAAGGAATGAAGACTTTGGAAAAGAAATAGTTTGCTATTCACGCCGTGCATTATCACCTTATTAGAGGAGACCTGTATAAGACATGTAAAGATGAAGTCTTACATAGATGTGTGCTATAACATGAGCGTGTAACTATTATGGAGGAATCTAATGGTGGGATAGCTAGTGGATATTATGTAGGAGAAACAACAACACACAAGATCTTGTTGGTTGGTTTATGGTGGGAAACGTTGTATAAGGACACTAAAGCATTTATTAAGACTTGTGACCATTGTCAGAGAATGGGTAAGTCTAAAAAAATATATGAGATTCCATTGCACCATATAGCAAGCATAAACCCCTTTAAGAAGTTGGAAATTGACTTTTTAGGTCCCATTGCACCACCTGTACGCAGGACATGCATGCGCTCTATCATTACATGCACAAATTACATAAAAATGTGGGTAGAGGTTGCACCTACAAAGGATTGCACTACAACAACAGTAGCTAGGTTTATTTGGGAAAATATCATGAGCATGTATCATTGTACATTAAGTCTTACCAGTGATATAGGGACTCATTTTCTAAATGAGACTATAAGAATCCTACTAGCAGAGTTTATGGTGGCACACCATAAGACTACTTGCTGGCATATGTGAGTTTAGGTGTTGTTATTGATGTAAAAGATTATTAATGACAAAGAGGATGATGTAGGAGTTCCATAAGATGCCGAGTTTTATGGTGACATGGAAATTTATGTTGTTTCATAATTGCATGAGTAGATTCAGTGATATTGGTTTTGTCTAGCAAACCTAATCAGGTGACTTAGCTAGCCTAGGTGATAGAGCACAGTGAGTAGAGTTTCATGGTGGCTTGAGGAGCATGGAAGTGCCATGGATAACATGATAGGAGTGTGTTGAGACACTCACATGAGTTTCAGGGTGTAGGTATAAGCTGAAGAATTAATTTCAGGTGTTCATCTAGACCTAGTCTAGGTGCTTGGAGGTTAAATAAAGGACAAGGATGAGTTCCAAAGGCATGTGATCTCACAGAAACATGTAAGTGAGTGAGAGATGATGTCTCAATGTTTTTATGTCCTTTAGGAGAGGTTTCGTGCTTATTTTCAGTGTTGGTTCGATTTATTTTTGCTTAGAACATGCAAAACCATAAGGCCTAGTCATGTAAATAAGATGTGATATGAAGATGAAGAACTACTTGAGATAACCTGGTTATTGGAGATGGTGCATAGGGGTTTCCTAGAGGTGTGAGAAAAATTTGAAGTCATTATGAATAGAAATTTGTAAGTTATGAAGTTTTAGGCAAAACATGGTCTAAGAAAGTGTGTTTTCCAGCTCAATAGGTGATTTCATATGCTCATTGTGAATTGTGTGCTTTGCATGGGACCTAGAGGTTTTCAGGGATGTTTTTTCCATTGATCTAATATTATTTCACAAAAATAATGGAGTGGTTTCATCGTCATCTTTTTATGAACGAATGTTAAGAAGTCAAACTCCTTTTATGGCTTTGAAACCCTAAGTCAACAATGATGGAGAGGATATTCTTGGTAAGTGACCAAAATTGATTAATTTTTCTAGTACCATGATTTTATGTTTTATAGGACTCCTCTAGATTTCTAGAAATGTATGGCAGAGCTTGTGACAGTATGTGGACCCCACTCATACAAGTAATTTTTTGAAGATGTTCAATTTGTGGCAAAGTTTCCCATTGAAGGTATTAATTAAATCAATGTTGTTTTGAGATTTGGAGTTTTAATAGATGTACACGATAGTTTTAGGACATGGTTGAAGTCCTAGAGGGAAACGTGTGCCCTATTTAAGAAGACTAGTCTTTGGGCCTAAAAGGGCAGTTTTGAGAAATTACAGAGATTGACCTGGTTGAATGCCTTCCACTTGGATTTTAAAGGAAATATAAGATGTTATGGAAAGTATATTCAGAGAAATTTTGAATGATATATGGTTTGTATCTTGATGAAGTGTTTGGGTAGGTGAACCAACTTAGTTTATGAAGACCAAGTTTGACTGTTTCAGAACATGATTTCTTTGGTGGGAAGATTGATGTAGAAGACTCATGTTTTGGATTAGATGATGTTTGTTATCTATTAGAGAGTGAATAGGGATGCATTTTTTTCCTATTGAAGTATTTTAAAGGTCTTGAAAGTGACATAAAGGGTGCAAACTAGTCGAGTTTCCAAACCTACTTTCTGGGCAGTTTAGTTTGGTGAAGAGGAAAATAGGTGTGGTTTGCATTGATGGATGTTTCATGAGGTTTAGAAAGGATGGATGTGTTATGTAAGTGTATTTCTAATGAGTCGTTACATGACATATTTGAGGTTTCCTTGGGTGATTTTGAGCATGTTAAGTGAAGACTGGTTCTTGGAAGCAACTGTTTTGAGTAGGAAATGAGCCTTGATAGAGTTATGAACAAAATGATTGGTGTAAGGTAATGTGAGAGAATGGATGATGTTTTTATGGTATGGTTGACATTTTTAAGGCCTTTATATGTTTGAATAATCATGGTGATGAGTTTAGAGGTCTTTGATGTGCTTGGTGATGGGGTTTTGAGATTATTTTAGCTTGTTTGGTTGTCTTGGAGCATGGCCGACCTACATGGGTCCATATTATGAGTTGTTATTAATGTGTTATATTTTTAAGTGTTAATGGTTAAGATATTTGGTATGTACCGACTTGTTTTATGTTTTTGAATTAAAAGGCATATAAAAGTGCATGTTTGGTTCAAATTTAAACTAGTGAATTAAGAGGGAAAAGTGCGAGCTAGTTGAGAGAGTGCAAGTGGTTCAAGGGCATAAAATCAAGGATGAAAATGTGTGAAAAAGTATGAGGAGAGTTATAGAGCTTGTGTGAAAGGGTTTGAATAAAAACCAGTTCATGAAAATCCAAGTTTGAGTGAGTTAGGAGAAAGAGGGTTTGAAGGTGTGTGAGATGAAATTATGATCTCCATAAATTCTGGAAACAACATTACTTCATACATATTCATATAAATGTGGTTGAGTTTGTGATTTATCATCTTAGGGGGTTGTAGCTCGCTTGTGGAGTTGGCATTTCACTAAACTAGGGATTGATGCTCCTTATGAAGTTGGTGTTTCACTAAATACTTTTGATTTGAGTAATATAATTAGAAGTTTAGTGGGGTTTCTTCCCCTTGATGGTTTCCCACTTATATCTTGTGTAATTTCTCTTTATCATGCTCATTTGAATGAAATTTTAAACACACATTAATAAATGGTTAAATGGTTAATGGTTTAAGTAAGTTATTTTGCATCGGTTAAAGTTTTTGAAGGAATGATTCGCTCCCCCTTTTAGTCCTAAGCACACATTAATGAATGGTTAATGGTTTAAACAAGTTATTTTGGATTGGTTAAAGTTTCTGAAGGATTCATTCACCCCCCCTCTTAGTCCATTTTTCTTCCAATAATTGATATCAAAGCAGGTTTTGTTGGTCATTCAAACATGCACCCGCGTCTCAGATCTAGAAGAGACAAGTCATTTGAGACAACAATGGAACCATACCCAAGTTGTGGGACCTTGCACACTTGGGACAGTTCTCCAGAGAAGGTCGATTCCTCTACCTACCTCTAATGCTACCGTTACTCCTAATGCAGAAAGTGAATCCTACACTAAACATGCCAAGGGACCAGTGATAGAAGGATGTGTAGAAAGGGGAAATCCTAAGCTAAGGAAGGTGATAGCGCCAGGGAAAGGGTCGATCTCTCTCCACGAGTGGAGAAGGAAATAGAGAGAGCACGAGAGAAGAGGGCGGATGACATATGCCATAGATCAATATGTGGGCTCGGCATTCCAGTGCACACAACACATGAACATGGGGACTGCAAGTGAGAATACACACAACATGGCAGAAAATGCAAATAGAAAGGTAAGATGTAATGAAAATGAGAAAGGGAAGACAAGAGTTCCACAAAACACGATTTTTTTGCTTAAGGGACGCACTTTTATTTACATTCATGGTAGGAGGTGAGAATACATTGTAGAGATCATGCCAAGGTCTAAGACACATGGGAAGTCAGCCACCATTTTGGCATGGTGCCATTACAATAGAGAGGGATCCTTTTTACAAAGAAAAACTCTGCTATTTATAGAAAAAGAAGGAGAGAAGAGAAGGAGAAAGAGAGGGAAACTTAGGTTCAAATCTTCAACCACCAGCAATAAGTGATAAATTCATACAAATCCACCTGTAAGGCTATTAGATGCACTTCCCCATGTCTGTTTAGCATGTAAATTAAGGAAGAAGGCAAGATCTGATTGAAATCTAGTGGTTGAGGTCGATTAGATGTGTGCATTTAATGATCAGAAAGAAGTTTCCCTATTTTATGCCTAGAAAATCCCACCTAAATCTGATTTTGAAAAGTCCAACGTGTAGCTGATGTCAATAGCTTTCAAATGAGACATGGCATGTGGGAATTTGAGCACTGTAGTGGAAGTTATGGCTGTTAGAAGTCTACAGGTTGCTCTAACATGCAATGACACGTGGCACGCACTGTTTGTTTGAGGAAATCAGTCAACTGTTGATTTGTTTTATCTCTTCTGCCATGTGTCACACACAGGTTGGTTGTCTAGATTTGGTGCCCTATTGGCACACTTTGATAGGTTATGTGTTGCACACTCAAGTCTGGAAAATGATGTGGCACATTGACTGGCGCGGAAGAAGGCGTAAGGTGCAGAAGCAAGAGCTAAGCACACGAAAGGGAAATAAAGGGAATGTGTGCATGGAAGTGCACAAGAAAGAGGAATAAGAAAATACTTACACAAGACAAGTATGGGGAAGGGGTATGCACATTCAACTAAAGGAGGGCATGCAATGGCAAAAAGAAAAGTGGGCATGCAAATGAGTGTAAGGAAAGATGAAGTGTAAGGCACACAAGCGCAAAGGCATGTGAGGGAATTACCTGATTTGGAAGGAAAGTCTACAGAGGTGCGCATAAGGAGTGCACAACAAGATAGGAAAGAAAGTGAGCACACAGGAGGAGGCGCAAGAGAAAATGGAAAAGGAGATAGTAGAATGCAGAGAGAAGGGGAACAAAAGCAAGAAGGAAGCAAGGCATACAGGGTGCGTGAAAGAACTTCAACTATGCCAAGGTATCAAAAGAAAAATCTTGAGTGCGCGTAACCTGAAATGTGAAAACATCAAAGTTAGGATGAAATTATAATTTATCCATATAACTAGGAGAGTTATTTGGATAACAGTTTTGGTGACTTTCGAGGGCCATCTTCTTGTTAGATGAAGAGACCAATAGCCTTAGAAGTCCATTGGGCATGGAGTCAAGCGCTAAACTTGAAGATCTGATATGCAACTTGAAGAACATCCTTGAAGTCACTTGAAGCTTTGTTTGAACTCTGAACTGAACTGCTGCTCTCATGAGGATATTCTAAGCTAGACTGTGAGAGTTGAAAGCTTTGCAGATTGTTAGAACTGCCTCTGCCAAAATTGAAGTGCCATCCCATGAAGCAACAAAAAGGGTTGCACGAGCGCAAAAGGAAAGGAAAGGCATCAGAGGGAGCGCACTGAAATAGAAGAACAACACTATGTACAAAATTTAAAAATCATACATGTCCCAAAGGGAACATGTAGAGTGTGCGTAAGAACTTGTGTTACTAAAAGAAAACCTAAACTAACCAACTCTAACTAAAGGCAAAGGGTGCTTAAGTAAAACCTGCTATAGGCAGGGAGAAGTAGCTTCCCTTCCTCACAAATTGTGACCATGTAATTGATTTTGCGCTGAACATGGTCGAAAATAAGAGTGAAAAATCACCTTGTAGATGGTGTTTCACCCTCCTCAAAGTATCAAAAAATAGAATATATACCTCCTAGAGGTTGTTTTGCGCTTGGATTCAGGAGGCACTGCTACTGACCTTTGACGTGCTGAAGCTCTATTTCATGTTCTAGAGAAAACATGACCGTTGACAACTCTGTCTTTAGCTCTAGACTAGCCAGATATCTTATTGAGCACGGTCTGATCCTTGTGACTTTCCCATTACTTTGAAGCTCAATCCCACAGATGGGATTTTCTTGCAGACTCTCCTTCTGAAGGGGAGTGCTTGCAAGCTAGATCACATAAAGATGGGGTGCACATGGTTCTGCATCTACAAGAAAATTGGTCTCCTTCAGAACTGTGCCCTCTTGAACTAACTGATTTTCTTCTAAAACAGGCACTCACATGATTTCCTCTTCCCAATCGGAGTCGTATGAGTCATGCCATTCTTCACTTATTCTGTAGTCATCGAACATGATGACGTTGGCTGGGAAAGGCACATTGGTAAGGGGCTATTCGTTTATGGTACAACTAGGTAGAGGGGAATTGGAAGGAAATGGAAGGATGGGTGCAAAAGAAAAGGAAGGCACGCATGCAAGAGGGGTGGAAGCACGCGCAAGAGGGATGGAAGGCACACATGCTGAAGGAACAAAGGCTCGTGTGATGGGGAAGAGAAGTGAAGGTGAGATGGATTGGAGAAGAAGGGAGGAATTCTCAATCCTCAGTGGGAGAAGCACGTAAGAAGTTGGGAACATATGTAGCAAGTTGAGATGATGTAGGTTGACGTGGAGGAGTGGGAGGGTTATAATATGATAGTGCAAGGTTGCCCCATTAACAGGGTTATCGTGCGCTAGATTTTTGAGCCTTCATTTCTTCCCCCCACTCTGTAACTTGAGGTAGCATCTCAGTGATAAAGTGTAGCTTCTTTTGGGCGTTAAACTAGCCTAGTACAGGGCCAACCCATGGACAAGGGACCTTCTAGCAAACTTTAGCTACCTTTATGGAGCACTTGACTCTAAGTTGCATCATGTCCATCTCCATTTTTTGCACATGCCTCTCAAAATCAACTTCGGCCATGGATTTTCCGCCATCATCTACATAAGCCTATTCTTCATAAACATTTTGGTTAGAGAAAAGTGGGTTATATGCATATTCAGGATGATAGGGCTCATAAAATTGATTTGGAGAAGGACTTTTGAACTATGGGGATGGAGAAAAATAACTCTGCTATTGTAAATGAGAAATACATGAAGGGAAAGAAGTCGTGATTTCAAAACTTCAAAAGAGGAAGGTGGAACGATGGAAGAAGGAAAAATGAATGAAAGGAGGATGGGAGACTGGTCTACGAATGAAATAATGGGTTTATTTGAATCAGTGGAGTTGCTAGATGCATTGAAATATTCCTCCAAAGGTTGGATCTCAATAATAATACATCGAGCTTGTTGAGATGAAGATGTATAGCTCTTAAAATTGGTCCCACCGAGCGTGCCAGAAACTGTTGGTCGTTCAAATGTGCACCCGCGTCTCGGATTCGGAAGAGCCAAGCTGTTTGAGACAACAATGGAACCATCCCCAAGTTGTGGGACCTTGCATGCTTGGGATGGATCTCCAAAGAAGGCTGGTTCCTCTACCTACCTCTAATGCTATTGCTACTCCTAATGCAAAAAGAAAATCCTAGACTAAACATGCTAAGGGACCAGGGATAAAAGGATGTGCAGAAAGAGGAAATCCTAAGCTAAGGAAAGTGATAACGCCAAGGAAACGGTAAATCTCACTCAACGAACGGTAAAGGAAATAGAGAGGGCGAGAGAGAAGAGGGTGGATGATGCCACCATAGATCAACACATGGGCTCAACATTCCAGCATGTGCACAACACATGAACATGGGGACTACAAGTGGTAATATGCACAACATGCCAAAAAATGCAAACAGAGAGGTGAGATGCAATGAAAACGAGAGAGAGAAGACATGAGTTCCACAAAACATGATTTCATTGCTTAAGGGATGCACATTCATTTACATTCATGAAGGGAGGTGAGAATACATTGTAGAGACCATGCCAAGGTCTGAGAACCATGGGAAGTTGGCTACCATTTTGGCATGGTGTCATTACAATAGAGAGGGATATTTTTTACAAAGTAGAACTCTGCTATTTATAGAAGAAGAAGGAGAGAAGAGAAGGAGAAAGAGAGGGAAACTTGGATTCAAATATTCAACCACCAATAGCAAGTGATAAATTCCTACAAATCTTCCTACAAGGCTGTCAGATGTGTTTCCCCATGTCTGTTTGGCATGTAGAAGAAGGAAGAAGGCAAGATCTGATTGAAATATGGTGGTTGAGGTCAATTAGATGTGTGCATTGATGATCAGAAAGACATTTCCCTTTTTTTTGCCTAGCAAATCCTGGTCTAAATTTGAATTTTGAATAGTCCAATGTGTAGCTGATGTCGTTAGCTTTCAACATGAGTCTAGGGCACGTGTGAATTTGAGATCACTAGCAAAAGATACGGCTGTTAGAAGTCTACAAGTTGCTCTGACATGCAATGACATGTGGCACACATTGTTTGTCTGAGGAAATCAACCAACTATTGATTTGTTTTATCTCTTTTGCCATGTGTCACACATAGGTTGGTTGTCTAGATTCAGTGCCCTATTGGTGCGCTTTGATAGGTTGCATGTAACACACTCAAGTCTGAAAAATGACATGGCATAGTGACTGGTGCAGAAGAAGGCACAAGGCATGGAAGTAAGAGGCACAGGTGTGAAAGGGAAATAGAGGGAAGGCGCATGTGGAATTGCATGCGCATGAGGAATAAGAAAATACTTGTAGGGGAAAAGTATGGGGAAGGGGCATGAGCATTCAACTGAAGAATGACACGCGACGGCACAAAGAACGGCACAAGAAAAGAAGGTGTGTGAAGGAGTGTAAGGAAAGATGAAGTGCAAGGCACGCAATTGCGAAGGCATGTGAGGGACTTAGCCGATTTTGAAGGCTAGTCTACAGAGGTGTGTGCAAGGAGTGACAGGATAAAAAGAAAGCGGGTGCATAAGAGGAAAGCGTAAAAAGGGAAATGGAAAAGGAGATAGTAGAATGTAGAGAGAAGGGGAACAAAAGCAAGAAGGAAACAAGACACGAGGGGTGCACATAATAAATACAATTGTGCCAAGGTGTCAAAAGAACAATCTTGAGTGCGTGTAACCTGAAATGTGAAAGAATCAGAGTAAGGATGAAATTATAAGTTATCCAGATAACTAGGAGAATTATTTGGATAATAGGTCCTTTTGGAGAAGTTTAATCACTTAAAAGGAGATCCTTTGAAGCACAAAAATGACGAGTCAACAGAGTGGCTCTTCTTCTAACAAGGAAACATTGTTTGAAGGAGTGAACTATGATTTTTTAAGTCTAAGGATGAGGACTCATATCATATCTCTAGGGTATGATATTTGGTAATTTTTCTTGGATGATATTTGGCTTGTTAAGGATCATTGTGACAACTTGCGCTTATGTTTGAAAGATGCAGACAGTTAAGCATCTTTTTAAATATCAAGAAGTGCATGTTGCTACACCTTTTAGAACTCTACTGGGGTACATCATTTTGCAAGGAAGGTTTGTTAGTAGATCCAACTAACATTGCAGTTATTGTAGGCATGGTGGAACCTACCAGTCAAAGTGAGGTGCGCAGATTCTTGGGCCACACAGGGTATTACAGAAAATTTATCAAAGGATATGCAAAGATTGCCACATCCTTAATTGTTATCCAAAACTGTTATCAAAATTGTTATCCAAATAACTCTCCTAGTTATCTGGATAACTTATAATTTCATCATGAATTTGATGTTTTCACATTTCAGGTTACGCGCACTCAAGATGGCCCCCGAAAGTCACCAAAACTGTTATCCAAATAACTCTCCTAGTTATCTGGATAACTTATAATTTCATCCTGACTTTGATGTTTTCACATTTCAGGTTACGCGCACTAAAGATTGTTCTTTTGACACCTTGGCATAGTTGAAGTTATTCCACGTGCCCCATACGCCTTGCTTCCTTCTTACTTATGTTCCCCTTCTCTCTGCATTCTACTATCTCCTTTTCCATTTTCTCTTGCGCCTCCTCCTGCGTGCTCACTTTCTTTCCTATCTTATCATGCACTCCTTATGCGCACCTCTGTAGACTTGCCTTCCAAATCAAGTAAGTCCCTCACATGCCTTTGCGCTTGTGCGCCTTACACTTCCTCTTTCCTTACACTCCTTTGCGGGCCCATTTTTCTTTTTGCCATTGCACACCCTCCTTCAGTTGAATGTTCATGCCACTTCCCCATACTTATCTTGTGCAAGTATTTTCTTATTCCTCTTGCGTGCACACTTCCATGCACACATTCCCTCTATTTCCCTTTCGTGTGCTTAGCTCTTGCTTCTACACCTTACGCCTTCTTCCACACCAGTCAATGTGCCACATCATTTTTCAGACTTGAGTGTGTGACACACAACCTATCAAAGTGCGCCAATAGGGCACCAAATCTGGACAACCAACCTGTGTGTGACACATGGCAGAAGAGATAAAACAAATCAATGGTTGACTAATTTACTTAAACAAACAATGCGTGCCATGTGTCATTGCATGTTAGAGCAACCTGTAGACTTCTAACAACCATAACTTCCACTACAGTGCTCAGATTCCCACGTGCCCTGTCTCATTTGAAAGCTATTGACATCAGCTACGCGTTGGAATTTTCAAAATCAGATTTAGGTGGAATTTTCTAGGTAGAAAATAGGGAAACATATTTCTAATCATTAAATGCACACATCTAATCATCCTCAACCACTAGATTTCAATCAAATCTTGCATTCTTCCTTAATTTACATGCTAAACAAACATGGGGAAGTGCATCTGACAGCCTTACAGGTGGATTTGTATGAATTTATCACTTATTGTTGGTGGTTGAAGATTTGAACCCAAGTTTCCCTCTCTTTCTTCTTCTCTTCTCTCCTTTTTCAAAGGAAAAGGGACATTTTATTGGAGGGAACCGCAACAATGCACATTTGAGCCATTGAAGGAGAGACTTACTACAAAACCTATTCTACGTTCATGGAACCAACCGTTTCACGTTCATGTGAACGCCTCTGGCACAACCATTGGCACAGTGTTAGCTCAACCTGGAGAAGGTATTATAGATCATCCTATCTATTTTGATAGAAGAAATTTGACTCCTGCGGAACAAAATTATATAACTACAGAGCGCGAGGCCTTGCCAATGATCTACGAGTTGCATAAGTTCAGACAATACACTAGCAACATCTTTTGTATTTTATACATATCACATGGCGTTAAAATACTTAGTAAATAATCCTATTTTACAGAGGTGCATATGTCAATGGGTGCTCTTATTCCAAGAATTTGACTTTACAGTCGTGGTAAAACCATGTAAAAGCAATTCTTTCCCAGACCACTTATCAAGAATTCAATCAGGGGAGGACGCGCAAACAATTGAAGATACAATGTCGGATGCACAATTGTACATGTTACATCACGTGCCTTCAGAATTGGAGGATATTATTGTCATTTTACTCACAGGTATGGCGCTAGAAGGAATGAAAGCATTAGAAAAGAAACAACTTACAAATCACGATGCACCTTTCATGTTGATCAATTGTGACCTATGCAAACTAGGATGAGATGAAGTATTGTGCCGGTGTGTACTGGAACATGAGCACACATATATCATGGAAGAAGCTCATTGTGGTATTTTAGGTGGGCATTATGCGGGTGACGCCATCGTGCACAAGATTCTACTCACTGGATTATGGTGGGAGACCCTGTACAAGGATTGTAAAGAGTATTATAAGGTGTGTGATCATTTTCAGTGCCTTAACAAACCTAGGCAAAGAGATGAAATGCATTTGAGGCCTATTCCTAGTGTAGAGCCATTTGAGAAATGGGCAATAGAATTTGTGGGTCCTATTTCCCCATCCGCGCATAGAACCGGATCACGCTACATCATCACTTGTACAAATTATCTTACAAGGTGGGTAGAAGTAGTACCTACAAAGGATTTTACAATGGATATAACAACAAAGTTTCTATGGGAAAATGTTCTTAGTAGGTATGGATGTCCATTGAGTTTGACAAGTGATAGGGGCACACACTTATTAAATCTAACAATTAGGATATTATTGGATGAGTTTATGGTCATGCACCACAAGACTACACCTTATCACCCTCAAGAAAATGGGACTGCTAAGGCTTTTAATAAGATATTGAGCTAGACCTTGACAAAAATTTGTGATGTTGGAAGGAAATATTGGGATGATAAAGTTTCTTCTATACTTTGGGCATATAGAACAACCTAGAAGAGGTTGAATAAGGTTACACCCTTTCAGTTGGTGTTTGACACAGAATTAGTTCTTCCCATGGAGTTCATGTTACCTTCTTTGCGTATTGTGTGGGCAGGAGGTCTAGCCGATGAGAAAGCATTAGAAGAAAGAATTGACAGGTTAATAAAGTTGGATGAGAGGCATGCCATAGCATGTTGGAGTTAGAAGCAGGAAAAGGCTAGGCAGATTGTTTGACATGATAGACACATCTGGGACAAGAAGCTTGAGGTTGGACAGATGGTACTTCTTTATGATTCCAAGTTTTTGCACCATCCAAACAAACTTAAGGTGCATTGGTTAGGACTGTATGTTATCACTCACATCCTTGAATCAGGCGCTTGTCAGTTAGAGGCTGTTGATGGAACATGGTTACCTAGTTACCCAGTTACTTCAACAGGAGTAGGCTGAAGCCCTACCATAAACAAGTCTTCTTGGTTTTTATAATAAGGTGGTATTGCCATTTAGTATAGATTTCCCTTTCTATATTTCTTTTAATGTATTTCCTTCTTCATTGCTATGCTTTGTCAATTTAGTTTGGTGTTTTTTGTAATAAACACATTTACATGCTGGAAGCTAATTACAATATGAAGTATTTTTATGCGTAGAGGACTACACATACAATTGGCATGGGGTGGATTTTATTTGTTATTTAACAAAGTGAACACATGTAAACACACTGTTATAAGTGCTATTCAAGAATGGAAAGGAGCTGCTAGAAAGAAGATTGATCATAGAGAATACCATAGTTGGAGGTAAGTTGCAGCCATGGAAACTACTAGGGGAGGGTGCAGTGGCGAGGTACTTCGGTGCATGGGAGCACGCAGAAGGAGGTTTGTAGCTAGAAGGTAAGAAGTTGCGCTAGAAGGTTATAGCTGGGGCACAAAGATGTACCACGCGGAAGTTGGGAAAATGGTCAATTAATGAGAGGATTAGTGGTAGGTGAAGGAGCAATAAATGCAGTAACTTTTCAAAAATCTATATAAGGATGTGATGCGGGTTCATTTTTACCTTTGTGATCACAATTATTTGAGCGAATTACTTGTGACCAAGCCAAGTGGAACATGTGGAGGTGCAGAGAGTTGCGAAACCAGACGTGGAGAGTGGATTTGATCACAAAAGTGGCTTGCATCCCCATTAGAGAAGGGTTTGAGAAAAGCATAAGCATTGAGAAGGAGTTAGGGATCACGTTTTCGAGCTAGGGCATGGGGTTTTGAGATGGGGCATGCGTTTTTGAGTTAGGGCACGAGGGCTTACTTGACAGAGAAGAAAATGTGATATTTTTACCATGGCACCAAAGAAAGCACTTGCAGCAAGAACAAAGGGGAAGAAAAGGTGGAGGTCGAGGTCGATGTTTTTACCAAGAGAAAGTTTTCAGAGATGAAATATCCAGAAGGAGTGATAATCAGATGAGATTGGGATTCCCATATCCGCAGATGCAAAGTAAGTGATTACAACCACTGCACCACTGACAACAAGGGAGAGTTGGATGCTTTACTGAATAAGAAGACCAACAAGCACACGTTGGATGACATGCCAGTATATGACGATGCTGAGGAGAAGTTTCTCAATAAGGTAGGGGTATATCAACTGTATGAACTCCCATATTTTGGAAAACCAGAAATTTATACTAGTGGCTTATGAGCAGAGTCCATAAGGACTTCTTCTATTTTGCTGGATGGAGGGTAAGAATCACAACGACCCTAATTGCTACATTCACTGGATTGAAGGGCATATAGATAGATTTTATTAGTGATCTAACTGATAAGGCAAATGTTATAGCCACAAGTAAGGAATTGAGATACTTCAAGGGTCCACGCAAAATGGACATCTACAAATTATCCTAGTGGTAGAGGTAGCCATGCATCTGCTCACTAAGCTGAATGATCAAGAGAGATGATCATAGGTAAACACCATGTGGCTACATGTTTCCAAGAAGATGTCACAAGGAGAAGTATACAATCTAGCAAGCTACATAGTTGAAATAATTACTAAGGAAGCACACACATGTGAAAATATAATTTTTTGCGCTATCCTCTTATCTCTTGTGTTTGTAGAAATTGGAGTGCCTAACGGGCCAAAGAACAAAATTTGGGAATACCCCGTGGAGAAGAATTCCCTCGCTGAGAGGTTTGAGAAGTACTTGTGTGAAGGAACAATGAGTGGTCCATTTAAACAAAGGGCATAACTATGGTATGATCGATTGCGTGTGATATTTGAGGAGGAATGACATATTCCTAAGGAGTTGCCATCAGTAGTAGGTAAGGCGGTATAATTTGCAGTGTACCAACATTTTTTCATTGCACATTTTACAATGAAGGATGGGACATGGAGTCCCTGGTGCAAACTTCCATACGCCTTCACAACATGCTATTTCCAGGCCTTAATATATGGGTTTACTGATGCGTGCCAGTTGAGTTTGAATGCAGACAAGGTAGATTGTGACTACCATACTCTCAGAAAAACTTATGTTTATCCAGGTCGATTTACCTACATTGAGAGGATTATTTATGATGTGATAAAAATGAAGCTAGTCAGTTTGGCTATTAGGGACAGTGGAGCCACACTTGTCTATCTCCAGCTTAAGCCTAGGTTGGAAAATAACAAGTATGTGGAGAATGAGTTCATGTTACCAGGGTCGCCTAAGGGTAAACACATAGTTGAAAATGTGGCAGCTCCAAATCCTAGCTTGACCATAGAGATAGAGGAAGAAAAAGAACACGAGGATATTGGAGGCTTGGACCATAAAGGCCGAAGGCATCCCATAGACAAAGTGAAGAGTGAGCACGCATACAATTCCCCACAGGAGCAAGGAGGAGAGGAAGACTTGGACGTGGATACAGTCCAGGAGGAGCACCAGTTTAAGAAGGTATTTAGAAGAACCAGGACCCAAGGCGCATGAACACCTCAACCTATAGGAAGGTCACCTCGACTCTCTCCTCAAAAAGAAGCACCAGAGAAGAAGAGAAGAAGAAACCTGAAGCTTCACGAGGAGGAGGAGTTTGAAGAGAGTGCACCAGGAACCCCAGTGCAACTGGAAAATGTGGAAGAACCCAGGGAGTAAGAAATGAAGCATGAAGGGGAAGGGGTGAAAGAAGCAGAAGAAACTGTTCGCAAGCATCCCAACGTGCCTATTACGACTCAGGTAGGAGAAGGGCCAACTTCAGACCTTGGCGTCCAGGTTCCTAAGGGGCCAAGAACAAAAAGAGAAAGAACAAGTGAAGAGTATGTTTTACCTAGTATGGGCTATGATTAGGACACAAGTAAAATCATCTGCGTCTAGTTTCAGAGTACTGCGGGCCTTAAGGAGTTATACGGATGGGAGCTGATGGATCCAAATATGTCCACTATGTGCACAAGGAAGCAATTATCTTGGTCCATATAGACCCATATGGACAAACAAAAATTTGATGTATGTGAAGAGTCTCGTGTCTCGCGAAGATTGAAGAAGGCACCCCAAAGCAGACACATGACGATAAAACCTGCTCTAATGTCTGATGAGAATGTCAACTATGCCTTGGTCAAGGTATCTGCTAAGGTGGCGTAGAGAAATGTTGATGAGGCTGCCACCATTCAAGCATTGATGGAAGACAACAAGGATAAAATGATAGAGATAACGCGACTAAAGAAAGAGAAGGAATGAGAACGAAAAAAGAATGAGGATTTCGTTAGCATGACGAAAGAAATTGGTAATCATATTCTGAAAGCAAGGCCTCATATAGAACCTAAGGTACTTAAAATGTTTCCTTATGCTATGCATTATGTGCGCACTTTGGTCAATTTGGTGTTAGAAGATGGACCAATTCGAATCCCTGCACCAAAAGATGCCGAGCAAGAAGCAGAGAGAGTAAGGGCCTCTATGATCAGAAAAAAATCAACTTACGAGGCATTTATCTAGACCTTTAAGGATGAGATGAAGAAAGCAGACCAAGCTCTCAATTTTTGTGTGGCACCAAAGGCAATAATAAGGACCAGAACTCTAGTTGAAGATAATAAAGTCCTGGCAGTGATGAAAGATGAGACATCAGAGCACATAGATATATTTGCACTAGTGAAACAAAGTGTGAAGCCCTCGCAATAGCCTAGGATCCGCATAAGGAGAGGATAGATGAGATTGGGAAGCTCATAGCACAAAAGATGGATATTCTAGAAGGAATGATGTCAGGTATGGCCAATGTTGTCCGAGTGCTACAGAATGAGAAAGAAAAGATCACTCAGGACAAACTTGATGTCATAGCCACATATATTCCAGAAAAGACAAGGACTGTGCTAAATTATTGGTAGACATTAGAGGCTAAGATAAAAAATGAATATCCAGAGTTGATCCTCCTAGTTGAAGAAGAGGATGTTGTAAAGTAAATATTCATTCTTTTTGTACAATGATTCTTTAATTCTTTCAGTACTTATTTTTTATTGTTGGGAACATCAGAAAGAATTCCCATTGCTGGGTCAGCAATGTACTTTAGTATGGGGTAATGTTGAATAGTCAAAATGTTACTCTAAGGATAAAACACACAAAAGATACGCACATGGGAACAAGGCGTATTTGAAGGCGCATAAAGATAGGGAAGGAAACGCGCGCTAGAACAGTTTAGCTCAGGACTATCCGTTTTTATGGATAATGGCTATTTTTAGAGATAGCGTGCAGAGCACACATAGGGATGAAGACTTTCACAACACATAATGGTATTTTGGGAACGAGCAACTGATAAGCGCCATGCATGGTTTGAGTTAATAATAGGATTTCCTCTTAGATTTAACTATAGGACATCTATTATTAGAACACTTGTATGTATGCATGCTATTGTAAAGGTGCATGTCTATTATCAACATGCGACCTATTTTAAGAAGTGCATAGGTGGTGAAGGGAAAGTCCCCACCTCTATAAATATGTATTGAACTATGTAGTTTAGGGGGGCTGAATTATTATAGAGTTATGCTACTAGATCTTATGCATGCATGACTTATGGGTATACCTTATAATGTCAGAAGCTTATGTGTTTTATAGTGTTTAATGTAATGGATAATATTGGCTAGATAATGGTGTTAAACGTAACTGAATCTGGTTCATGTATGGTTAATCTTATTATAGTTATTGTTAAATTCATGATTCTCTAAGATCTAGATCTGGATTATGCACTGTGGAATGTTTATGTTTAATTATGGATCTGAATATGTTTTATCACCTTCACACTAACATCATGCACAAGCAACTCTAAAGAGGGTCCTGTTACCTTTGCGCGCTTTGGGTGAGTTCTCACCTCAGCCTGGGTGATGTGGCAACATGCATGGGTTATTCACAGTACATTCTAGGTTGCATCAACTAGATATTGTCTACATGAACCTTTAAGTCAGAATTGGGGTAACGAAGGTTACAAAGGCAGAAGTGAAGTGGTGTGTTTCAGTTGTAATGAAGTTGGTCATGTTGCTAGAGAACATCATTATGGTTACTCAATTAAAATCAAGAGATTTCAAGGCCCAAGGATGCAAGAAATGATGCAAATCAAGTCTTGAGATCTAAGAGTGAAAAACAATGTACCACCAAGAGCTAGTGTGAATGCAAATCAAGGAAATTCTCAAGGTACAAATCAGAAGAAATATGGAAAAAATAAATTTTAGGTTTTTAAGAGGGCTTGGTACCTCTTTAAGTCCTTATAGATCTGCCATGGAGTAATGTGTCTCTACTAACCTTCTTAGGGACATGTTCATCCATATGAAACATTGAGAGAAGGGGGAGCTAATTGGTTGGAGTATGCTATTGTAGAATTCTTGTCATGATGTCAAGGTATGTCTTGTAGCATTATTTGGATGTTATAATAATAAAAAATGTATGGTTACAGTCAAAATATCTCTGATTCTGTACAGTCACGTCTTCAAGATTGTGTTGCCATATCTGGAGTATATAAAGTATTATTCTTGAACTTTTGAGGTATAGTTATGATCTAGATTTGTGTAGTTCATGTAGATCAAGTGCCTTGGTATGAGTGTGTTATGTCATGTTGGTTTGTAAAATGATGTGTACCTATGTAAGAAAATGTGAGTATAACGAATGGTCATATTTCCATCACGTGTCTTGAAATATATAGGTTGATTCTTTGGTTGGTACATTAGGTCGTCAAGATGGTGTTGTGTGTTGATATCTGATATCATAATAAGAAGTTTTTTTTAGGTTTTAAAGCATTAATCAAGTCCATGTCAATGGTTTTATCATCAGTAACAAGTCTTCATGGTCTTTACGGTCTAAGGTAAGGTAAAATTCTTATACTATTGGAAGGAATTCTAAAATGAGCTTGAAGACAAGAAGAAAGTCTCTCCCAGGTCTATCAAGGTGTTGTGGTCTAAAGGTATTGTAGATAAAATGTGTCCTAGACCTTAAATAGGTATTTTTGAATCGTATATATCATGAGAAGTCAAAAGTGCTTTAGGAGAAAAAGTGACTGTGATGATGAGTTTATCAATGAAGACTACAATTGAGAAATGAGGATCTGTGAGATGGAGAAGGGCACTGTAGCAGTTTTATTATGAATTCAATGGGTGTTGTTCATGATTCTTAAAGCTCTTTAACATGTTTTAGAAGTTTATTTCAATACCAATAGTGAGGAAGGAGAAAAAATTGTGAAGAATTCATTCATCCGTATGATGACTTGATAAGACCATCTAAAGAAGGTGATATAATGTCTTCTAGGTATGTTCTTATGGTAGCTGTGCCTAAAAAGTGATCCTTTGACTCTTGGTTCAAGCTCGAAATGGTTTAATAGTGTATTAACATCAAAGAGATGGTTTAGGTGTGAAAAATGATTAGTAAGGTAAGAAAAAATTTCTTTGAGCATGTGCATGGTTGATTAAGGTTTGAGATAGTGTCTTGATAAATATCATAAGAAAATAGTGTGGTTTACATGATCACTTAGAATCCTAATGTTGGTTCACATACCTCATACAATGATAAGGTATGCTTCTAAGTCTTTCAAGTTCATGGCTTGATGTAGAAATAAAGTATATAAATCTAAAGATAGGTACTTGAGGTTTTTTGGTACACCTTACACAAAAATATGAAGTAAAAAGGAAGCTTGAGAGGTTACTTAGAGATAAAGTGTAAAGCTAGAAGAAAGATAAAAGGTTGTGGGGATCAAATAGGCACTGATGATTATGTGGAGAAATTATGATGAGCTACAGGTTTGAAGTATGTCTTTGATAGTGTTGCAGAGGTATAACAATGGTGTACAAGGTTGAGAAGGTATTACAAAGTAGGGGGGCTCGTATTAAGTCTCAATCAAGAGCTAAATTTGATAGGAAGATGAAAATAGTAAAGCTCTAGGGTAGATATGATTATTGATAGGGTACAGTTTGTGTGAGAGCACTAAAATGAGTGGCTACAGGTGTGGAAAATCAACTAACACTATCTCTAATGGGTGCGAGTTCTTAAATCATGTTGTATAAGATCTAAGAGTGTGGATATGCATAGACAAAAACATAGAGTGTCAAGTAAAATAGGTAATTTTTCAAGTTGAGTTGGGCTCTGCTAAGACTATGAAAATGATTAATGGTGTGTCACATGTCTAAGATGGCATATTAAAGCAGAGGAAGGTATTCTTGATCCTCAAGAAGAAGTTTTAGATAACATAAAGAATTGAAAGACAATATGAGATTGACATGTGTAAGCATAAATGATAAAGTTTGTGCTTAGACAAGGTATGTCCATTCAATGAGTTGTTATAGTGTTTTAAGGTCAAGTATGTGACTGTGTATGATGGTTTCATGATGTATTACATAATGGCATTTATTGAAAGGAAACTTGAAATTGTCTCTAGACTTGAACTATGAAGACAAGTATGCTTACAAGGTAAGCTTGTGATGTCTTACACCATGAATGGATAATTGTATCATGTCAAGGTACTGTGGTGGACAGTAATAGAGACCTACATGTCTGATATAGCCAATAAAGGCAGGAGAAGCTTGAGTTGTTCCTTAATCAGGTGTGTCAATTATCTAGGAGGCTTGTATGGAAAAATTCATGTTGATTGCAAGTAAATGACATGTGGAGTAGGTCATATGTCCAAGAAGGGTGCAATAACATGCAAATAAGGACGAAGACACTAAAATGTTGCTTTAGGATCGAATTAATGTGGTTGAGTAATCTCTATAGAAAATAATCAAGGTATGTGAGCTATTTTTTGTATCTAAAGTTAGAAGAGGATGACACAAACCCGGGGGGGAGCTATAAGGAGTGGATTCATGTTGTATATGGGCTTCTAGAGCTTGGAGAAGTTGGTATAAGATGCACTAAAGGTATGTGTTATCACCAAAAAACAACACCCTCCATTTTGCATGAAGTTATGGATGAACAATCAGTGTTTTTGGGTAACATGGGATTGTCTCTAAGTATGGGACCTTGCTGCTAAGACAAACCTCTAGAGAAGGCCAACTTCCTCTACCTTATCTTACTACTAAACTACTCCTAGAAGGGAACTTTTGCTATCTACTTCTATCATAAGCTTCTAAGGGACCACACAGAGAGAGATTTCATGAAAATGGAAATCCTAAACTACATAGGTGATTGTACCAAGAAAGGGGATGGGAAAAAATTCAAATTAGAAAAAATGAGATGGAGAATGGGAAAGAGAGAGATCAGACATAAGTGACACGGTCCCTAGCTGCATTTATCAACATCATTTCAATGGAACACAACAAACCTGAATCCTACAAGAAGAACAAGGTCTACACAATGCATCTATAATTGTAATGAAAGGTAAGAAACACAATATCACACAAGATAGGGTAGAAAGAGCCACAAAACATGTATTTATTGCTTACTTGGATGCACAATTCACCAAAAATGCAAAGATATCCTAGAAGAATGCCCTGATCAGAGGCTTGCACTCAGAAAAGGATACAGAGAAAATTGTAAAGAGTTCCTTCTTTTTTTTAGAATATTCCCCCCCAAAAAGGTGCCTAAGCACTTACATTTATGGATTTTAAGAAAGAAGAGGGAGAGATAATTTTTAGAGCACATTTTTAGTGGTCTTGACCCTCTAGAAGATCCAAATGATTGCTCTACATAGGATGATTGACACTTGGATGGATTTAATATGTTAACAGAACCTTGGAGCATAAGAAAACTTATTGTTTTCATGATTAAATGATCATGCTTACAATCATACATAGCCCGAACTATTTTCCCCCCTTTTTTACCCATTTAGACCCACCAAAATTTGATTCTCATGATACCAAATTAAAGTGCTTGAGGAGACCTTTTGAATGAGACCGATTTTGTTTGATTTGGAGAATGGAATCAAAATATATCACCATTTAAATATTTGCATGTCGGGAAGCGCAGGAATGTGACAAGTGGCAACATTTGATTAGCTCGAGGATCAGGCCTTGCCAATGTGTACATTACTTTCACGTCTGCCAAGTGTCAGTCTTTGATTGGCTAGGGAATTGGGCCCTTTTTTTTCCTTTTACTTTTCCCTTTCCCCCCTTGTCTTCATCTTTATGAATTATGGGCCAATAAAACAATGCCACGCCTCTCTGCAGTGTCAAACTGTACCTTACCTTTATCAGTTCTTTAGAAATGCAAGCCACTAAGAAACAACCACATTTCTTCAAAATTTTCCTTTTCAAATCCCTTTGAATGACCATCGCAACGTGTGAGACAATATGAAGGCTCCATGTACTTCGCATGTCAGTCCTTTTGATTTTCCCTTTGACTGAACATTGCGAAGTGTGAGCGAATGAGAAGGCTCCACACACTTTACCTATCAGTCCTTTTGATTTTCCCTTTGACTGACACCTACGAAGCATAAACCAATGAAATCATTCCATGCCACTGCATTCTATCAAAATTTTGATAGTATTATCTGACAAATGCGAAGTGTGAGCGAATGAGAAAGCTCCATGCACTTCACGTTGTCAGTATTTTATTTGATCTCTGATGACAATTGCAAAGTATTAACTAATTAGAAAGCCCCATATAGCTTCAGGCTTGTAAGACTTATCAAAATTTCTTAAGCCTTTGCATTTGTCAGACCTGCAAAAGGAGAACCAACGAAATGGTTCCATGTGTCTTTGAGCTTCACTTATTTTTTTTTTTGATTTGAAGTTACCACCACGTAACCCCCCTTTGACTTTACAACCTTTGTGGACCTGAAAAATTATGAACTGTGGCTTATTTCACAAACTTGAGGTCCGCGAAATGGATCTACCTTGGAGACTATCAGAATGCAGCCACGTGGTCTTTTTGGTGCCTTTAATCTATGCCACGTGTTCTTATGCCTTCCTTTGTACCATGACTTTAATCTTCTTCGCAAAACACTATCCATTTGACCTTTGTTTTGCGGATTTCAAATTTCTTTGTATTGCGGATTTTTAATAGGGACTTTCCAATGCTTTAAACCTTATTCTCCGATGGGTTTTTGAATGCCAACGACCGAAGCATTTGGGAAAGATAATTTGATGGTTGTTTAATTGTCCCAAGATCTTAAAAATGGATAAGTCAATTTTTAACTCTGAAAGCCAAAAATAACCTGGGGGGATTTTTGGATAATAATTTGGTGATCTCTCAGGGTAATTAGCCCGCAAGATTAGATCAATAGCCTTTTAAAAATCCATTGGTCATGGAGTCGAGCCCAAAACTTAAAAAATGATCTGAATTTGAATTTTTCCTTACCCCTGAGCCGTTTTAAAGCACGAAATGGAATTGTCATGATATGTGGAGCTTCAAGTGATATGCAGAACTGATCCAATTATCTTATTATGTTATTAATATTGCTTTGCCTCCCAGAATGGACTGAAATGATCTTATGGGATCTGAATGAAGCTTGGAAATTTCCCAACTTATCTAATTGGCCCTAAAATGAACTGTGCAAAGTGATAAAACCAAAAAAACTATATACAAACATAAAAAATAAAGATGTCCCAAGTGGAAACATGCAGAGTGTGCACAATGCACTTATTCTATTGAAAATAAAACTACACTATCCTACTCTAACTAAAGAAATAAGAAGCTAAAAAAATCCTGAAACAGGCAAGGAGAAATAAATTCCATTTCTTACAACATTAGACCATGTATTTTATTTGGAAATGGACACGGCCTTTATCAAGAGTGAAAAATTAGCCTGAAGCCAATTTTTCACATTACACAAAGTATCAACAACAAATAAACAAATAATTCCCTTATTTGTTCTGCATTTGGTTTTGGGAGGCATTGTAGCTAACCTTTGGTACATTGAAGCTCTCCCTCATGCTCTGAAGTGAACATGACTGGTTGTAACTTTGTCTTTGACTCCAAGATAGCCAAATATCTTATTGGATAAGCAGCCTTTGGAACCAATTCGCCAATCCTTGTGATTTTCCCACTATTTTGAAGCTCAACTCCATGAATGGAGTCATCATGTAGAATTTCCTCTTGAAGGTGGTTTTTTGCGAGCTGATCTGAACCTTGCTTTTCCTCTACAAACAAATCTACAAAAGAATTTGCCTCCTTCTCAAACATAAATCTTGAGAGATAAAACTCATCCAAAAAACAAGATTCATGTAATGATGAAAGAGAAGAAGTATCTAAAATTTCATCATTAAAAGAAAGCAAGGAGATTTCTATGATCTCTTCTTCACTCAAAACCTCTGAATCTGATTTTTCCTCCTCCATGGGATAAATATCCTCATGACTAATTATAGCATATGAAGAAATTTTTGGTGGATCAATGCAATCTTCCAAAATTAGAACAATTTCTAAACATGTAGGACAATGGAGGTCACTACATTCAAATGCATCATCTTGCTCACTTGGAAGCTTCTCTTCCTTTTCTATCAGCTCTTCTTCTTTAACCTCCTTGACTTTAGAATTTTCAATCAAAATAGGAGGATTTGTAGCAATGCGTTTGGTTTCTTATTCATCACATGTGCTCTCAAGCTTAGTCCATTCCTCAACAATTATTTCTTGGCTTTTAATAATGGGACTTACCTCAGCTGCTTCGGAAGAGGTTGGAGAAGGCTGTCTATCAGGCTCTCAGTGATGAACCTTCTTTGCTTCAAAATCATGGCTCTAAGCTCTGAATCTGATATGCTTTGTTTGGCTCTTTTTCAACCTACCCTTTCAAGTCTGAATGTGCATCTTATTGTTCAAAAGAAGGAAGCTCAACCTTTGATGTCATGAAGTCTTCAAAATATTGTTTAGTGAGGAATGGATCCTCAGGTAAGCAAGAACTTGGGCTCTTAGTCTGTTGGTTAAGATCCATTACTTCATGATTTGCAATTGATTCTTCATGAAGTTCAGGAAAATGTGGATATGATTTGATGAAATGGGGGAAGGATTTAGCCCTTGGTTGACCTTGCAAAGGTTAAAAAGGTGGAGGAGGTGGAATAATTTCTTGTGAAGTAGATGGAGGTTTGGGAGGAAAAATGGCATAGAAATGAAGATGGGTTAGGAGGGAAGAAGATGGAGAAGAGGAATCCTCAATGGGATCAGGCAGGAAAAATATAGGAACATGAAAAGTAGGCTAAGATGGCATAGGTTGGGAAGGAGGAATGAGAGGGCTATAATATGGTAGTGTAAGACTGCCCCATTGATAAGGTTTCCTAACACTAGGTTGATACGACTCCATTAACTCAGCCCACTCTGATTTTTCGGGCATCATCTCAACTATAAATTGCAGCCTCTGTTGAAGGCTGGACCAGCTTGGTATAGGGATAGCCTATGGATAAGGGACCCTTAAACCAATTTTGGCTACCTTCATAGCACTTTCAATCCTCATCTGCATCATGTTCCTCTTCATTTCTTGATTTTTCCTCCAGAAATCAACATCTTCTTTGGAAATACTCCCATCATCGACATAACCTTGTTCTTGAAAAACATTTTGGCTAAAAGAATAACCATATGGTTCATTTGGGGTTGGGTTATATGCAGGTTATTTAATATAGGGATCATAAAATTGATTTGGAGGAAGATTTTAACACTATAGGGATAAAGAGGATTGGTTTTGCTGTTGTAAATAAGAATCCCAAGAAGGAAATGAAGTCATGATTACACAACTTCATAAATGAATAAAATGGAAAGATATGAAAGAAAAATGGGTGGAAATGAATGGAAAGGAAAGGGGAAGGGTATACTGATGAGAAATGATTTACTTGGATTAGTGGAGTCGCCATATGTGATTGAAAATCCCTCCAAAGGCTGAAATCTCACCAAGAACACATCAAACTTGGTAAAATGAAAGTTGCACACAAGGGGGTATAATGAAAAACCCTCAAAAATGACTTGGATGCACACCTGTGAAATATAAGTCTTTCAATACTTGTCCCACTGGGCGTGTCAAAAACTATTATCACCAAAAAGTAACACGTCACTTGATTTGATCATGAATTTAGTGAATGAGCAACCGAGTGTTTTTAGGTAACATGGGATTGTATCTAAGTGTGGGACCTTGATTATTGAGATAAAACCTACAGAGAAGGCCGGATCTACCTCTATCTAATCTAACTGCTAAGCTACTCCTAGATGAAGGCAATTTTTACTATCTAACTTCTATTCTAAACTTCCAAGGGACACAAGGAGAGAGAGAAATACATGAAAATAGAGAAATCCTGACATTAAAAAAGGTGGTGATAACACCAAGATAAGGTCTAGTGAAAATATCTTGGTTGAGGGAGAAGGGAGAAGATGAAAAATGGGATTAGGGAGAGGCCAGACATACTGTGATAGAGACCCAAGATGAATCCAGTCACCATCATTTTCTCCATGAAACACAATCACACCTGAATCCTGCAAGATGAGACAAGTACATTCACAAAACATCAACAACAAGTAATGGAAAAGCAAGGAACATAAAATCACACAAGCTAGGATGTCATTGAAATAACACCACAAAACAAAAATTTTATTGCTTAATTAGAATATGGACAATTCATTACATGTGAACATTAGAGGCACATGAAAAGATTTCCTAGAAGAAATCCCATGTCAGATGGTTTTTAGCTCATTGAAAAGGCTATGAGAACAAAGTTTACAGAGTTCATCCCCACATCCTAGAATATCTCTCCCCCAAAAAAAATGTGCCAAAGAACTTACATTTATTGATTTTAGAGAGAATAAGAGGGAGAGAGATTTTTAGATGCACATTTTTAGTGGTGGCAACCCTCTAGAAGATCCAAATGATTTATCTACATAGGATGATTGACACTTGGCTAGCTTTGGTATGTTAATAGAAGCTTGGAGCCCAAGAAAATGTGTTGTTTCCATGATTAAATGAGCATGTTTGTAATCATACATAGAACCTAAACCATTTTTCCCCCTTTTTACCCATTTAGAGCCACCAAAATATGTTTCTCATGATGCCAAATTAAAGTGCTTGAGGAGATATTTTGAATGAGACCAATTTTGTTTGATTTGGAGCAGGGAATGAAAAGATATCATCATTTTAATATTTGCATGCAAGGAAGAAAAGTAATGTGACAAGTGGCAACATTTGATTAGCTCGGGGATTGGACCTTTGGAAAAATTTATATTACTTTCATCTTTTACCATGTGTCCATCTCCCATTGGCTTGAGGTATCAAGATTTTACTTCCCTATGCTTCCTTTCTTTCCTTTCCATTTTTCCCCTTGTCTTCATGGCTTTAAAAAGATCCATCGTATGATAAAAATATGGAATAATAAGTGCCTTGCCAAGTCTGCTTCGCACTGATCAAACTACACTTAGCTCCCCTTCGCCCATTTCTTTAGAAATGTGAGCCAATGAGATCTTTCCAAGTTTCTTCACAATTTGCCTTTTTAAAGCCCTTTGACTAACCATTGCAAAGTGTGATCCATTGAGAAGGTTTCATGCACTACGCATGTCAGTCCTTTTGATTTTCCCTTTGATTGACCATTGCGAAGTGTGAGCTAATGAGAAAGATCCACACACTTTGCATGTCAGTCCTTTTTATTTACCCTTTGATTGACACCTGGGAAGCATCAACCAATGAAATCATTCCATGCCCTTGCACTGTGTCAAAATATTGATAGTCTTATCTGACAAATGTGAAGTGTGAGCTAATGAGAAAGCTCCACGCACTTCACATTGTCAGTCTTTTCTTTGATCTCCACTGACAACTACAAAGTATTAAACAATGGGAAATCCCCACATAGCTTCATGTTTGTAAAACTTGTCATAATTTCACAAGCCTTCACATTTGTCAGACCTGCGAAAGGAGAACTAATGAAATGGCTCCATGTATCTTTGGGACTCACATCACAACTTTGAATCTTAAGGGAATTAGAAACCTTTCTGGATTTGAAGTTAGTGTTATGTAACCTCCCTTTGAATTTTCTAACTTTGCAGACCCGACGAAATATGAACTATGGCTTATTCCGTGGACTTGAGGTCCGCTGAATGGATTTGCCTTGGAGACTGCTAGAATGCTACCACGTGGTCTTTCTAGTGCCTTTGATTTGTGCCACATGTCTGTATGCCTTACTTTATACTGTGGCTTTAATCTTCTCCTCACAACACTATCCCTTTGACTTTTGTTTCATGGATTTCAAATTTCTTTGTACTGCACCTTTTTAATAGGAACCCGCCAATGCTTTAAACGTTAGTCTCCCATGAGTTTTTGAATACCAACAACTGAAGCATTTTAGAAATATAATTTGATGGCCATTTAAACTTCCCAAGCTCTTAAAAATGGCTAAGTCCATTTTTAACTCTGTTAAAGGAAAAAATAACCCGTGGGGGAATTTTTGGATAACAATATGTTTTAGGGATCTCTACCCTAAAGTGGTATGCAACTTGTGTATGCCAATATTAAGCATGTTTATGAGTTTAATTAGTTGAGAATGGTCTAAATAAGAGGTGATTATAATATTTAAATATTATTTAATGGTCAAAATGATTGTTGGCATGAGTGTATGCTTATGCCTAGGTATGCTTTAGTGATCAAATGCTTTGAAAACGGTCAAAAACAAAGTTTAAGGAAGGTAAGATACATTTACATGCTAGGATGATGCATTTAGTGATATTTTTATGCAATAAGGGATCCAAGGAAGTTAACATAGATGATGAACATGATTTCCAGGTATGTACTTTGTCATTAATGTAAAAAGGGGGAGAAGACTAGTTGTTTTTCCCTCAATGACAAAGGGGAGATTGTTTGCATGTGTGAGTTTAGGTGTTGTCATTGATGTAAAATATCATTAATGAAAAAGAGGATGATGGAGGAGTACTAGAATATGCTCAGTGTGATGGTGACATGGACATTCAGTTTGTTTCATGATTGCATGAGTGGATTCAGTGAGTTTGGCTTGGTTTAGCAAGCCTAGTCAGGTGACCTAGCTAGCCTAGGTGATAGAGCATGGTGAGTAGAGTTGCATGGTGGCTTGAGGAGAATGGAAATGGTATGGAAAAAATTATAGGAATGTATTGAGACACTCACATGAGTTTCAGGGTGTAGATACATGCTGAAGAATTAGTTTCAGGTGCCCATCTATACCTAGTCTAAGTGCTTAGAGGATAAATGAAGCACGAGGATGAGTTGCAAAGACATGTGATCTCGTGGAAGAATGTAGGTGAGTGAGACATGATGTATCAAGGTTTTCAGGACCTTTTGGAGAGGTTTTATGCTTGGTTGCAGTGTTGGTTCAGTTTGTTTCGACTTAGAACATGCAAAACCCTAAGGCCTAGTCATGAAAATGAGATGGGATACAAAGATGCAAACCTATTTGAGATAAAATTATAATTGGATATTGTGAAAAAGGGTTTCCTATAGGTGTGAACAAAATTTCAAGTCATTATGAAGAGAAATTTGCAAGTTATGAAGTGTTAGGCAAAACAAGGTCCAATAAAGTGTGTTTTCTAGCTCGATACGCAACATCAAATGTTTGTTGTGAATTGTTTGATTTACATGGGAACAAAAGGTTTTTAGGGAATTTTTTCCATTGAGATAATATTATTTCACAAAAATAATAGAGTGGTTTCATCATCAAGTTTTTATGAACGAATGTTAAGAAGTCAAACTCCTTTTTATGGCTTTGAAATCCTAGGTCAAGAGAGATAGAAAAGATATTCTTGGTAAGTTCCAATAATTTATTAATTATTTTAGTATGATGATTATAGGTTGTATATTAATCCTCCATATTTATATAAATGTATGATAGAGCCGGTGACAATATGTGGACCCCACTCAAACATGCAAGTTTTTGAAGATGTTCACTTTGTGGAAAAGTTTCCCATTGAAGGTATTAATTAAATCAACATTGTTTGGATCTTGGGATTTTTAATAGATGTCCATGATAGTTTTAAGACATGGTTGAAATCCTAGAGTGAAAAGTGTTCCTTATTTATGAAAACTGGTCTTTGGACCTAAAAGGGCATTTTTGAGTAGTTGCAGAGATTGACCTGGTTGAAGGCCTTCTACTTAGATTTGGAAGGAAATGTAATATGTTATGGAAAGTAGATTCAGAGAAATTTATAATGATATATGGTTTGTCTCTTGATGAATTTTTTTAGGTGAACCGACTCAGTTTGTGAAGACAAGGTTTGACTGTTTCAGGACATGATTGCTTTCGTGAGAATATTGATGTAGATTACTCATGTTTTTCGATTAGTTGATGCTTTGTATCTATTTGAGATTGAAAAGGGATTAATTTTTTTCCTATTTAAGGCATTTATATGTTTTTAAAGTGACATAAAGGGTGTAAACCAATTGAGTTTCCAAACCTACTTTTTGGAAAATTAAGTTTGGTGAAGAGGAAAAGAGGTGTGGTTTGCATTGATGGATGTTTCCTGAGGTCTAGTAAGAATGGATGTGTTATACAGGTCAATTTATTTCCAATGAGTGGTTACAAGGCATAGTTGAGGTGTTCCTGGGTGATATTGAGCATGTTAAGTGAAGACTTGTTCCTGGAAGCAACTGTTTTGAGTTGGAAATTAACCTACTTAATGGAGTTATGAAGAAAATGATTGGTGAAAGGTAATGTGTGAGAATGGATGATGTTTTTATGGTATTTTTGACATTTTTGAGGTATTTGGAGGCTTTACTAATCATGGTGATGAGTTTGGAGGTCTTTGATGTGTTTGGTGATGGGGTTTTGAGCCTATTTTGGCTTGTTTGGTTGTCTTGGAGCATGACCGACCTACATGGGTCCATCTTATGAGTTTTTATTAATGTGTTGTAATAATTTTAAGTTGTAATGGTCAAGCTCTTTGGTATGGACTGAATTGTGTTATGTTTTTGAATTAAAAGGCTTATAAAAGTGCATGTTTGGTTCAAATTTAAACCAATGAATTAAGAGGGAAAAGTGTGAACTAGCTAAGAGAGTGTAGGTGGTTCAAGATCTGAGAATGTGTGAAAAGGGTTTGAATAAAAATAAGTTAAGGAAAATCTAAGTTTGAGCGAGCTAAGAGAAAGAGGGTTTGAAGGTGTGTGACATCAGTTGTGGAAACAACATTACTTTAGAAATCTTTATATAAAGGTAGCTGAGTTGGATTTTGATCATATTAAAGGGTTGTAGCCTCCTTGTGGAGTTTGTGCTTCACTAAACTAGGGGTTGGTGCTCTTTGTAGCATTGATGCTCTACTAAATTTGGGATTGATGCTCCTTATGAAGTTGGTGCTTCACTAAATACTTTGATTTGAGTAATAAAATTAGAACTTTAGTGGGTTTTCTTCCCCTTTATGGTTTCTAACTTACATCTTGTGTTCTTGTGTACTTTCTCTTTTTCATGCTCATTTAAATGAATGTCAAGCACACATTAATGAATGGTTAAATGGTTAATGGTTTAAGTAAGTTATTTTGGATTGGTTAAAGTTTTTGAAGGATTGATTCACCCCCCCTTAGTCCATTGTGCTTCCAACACTACCCCCTGTAACCCACAAGCCAATGGAACTGTTAAATCCTTCAACTAAATTTTGGGATAAAATTTGACAAATATTTGTGATCTTGGAAGGAAAGATTGGAATGATAAGGTATCAGTCGTGTTGTGGGCATATAGAACAACTTACAAGAGGTTGAATAAGGCCACACCCTTTTAGTTAGATCTTGGTGTAGAGGGAATTTTACCTATTGAATTTTTGTTACCATCCTTGTGTATTGCATGTGCATGCGGATTGGATGATGAGAAAGCAATAAATGAGTGCATTGATAAACTAATGCAGTTAGATGAGTGCCGCACCATTTTCAGATGGAGTCAGAAGATAGAAAAATATAAATAGAACGCTTGGCATGATAGGCACATTAAGAAAAATTCCTTTGCAGTAGGGAAGATGGTGCTTTTGTATGACTCCAAATTTGTGCGCCATCCTAGAAAATTGAAAGTACATTGGTTGGGACCATTTATAGTAACTAAGATATTAGAATCATGCGCATGCCAATTGCAGGCACTAGATGTCACAATGATGCATGGTTACTTCAATGGGAGAAGGTTGAAGACCTACTATACACAAGCTTCTTTTGTGTTTGTAATAAGACAATACTGCCACTTAGATTAGATTTCCCTTTTTGTTTGTTTTTCTTATGTTTTTTTGTAATAAGTGCATTCACACATAGGAGCTGATTATTATTTGTTAAGTTCATGCACACAGGACTATATATAATTTTAGTATGGGGTGAAGCAGGTGCAAGTGCGCACAAGAGATTATATGATATTGATACGTCTTATGAAGTTAGTTTAGGAGTGCACATTAGTATGAGATAAGTGTGTGGAAGAAAAGAGGTCTGCATGAAAGGAATGTACTGGTGTGTGTGATGATGTGAAAGCATGGTGTTTGATGGACTTCTATTAGGGATGCGTAAAAGTGAAAGGAAGTGTCATAAGTGATTAAGAATGATGGTACTAGAAAGAAATCTCTTAGATTTGGAAACCATGTGAAACTAGGTTCGCACAACATAACGTGAGGGAGGAAGCAATAAGATAGACTAATTGGTAGTTGGCGCAAAGTAAGTTTGGGTACAACGTAGGGAGTTGCATGTAAGAAGGAATGTAGCCTAGGGAGTAGTTGCACGCCAAAAGTTTATGATTACCATGTGCGGAAGAAAGCTAATGGAAAAGCATGGGAAAAATAAAAAATGCATTTAAAGCTAAAAAATTGGTAGGTGGAGTGCAATTAATGTGATAAAAAATTAAAAACCTTTAAAAGGGGCACGGGTGAAGAATTTCCTACCTTGATTTTGAGAACTTGTGTGATTGGAGAGATTAAGCGATGAAGTGCGAAGAACAAAGCTAAGTGTAAAGGAAAAACCAAAGAGCCGACTAAACGAAAAAATTGAGCAATAGAGTACACAAACCTTGGCATTAAAGAGTTCTTGGTGTGAATTAGTAGCTTGTCAAAGGTGGTGGAAGTGAGGCGCAAATGTTAAGGTTTGTGGTCGAGGGTGAAGAACTAGGGTTTACAAAGTTAGGGCACAAAATAAAGCATAGTTTATAAAAAAGTACACGGGTTAAGCAAGGTAGAGGAAAGAACGTCATATAAAGAAGAAATTACAAGATTTTGAGCAAGTATAAAGATTAAACATGAAGATTAGATGCTCGACACTAGGGCATAAGGTTTGAGAAAGTAAGATATTTCTAGTAGTTAAGGAAAAAATCCATAATTTAGGGGTTTGTGTATTTGAGGAAAACAGCAATGACACCTAGGTGAGCACCAAATGATAAGAAGAAGATTGTGGATGATGTGCCCTAGGATTGGTTCTTGGAAATGCAGGACCCAGTTGAGGTAATAGTTGGGAAACCATGGGCATTAAACCTTCATAGTTGCAAGATCAATGAGTACAACCACTGTGCGTAGGAGCATGAAACAACCATAAAAAAAGACATGTTACGCGAGTTGGAAACAAGGACTACAGAAGCATAGGTGGTCCTATATGACTCCATGCACAAAACTCTGGAGGAAGTAAGAGTACTTCAACTCTTTGAATTTCCATATTTTGGAAGGCCTGCATGTTTATTTCAGGGGCTTATGTCACACGTACATGAGGAATACTTATATTTCGTTGACAGGAGGATGAGGTTGACTATTAAGTTGATAAACAGGGTCACAAGTTTGCTTGACAGAGGAGGAGAGATAGAGTTAGACCTAGATGATGTCACCAAGATTGAGGAGACATCCACACTACTACAATATGAAAGGGGGAAACATGCATTTGAGATTAACAAGATAATTGACCCTGCTACTAGAGTAGTTGTGTGACTGGTGAGTTGTAAACTTGGAGCTTTAGAGCAATGGAATGAAGTAAAGAGGAAGTTCCTTCATATTGCGCACAAAATGGCACACAAATCCAAGTATAATATTGCCTCATACATAGCTAATGAAATTTTGGAAGAGGCTAAGGCACAAAGTGAATGTGGTGAGAAGATTATATGGGGTTCAATCCTCCTCCTAATTGTATTATGGGAAATTGGAGTTCCAGATGGGCCTAAGGATAAGATATGGGTGCATCCTCTTGAAGATAAGTCTCCAACAACAATATTTTCCAGCTTCATTTGTGAAGGAGGGATTAAAAACACCTATAAAGTTTGCATCGAGAAATGGTACATGAGGATGCACGAAGCATTCTAAAATGAATAGCGTGTGCTAAAGGAGTTGCCGATGATACTTGAAAAGAAGGCGGTGTTTACAGTAATGCAACACTTCAACCTTGCGCAATTCTTATTGAAGGGTGGATAATTTAGGTCATGGTGCAAACTACTTTTTGCATTCACCGCAAAGTACTTCCAATGCACAGTGAATAATATAAAGGATGTGCAACATATGAAATTCAATGAAGACATGGTAGATGCATACTACCACACTCTAAGGAAAACATAAGGATAGATGCAAAAGGTATTATACCTTGAAACAATGGAGTCTGACTTGATACATATTAATCCGATCATGACCCTAGTGGTTGGCAAGGAGGCATGCAAGGTGTATGTCATCCTTCGGCCAAAGATGCGAGATGGAAAGGAAGTAGAAGTCTAGGATTCTAAAATGTCGCAACCACCAAGGAGGCACATGGTGAAGATACCTATGCGTGCGCCAGAGAAGACCCCAAAAGAAGAAGCAGAAGAGGAAAGAGAAGAATATCTAGCTGGGGGATAATTAGATCAAAGAAAAATAAAGAAACAAAAGATGGAGCATGGAGAGGTGAGCATGTTGCATACTGAGAAAAAGGTGAACCCAATGAAGAAAAAGCCAAGTCCAATAAGGAGGAGATTAAGCCCAGTGAGGGAAGAGCCGTCAGTCATTCATGATATGGATGAGGAAGAAGACAGGGAGACTCCAATTGGAGAAGACATGGAGTGAGGATAAATACTGGTGCATGAAGAAGATTCATGTGTAGAGAAAGGCCAAGGTGAAGAAGAGGAAAAATAGGAGGATCCCATGTAGAAATGTGAAGAAGAGACTCACGATGCGCGAGAGGACTCTAAAGGTGAAGGGGAGTATGAGGATGAGTGTGAGGAGGAAGAAAAGAAAGATGATGATAAAGGCACTAGGGAGGACAAAGGAAAAGGAGAAACAAGTGGCACGAAGGTTAATATTGCGCAAGAGGTGCCGAAGAAACAACGTGCAAAGGGGAGAAAATGAAGGAAACCTCCATCAGGCCCCTAGATGCAATACATTGATGACCCCGCGAAGGTGCTAAGCGCTAGGTTGAAGAGGTGGAGTGAAAATAAATACTGGTGTGTGAGGAAGAGTCACGTGTAGAGAAAATCCAAGGTAAAGAAGAGGAAAAAAAGGAGGATCCCATGTAGAAATGTGAAGAAGAAACTCGCGATGCATGAGAGGAATCTAAAGACAAAGGGGAGTATGAGGATGAGCGTGCGGAGGAAGATAAGAAATATGATGATAAAGGTACTAGGGAGGGCATAGGAAAAGGAGAAACAAGTGGCGTGAAGGTTAATATTGCGCAAGAGGTGCTGAAGAAACAACATGTGAAGGGGAGAAAATGAAAGCAACCTCCACAGGGCCCCCAGATGCAATACATTGATGACTCCGTGAAGGTGCTAAGGGCCAGGTATCAAAATTCAATACCCACATATGACTTATTTTGTTGGGGAATGTTTGACAAGAATGAATCCCTGTTGCGCACACGAAAGATGCTCTCTTGGAACTATTAAGTGCATATTGAAGAATCAGAGTTCAAGGTGAATAAAAAATCACTCTCATAGATGTAGTTGAAGTCTTTTCTAGGGGAAACCTTTCCCGTTGTCGAATCTCGATTATTAACGGATGAACAAGCATGCAATGTGCTTAATAAAATGGCCGCAAAGGTAGGATTAAGAATTCTTAACAAGGATGCCGCCAGGGGGGAGCGTAAGGACCAATAAACGCATATGCTTACAGAGAGAGTGCATGATGAGAAGAAACAAACCACTGAAGCTTACGATAAGGTAGGTGACTTAGTAGCCAACTTCACGCATGCATGCCTAGAGTTAGTTGAACAAGCAAAGGATGAGTATCCAATAGAGATTCACTATTTAGCAGACATGGTACGAATGTTGTTGATGGAAAGGAAGAATGGGCCAGGGTTGACGACAGAGGAATTAGCCGCGCAAAGAAAGAAGAACAAGGAACATGTGGAAAATATCATCAAAGAGTATGAAGCATTGGAAGTAGAAGTAAATAGGTTGTGTGGAAGGAAATATTTGTCTTTGATCACTGCCAAAATTTTGACCCAATTCTGAGTGCACACACTACCAGTGAGGAGGAAAAATCAAAGTATAGGACAACATGAAAAATAATAGGGCTAAGCATGAGAAATTCATGGCTGAGGTCGCACAAAAAAGAGATTTGATTAAGGCCATGAAGGACACACTTGAGGTAAGGCTCAAGGAGCTCTATGCTTTGGTCATGCGCATGATGGATACGTTGGAGGGAGTGGCCTCAGATCTTGGTGTAATAGTCAAGGAGCTCAAGAAGAAGGTAGACTAGTTGACTCCTGTGCAAGTACTTGATATTGTAGAGGCCGCAACTGACAAGGCTGTAATAAATCTCCAGGGCCGGAAGGCGTTAGAAAATATATTAAAAAAACATCCTAGATCTCCTTCCACCTCATAAGGCCTAAGTGTTGATGCGCGTGCGGATAGAAGATTTATATTATTTAAATTCTTGGGGTATATGCCACTATTATTTGGTCTTCATACTATTTCATTCTTTCATTCATACTTTGGAAGGGCATACTCTAGTTTAACTATTTCCAAGGATGGACAATATCCCTAGTGTGGGGTAATGTTGGACGGAGAATTCAGCCAAGTACTGGCCATGCACAAACTTTCAAATCTTCCTTCTCTACCATAGATAGACATTTTGCAATCTCCCAGCCACTGGTATCTGACCAATGAGATTGTGGAACGTTCTTTAAACCAATAACTTGATACAACATTCTATTTTCTCCAAAATCTGACATCGGTCTTCCCCTTGTCATTATATGAAATACAGTTGCAAATTGAATACCTTTGCTTGTATTTCTGCCTCCATAGCTTTGCTCAATTTTGCTACTATGGTCCCACCTTTTTCATTTACATATTTGATACGTTTTTGTTCCTTTTCGTACTCTTCTGCGTATTTGACATGTAGACAATCTTTGCATCTTTCCATTTATGTGTTCTGACTATGCTACCATCCTTGAGATTTTGGGAAATGTATATTTTCCCATAGTGTTTTTCAATTGTGTCTAGTTTGAGCTGCATCATGTGATCCTTCCCATGTTTCCAACCACATATTTTTCATCCACATTGTGTTGGAACATCATTACAATTTTCAGTGTGCACAGGTTCAATAAAAGTATATTTTACAACCCATTCGAATTGGAATTTCCTTCCAATTGTCGAATTTTCCATCTTTCTTCTAACATATTTTCTTTCTTTTTCCTTGGGATTCAACTTCCGCATTTGGGCTATCAGCATAAATATTTTGAATCTCATGTCTCCTCTTTCTGGAAATAGACCTTGGAGTAGAAGCTTCCTCTACTGGTGTATCGTGGGAGTTCAATGAATTTTCCTGTACTTCTATTTCATCAAAGGGCGGAATGTTTGCCTCAACATATATTGGATCATCAATATCTATAAATTGATTATTATGTGAAGGAATTTCTGAAAATTCTGCAAATAATTTTAAAAAATTGTGACTTATATAGTATTAATCTTATTTATACTTAAATTTTTACAGAGTACAAATTTCAAAGAGTTCCAAGAAATGTATCATAAACATAATTATTAAATTTTGTTAGATAAAATAACTAGTAAATAACACTTTCCACATACCGATATTTTCAGCCGAAGCAAAAACTGACTTTATTTTTTGTGATTTTCTAAAATAGCCAAGCAAAGTATTGGCACCATTTTTTGAACTTGCTAAATTTGTAATCTCCTTGCCCTGATTTATAGTATCCATGACTGCTTACTGCTTACGGCCTTACGAGCGACTTTTATGTTCCAAGGCTCTGAGAATGGACATTTAAGGGTTGGACGGCTAAGGGTTGGATGGCTAGGGGTTGGACAGCTAGGGGTTGGACGACTAGGGGCTGGACTAATAGGGGTTGGACGACTAGGGGGTTGGACGGCTCAGCTTGGACATAATAGAGTTGGACATTTCAAATTGCAGAGTATGTTGAATCAAGGCTAGACAACTCAGAGTTGGATGCCTTATGGTTGGACAGCTTGGATTTCTAACTTTAGTGTTGGCGGCTGAGGATTTTCTTATGTTTACTTCGGCGAATATGTGAACGATATGATTCGAAATGTTGGCTAATTATATTCATAACCTCTTATATATGTGTAAAATATAGGTGAAAGGAATAGTATAAGGGACATGTCGGCTGAAATTTTCAACGAATAAGTCGGCTCTGAACAACATAATATTCACCGTTTTGAATTTCCATAATCCTCGATTTTCGCGAGTTTGTGAAAATTCGCCACTAAAATTTTCCCTGGCACAAAGGACCATGCGCAGGAGGCTGCACATAGGGTATAAAAAGGATCACACATGTTTGAAGGAACACACGGAAGTGCGCACATAGGGAAGAAAACTGAAGCAAAATAGTGCATGAAGGTGCATGCATCACGGAGGCACATGCTAGTGCACAAGGGTTCATGCACATTTGTACATAAAGTTGAGAACTTAGTCATTTTTTGAGGAAGGGCTCAAAATAAACAAAAACACGATGACTTAACAGACAAAAAGGCCTATAAAGGAGAAAACACATGCAAAAAAGGATGGAGACAACATATGAAAGTAGACTATTAATAGGATTAAAGCAGGATAAAACATGGAGCTATTTATAACTTGATCTATTGTTAAGACGAGTTGTAAACACATGCAATCTATTGATAACACACCTATATTTAGGAACACACATGTAAATGGTAAAGGGAAATCCCCCACCGTGTATAAATAGGTGATGCGTTCTTGTAATTATAAGTTTTATGAGAGTGACAAGTAGTTCTTTTTAAAGTATGTGAGTCGGTGATGAAGTTTGCAGTTGAGTATTAATGCACGCATGGTCCAACCCATGACTATAAGAAGTGATAATGTAATCAACATTTTTATTATGTAATCAATTCTGTTTTGCAATGGATAATTGTGTTTGGGTGGCTAAGGTGACTACATCTGTGTATAGTATTTTGGGAATTCAAGTGTTATTGATCATCTTGTATGTTGATTAAGCTTCCTTATTATATGTGTTGCCAACTTTTTATACTATGTTGTGTCTCCTTACATGAATGGTTATGATGAATATGCATGTCTACCATATTGATAAGAAAACAAAGGAGGGACCTGGTGGTTGCACGCACTTCAGGTGAGAGTTCAGACCCTATCTGGATGAAGTGCCAGCGTGCCAAGCCTAGCTAAGTATTGGTGAAAACAAATACTACAAATATATAGGAGAGATGAGTCCACAAAGGCATTATTAAATGTCATGTCCATATTACACGTAGATTGGGTAAATCAAGAAAGATTTGAATGGAAGAATGACATAAAAACCAAACTCTCATTCAAAATCTCCAAGAGGATCGAAGCACTTCAGAAAAAAAAAATTGGAAGGGGGATGCATTGTGTTATAACGACTGATTATACTTATTCAAAAACTCTATCCTTAAAAATTAGGTTCTCTCAGAGCTCTATACTTCTCCAGAGGGCAGCCATTTTGGATTCCTAAAAACTTATCACAGAGTTAAATAATATTTCTTTTGGGAAAGGTTGAAAGCAAATGTCTACAAATTTGTGGCCAAATGCTTGGTGTGTTAGTGTAACAAGGGTGAAATTATTAAGTCTCCAGGAGTTTTGCAGCCTTTGTCTATTCCTACTTAGTGGTGGGAAGAGGTTTCCATGGATTTCATCACAAGATTGCAAAATTTTAAAGGGAAAATTCTAATTATGGCGGTGGTGGATAAACTCACCAAGTAT
This sequence comes from Taxus chinensis, assembly GCA_019776745.2. Lineage (NCBI taxonomy): Eukaryota > Viridiplantae > Streptophyta > Pinopsida > Cupressales > Taxaceae > Taxus > Taxus chinensis. The sequence goes on along the minus strand of CM034151.1, from coordinate 317,330,199 downwards.
GCTCATTTTTTTTCTTTGCCACATCCATTTACAACGAGTACAGTTGCCATGTCTTTTATGGATACAATTCAAAAGCTCCATGGCACACCCAAAATTATAATCAGTGATTGTGACCTTATCTTTACCAACAATTTTTGGACTGATTTATTCTCATGTTTTAGTATTCAATTGGTTCTTAGTTCATCATATCATCCCCATAACGATGGTGAGAATAAGGTAGCAAACAAATTTTTGGAGGGGTATCTATGATGCTTTACTTCAAATAAGCAGGAGATATGGGTTAAGTGGCTACCACTGACAGAATGGTGGTCTAACACTTCCTTTCACACTTCATCCAAAATGTCCCCATTCCTAGAATTATACGGTTACCATCCACCATCCCACACTTCCAATTTAAGGGTCTATCCTAAGTAAGAGAAGTTGCGGATCACATTCAACACCAACAAGAGGTTCTTGCTAGCCTAAAAGATAACTTGGTCATGGCACAATACTATATGAAGCAACAAACTGATCAACACAATAGTGAATGAAGTTTTGAAGTTAGAGACTTGGTTTTTGTGCGATTGTAGTGATATAAGCAACTATCTTTGAAACAACAAAAAAAAGTTAACAAGCTTTCACCTAAATACTATGGGCCTTATCAAATGTTGAAGTTTTTTGTCAATGTGGCATATGAACTGTAGCTTCCTTTGTCAAGTAAAATACATCTAGTTTTCAATGTTTCTTTCATGAAGAAGGTCATTGGATAGAAGGTTTATTTTCAATAAGTATTACTAGAGCTTGATGAAGAGGGATTTATCATCTTGGAACCTGAAGGAATCCTAAAGGCACACACTAAGAAGTTAAGGACAAGGTTCATCATTGAGTATCTGATCAAATGGAATAATTTGGACACTAAAGATGCAACATGGGAGGATGAATAATTTCAATAGAAACATCTAAAGCTTACCAACATTGGGGACAATTTTGTTTTAAATAGGAGGGGCATGATATGACTTTAATCCTAATTCGTATATCGGGATATGGATAGCTTACCTGTGGCTAACATAATCTCTTATCATGGTATATCATAATTATATATGCTTTCACATGCTTAGTGGGTCGACCTTAGGGCTTTAGATAGTAGGATATTATCATCATATTGAGAACTTGAGTCTTATTGTATGGTTTGAAGGTTTCCCCCTCAAAGTGGCTAAGTTATACTACTTGTATATTGATATCATTTCCCTATATTTTGGCGTTCTTTGGTGTTTTATTGTTGCTGATATTTAGATCTATCTAAACAATTTCATTAGATAATAGCCCAAAGGAACATAGATCAAGAGATACCATCTCTACAAAAAATCATGTATATTAGTCATACTAGTATGAACAAATAACATATATCACAATATAGAAAATGAGCATAGTGAGAATGTGAAATAACACCATGTAATGAAACAATATAACCTAATACCATAAGAGATGACCCCAGATGTTGATTGGCCACTGGGTAAGAGGAGATATCCAACATCTAATAAGTTAATAGTCATTTGTATATTGTACTTCATGCTCAAATACCCCATGAATGCATGTGTGTAAAAAGCATTTATAATATGTTATTTATTAAACCATATGAAAAAATAACATGTCATTGGGTAAGAGCAAATATCCAACATCTAATAAGTTAATATTCATTTATATGTCGTACATCATGCTCAAATACCCCGTGAATGCATGTGTGTAAAAAAGCGTTTATAATATGTTATTTATCAAACCATATGACAAACAACATGTACAAAGTAAAGACCTCACAAATCAAGTCATGTACAGGTCTTGATTTTTTATTTTAATCATATTTGAATGTTTTCGTGGTTATGAAATTATTTGAATGCTTTATATTTTTAAATTATGTGTAAAAGCAAGAGTTACCCTATGATACTACTAAGATGGTGAGGAGAAAACTTATAGGGGTAAGATGGTCAAACCTCTGTTTTTCATTGTGCATACTAATAATAAGATGTATTGTGTTAAGTTACAGGAAAGGCTTATGAGCTTTGTTACTTGCATTATGATTCCCATGAGAATGTTTGCAAGGGAATGTAGAAGTGGGTGCTTTCTTGACAAGGGCATTAGGAAAAGGAGTATCATATGGAATACCCTTAATTGTAACAACTAGGTTACCATACATATACTTAAAACATTGATGTATTGTAGAAGGGATAAATTTAAGTTGAAGAAGTGGAGAATATCCTGGAATCATGTCACATGAGCCAAGATAGGTAGTAACCATGAAATGTATAACTATAGTAGCAAATCCTAGAGTAAAAGGGAGAAAATTGTGCCGAAAAGAAGTTCTAGTGTCAAAATGTGTATGATATTTAGTAAATCCTAAAGATGAAAGAAATTTGAAAGTGCAATTTATGTTTATAGTTGTTATTAATCAAGACACTATCAATAAGAATTCAACCAACAAAGGTTCAAATCTAAACTGCATGAGAAATATCAATGACAACAATATTAGTATCATAATATATAATAACAGACCTAAGGAGGCATATTAAATGTAATTCTAACAAACAAAGAATCAAGTGGATGGTCATATGTAGCGGGGGGATGTTGATCCCTATAAATATTAGACACCTCTAAAGTGCCCATAAATTATGAATTTTTATGATTAAGAAGTGGATCATTGAATATCTTGAGCTTATTATTATTATTATTGACGAGCTTATATTGCTTGAGAAGAGAATCAAATTCAATTGCATTAATATCAATGATATCTTATATGACATGACAAAGATTTAAGAATTTGTTAGTAGGGCATCTAATACATATATGCAAGTAAAAATAGGAATTAGAATCAAAAATTTATAACGAGGCTAGCTTATATCAACCTCAAGAGGAGGAGAGAGAGAGAGAGAGAGAGAGAGAGAGAGAGAGAGAGAGAGAAGGTTACACTCTAGTAACTTTTATATGATATCTTGTGGAGAGGAGGGAAACTATGTGAATTAACTTTGAGGAGCAGTTTGTAGTTGAAGCATTATAGGTTAAGATATGCCATTGACAATAACGTAAGCATCAGTCTTGGTATCGTTAGGTTTTCCTCCATAATTGTATTTTCTTAGAAAATTAGATGTAGATGTATTGGGATCAGTATACACATACTTAAGCTTTTTTAAAGTAAGGATCTTGGCTTCAAATTCTATAAGTGTGACATAGCTCATCGAAAGATCAGATTTCATCAAACATGATAGATTGTTATAAATGAGATAAAATACTTTGAGTGAATAAATCTTGAAGCTCATTGTCCACAAGGATAATGTTCATTTTAGTAATCATGATCTCATAGTATAAAACATAGTCATGAATTGGTTCATTGGATCCTTGTTACACTTAGCCATTTAAGGAATTGAAATCTTATTACCATTGTTAATGGAAATTTTTACAAGGAATTAATTACCCATTGGGGTAAAATCTCATGTTGAATGCATAAATAGATCATAAAACCGTTATAAAGCATATTCTTTAAGACTTATAGGAAAAATATTACTAAGTAATTGATCATGTAAGCAAAGTCCAAGCAAGCAACATGAAAGGAGAAAAGATGTTATTCAATATCAATTTTCCCCTCATAGATAGGAAGCTTAGGAGAAACAAATCCAATACGTAAACAATAAGAGGCTATTTCAGGTGCAAGCGGATTATGACGCGATAACATTAAAAGGCTAAGAGGTACCTTGTTGTAATTGTAACACTTGGGCTTGGAAATTATGTACAATATTCTCAAGGGTATCCATAGTAGAAGAGGAGAGGGAAGCCCCATGGGCATGCATAAGGGATGTAAGGATAGTAGTAGACATGAGAATAAACATTGTAACATTTTGAAGGGGAATATGGGATGCCCCCAAATATATACGCACAATCGATGCGACAACAATAGATGTAGGATTAAGCACTCAAAAGAGATATTCTCCATTTAATTGTTGAGATTGAGCATCACGAGAAGCCTTAGCAACAAAAAACATACCAAGAATACTATCAATATTATGTGGATGGGCATGAAGGTCTTGTTGGAAGTGAGATAAGTGTCAAAATTGATCACGGTCCACATCATTAATCCCCTCATATTTTTTATTGCATTAGATCATAGAGGTAGGTTATATTTAACTTGATTTGCAAGGGAATCCAAGGTAGGATTTGGGTTGTGCACAACATTATGAATCTTATTGGAAATGGAAAGGGTCTCTTTAATAGGGAGATGAGAGGAAGCCATAGGATGTTTATGCCTTCTAGGCGTATTAGGTAGTTGTATATGTTCAATAAATGTATGATTGTGTAGGTGAAATAATTTGTTGTAGTGCAAATTATTGGTTTTCACCAATTGTCACGAGGCTAAGCCCCTCCTTCTTGGGTATGGGGAGGTTCCCATTATTGAATGTAAACTACATAAAATTGTGGGGTGGCCGTTAGGCTGGGGATCACACAAGAATACTACATTAAACTTGTGGCAAAGTGCTTGTACAATGTACAAGAGAGCAATTTGTAGTGAAGGGAGGTAAAGAGTAGGAGAAACAGGGAGAGAGGGTTAATGCTGTGAGTATGAACTAGCATATTCTCACCAACAATAACCAGTGGGTTTGTTGAAAAGGCCTTGGAACCTTTCAAGCAAATGCAATTGGCAGGTGTAAATCCAAACTCCACAACTTTTATCAGCATCCTCCCAGCCTATGTCAAAATGAGAGATTTAAAATAGGGAATGGACATCAACCACAACATACTCGAATGCTGATTTTTATTAAACGTAGTTGCAAGTGTCCTAGTAGACCTCTACAAACACCAATTATCTACAACAGAGAATGACACATGATTTTTTGTTATTTTTCCATTCAAATATAACCAATTTCATTTTAGTTTTTTTGTTGTTAAACAATTGGCACATCCACTTACTGTCGCTGGTGCTCCCATTGGAATAAGTGAAGTGCACCTTTGTAAATGCTCATTATTAGTGGGATTCTTGAGAAAGATAATTTTTAGTGAGCTTGGCAGTTCCTTGCTGCGGTAGTAGTCACAACAAGGTATTTTATGCTAAAGACTCCACAACCTTTGCCAACATATTCTCCCAACATGTGGCAAAATCGGAGAGTTAGAATAGGTCATGGGCATCCATCAAAGTATAATGGATGGCTGATTTTTGTTAGATGTCGTTGTGAGTGCCTTTATAGGCATGTACACAAAATGGGAAATTGTACACAAGAAACTTGAACTATTCAACAAAATGCCTTGATATTGAGTCATGCATAACATTTGAATTGTTTCATTAAGTGACTCAAGGAAATGTGGTCTTATAGAATGAATTTGTTTTGACATCTAAATGAAATCACAAACTTGGACTTTACATCCCTTCCACCATAGTTTGTGACACATGCACAATTGCTAGTATTAGTAAGGTGTAAAATTTTAGATCATGAACCAATTAGTAGGGTTAGGGTTTAACATTTTAAAATGTTAATCAAATAAGAAATCCAACTGCATAGAGTTTTAAATACGTGTGCAACGAACAAATTCAATTTGTTGCCAATTATTTACAATGATTTCACAATTATTTGTTGGGTAAGGGAGATGAGCCAAACCTTGAGCATGGACCAATACATATGCGGGTAGATGAAAATAAAGGAGCTAGTACATGTCACTTTCTCACTTAAATTTTGAAAAAAATGCACCCTATTGAATATGTCACATCAAGTCATATCAAACTAATCAACCAATCAAATGATGAAAAATAAGTAAAAGAAAATGTATGACTTAACTCTCAAGTAATGGTGCACCTTGAAATTTCTTTGTATTTCAAATTACCAAATTTAAATATTAAAAAAAAGTCCCTTCCACATAATTATTAGTCTTTTAAATGAAATATTTATAATGAGGAGAGCATGATCTATTAAAGGGTATTTTTTTTTTCAATTATATGATGTTTATGTTTCTACGTGCACTCATAAAGTTAGGGTGCACAAAGATTGGCTCCTCTCCCTTAGAATCTACTTTCGATTCTTAAAATAAACTAAAAAAGAATAAAACTTCAACAAAATAAATGGAGAATCCCAGTTCCCAAGAGCTCATTTCAACACCACCAGAGCATGATCTTAGCCAAATTTTGACAATAGTGTATAATGTGTAATCTTTTCACTTTGCCATCCAGTAAAGAATAAGTAACATTGTTGAACCAACAATAACAACTGAGAGAATGCTTGTTTCTTTGGAACACTTTGTTTTGATAGCTCGTGCATAGTGTTCATAAAATATAAAATTCTAAAATATTCAGCAGTCCAAAATCTAACGTTTGGTTATAACAAGCCCAAAAGAGATGCATAAATAAGTGACAGACCTAACACGCCATGGACAACTAAAACTTTCTCACTCAATTTCTTGAATTTTAATTGAATTTCGACAGATGATGCTTTGAGAACTTAGGGCACCTTTGGTTGCTTGTGCTTTGTTGGGTCCCCTAAAATGACACAGTATGTGAAACTGCAGGCTATGCTGCAAGATGGGACATTATCTCTGTTGATACCTTCTCAGATCACGGATGCTACTCTGGCATCGAGGGATCTATCTCTGATCGGTAAACTAATGGGCCCAAGACCCCCTTTGGAAGATATTAAAAAATGGGCTCGTATTAAGTGGGCCCCTTGTGGACCCCTTGAGATTGCAGCTATGTTGAATGGCTTTATCCTTTTTACCTTTGGCCACAAAGAGGATTTTTCCAGAGTTCTTCTTGGGGGACCCTGGTTCTTTGGATGATGTGGTTTCTATCTCCAGAAATGGTCTCCTGGTTTCAACCCTCGCACTGAAGCAATGAAGCATGCTCTGATTTGGGTTCGACTGCCAGGACTGCCGCTCGAGTTTTGGGATGCAACGGTGATTAAAGGTATTGCGCTCTCCTTATGTTCCCTTATTGCAGTTGATCAAGCTACTAAAGCATGATCGAGACTCATTCATGCTCGATTTTTGTAAATGTTGATGTTAGTAATCCTCTGCCTAAGTCTATTGATCTCCTCTCAGATTTTGGTACTTGGACCCAACCCATTGAGTATGAATATGTGCCACAAGCTTTCTCCATTTGTAAAATCATTGGCCACAGAGCCCCTATTTGTCCCTCTAAACCTACTCCAAAAGAAAGCCCCTATATGCTTTCTCCTAAACAGAAAGGGAAATTTATCCCCAAAGTTTCTCTAGAGGTGGGCACTTCTAATCCTTTTGAAGCTCTGGTGGAAGATGGAGAGATCCTGCCCTCAGAGGACTCCCATGACCAACCTGAATTTGTGGTTCCAGTGGACGTCCCTACCCCTACTCCCTCTTCCCCCTCACTTTGAGATCTCCCTGACCCTCCCCCGATTGTTGATCCTCCTCTTCTGGATACTTTTCCCCAACCCTCTAAGGATGGTGTCTCTACAAATCCCGCTTCCCCTACTCCCATTTCCCATTTGGAAGAAAATACCTCTTTGCACTCTCCTTCCTCTTTGGTGATTGAAGATTGCAGTCCACCCAGAATAACTAGAAGCAACTATAAAAAATTGGGATCTGGGAATCAACAAAAAGAATGGAAGACCCTCCAAAATAGTTAAGCTTCAACTTGAAACTACTCAAAATATTGCTCAGGGAACTCAAGGTACTCTCTCCATTGAGGGTGGGGGGAAGTCCAAACCTAAGAAATGAAGATTATTTCTTGGAACATTAGGGGAGTCAATGCCCCTAAAAAAAAGAGTTCTAAAAGAAATCAAACTGAAACACTCTCGATATCATCATGTTACAAGAGACAAAGCTCAAAGAGGATAATATCCTTCCTAGGATTTGGCCCAAAGCCTCCTTTGCCTCCCATGTTTCAACTGGTAATTCTGGAGGGATTTGTACCTTTTGGAATCCTTCTATCCTTTATGGTGAATGCATCATTAATACACCCCATTTCTTGGGTGTGTTCTTTCAAGAAATTGGTTCAAATTTGGGTTGGATTGCAGTCAATGTTTATGCTCCTAATTTGGAATCACAAAGGGATAACATCTGGGAAGCTCTGCTGGATTTCAAAAATAGTTGCAAGCATCTGCCTTGGCTCATTGTTGGGGATTTTAACACCCCTCTTTTTCCTTCGGAAAAACATGGTGGTGCTCCAGCTAGTTGTAGCAGTATGGAATCTCTTTCCAACTTCATTAGATAAGGTGAGTTTATTGATTTTGACCTACATGGAGCTTCTTTTACCTGGTCAAATAGAAGATTAGGGATCAATCATATCCAAATTCGGCTGGACAGGGTCCTCGGATCTCTTGATTGGCTGTCACATTTCAGCAATTTCCAACTAGTGGCCCTCCCCAAAGTTGCTTCCGCTCACAACCCCTTGCTCTTGGATGCAGCGAAGTTTCTAAATACTAAGAATTCCCCCTTCAATATTTGAGTTGGCCTGGCTACATAACCACAACCTGGACAACCTCATTGAGGATTGGTGGAGGGTGGAAATTCAGGGATCAACTATGTTCAATTTTGTGAGGAAGCTTAGCTTCATTAAGAAACAAATTAAACTTTGGAAATCCAAAACTTTTGGGAGCATTAGAGAAAGGAAGCAGCAACTCTCCTTGAAGATAGTTGAGGTTTCTTCACATATTGAACTAACTGGTAGAACCCCTTCCCTTCATCAACAAGAGTTGAAGTTGTTGAGTGAATTTCATAATACTCTTGCTGAAGAAGAAATCTATTGGAGGCAAATATCTAGGGCTCTTTGGCTACAAAATGGAGATTGCAACACAAAAATTCATGCTACAACCAGTAAACATAAGAGCAGAGATAAGATTAAGGAACTCTTAACTATGGAGGGGAACCACTTGACTTCTGAGACTGATATATTGGTGAGCTGGTTAATTTCTATACTAACCTTCTCAAGGAGGAAGGTCCCATAAATGATGTGGATGCTACGGAAATGGTGCAACACATATTGAGGCTGATTACTAATGAAATTAATGAGAATATTACTAAGCCTTTTTCCCTCGACGAAGTTCACAAAGAGGTTTTTGCCATGAAAGGGGACAAATCACCAGGTCCTGATGGATTTCCGACAGCTTTCTATCAGTCCTTCTAGAACATTATCAAATCAGACCTGTTGGAGGTGGTCAATGAGTTCCAAGGAAATGAATCTCTTCTAAAAGAATGGAACAATACTTTTTTAGCTTTGGCCCCTAAATCTCTTGGGTCTAAGTTTGTGTCTAATTTTTGGCCTATTAGTCTTTGTAATACCTCCTACAAAATCATTACTAAGATGTTGGCTACTAGGTTGAAGCCTTATATGGACCACCTGATTTCTGATCAGCAGAATGGGTTTATTGGGGGCCACCTCATTCAAGGTGGAGTGATCATTGTTCATGAAGCTATTCACTCGGCCCAACATTCTAACTCTGTAGGGATGATACTTAAATTGGATATGCAAAAAGCTTTTGATAGAGTCAGTTGGTCCTTCCTCCGCAAAGTTCTTGAAAAATTTGGCTTCTATGAGAAATGGTGCAGTTGGATTCGAGGATGTATCTCCTCTCCTCACTTCTCTATTTTGGTGAATGGTATTTCAGCTGGTTACTTCACTAACAACAGAGGTATCAGGCAAGGTGACCCTCTCTCACCCTTTCTCTTCATTTTGATGGTTGATTCGTTAAGTAGGGCCTGGGGGATGCCAAAAATGTTGCAGGCCATCTCAGGTTTGAAAATCACCTCCAGGGTTCCGACGGCGACACAGTCAATTTGTGGATGATACTCTCCTCTTGGGTGTGGCCTCTGTTGTTGAAGCTAGAACAACTAAGAAAATTCTCAACTATTTACTAATCAACTTCGCAGCAGGTTATTAACTTTGCTAAAAGTAGTATTGCCTTTATAAACACGCCTCCTAGTCAGCAAAGAAAGATTGCTGCTATATTTGGTTGTAGCATCTTTGATCTCTGTCCTCCTATTTGGGTCTCCCTCTTTTCAAAGGTAGACAACTGAAGAATCTCTGGACTCCAGTCATTGAAAGATTCCAGAAGAAGCTGGCAGGGTGGAAGGGCTCACTTCTGAGCCAAGCTGGTAAACTACAACTTGTTAAAACAACCCTTCAAATCCTCCCAATATTTTTTATGTCACTTCTCAAAATGCCTTTGGCGGTTGCTTCCCGTATCGAACAAATTCAAAAACATTTCCTCTGGTCTGGCTCTGAAGAACGTAAAAGAATACATCTGGTGTCTTGGAATGTTACCTACAAACCTCTAGCATCGGGGGGGGCTTGGCTTGAGGAAAGTTTCGGAGATGAATGAGGCCATGTTGGCTAAGCTGGGTTGGGAATTGCCATGAAGGAAAGAACCCCTTGGGTGTAAGTTGCTCGTTTCCAAATATCTCCCCCCTTCTGGAGATTTTTTATCTTCTGATATCCCACGAGGTTCTACCATCTGGAATTTTATTGCCAGCAACCAACAACTCCTGAAGACTGGAACTAAATGGCATTTGGGTAACGGGTTGGCCATCAATTTTTGGAATGATTGGTGGATTGGTGACAAGCCTTTGTCAAGTGATTCATTTTGGGATCTCGATTCCCCCCCTCTCGGCTATATGTGGCAGGACTGTCAATGACTACATTGACAAAAGTGGTGGTAAGCCTTGTTGGTTCATCCCCTCCTGGGATCGCTGTAGCTTGCTCTAGTTCCAGTGCATCAACAACCTTAAAATTTTGATATCCTCTTAATATATCCAATTCTCTCCATCTTTGGATGTGCATGTCTGGCCGAGCTCCCCCTCTGGTTGCTTCTCTGTCAAAGTTGCCTATCTCTCATGCCCTCACACCTCTTGTGGCCCGCCTCTCCGTCAAATTTGGATCCCTCAAGTCCTCCCAAAAATTGGCTTCTTCTCCTAGCTTGCCTCTAGGGATGCTATCCTCTCAGGGGAAAATCTCAAGTGAAGGGGCTTCTCCCTCCCTAGTCAGTGTTCTCTCTGTCTTCATGCCTTGGAAGATTCTACTCAGCTTTTCCTCCATTGCCCTTTCTCTCATTCACTTTGGTGTCTCTTTTTGGAAATATTTGAGGTTACATGGGTTCTTCCTTCCTCCCTCTCGGAGGTGTTTTCCCAATGGAAGTCCCCCTTTGTTCATCAAGTTGCTACCCTTGCCTGGAATTTGCTTCTTCCATGTGTACTATGGGGCATATGGAAAGGATTTTTACGAAATAGGTGCATTTTCAAGGAACAATCTCAAGGCATGTGGCAAGTCTTCAATATGGTGGTCTTTGTTTTGCAGGAAAATCTGAATTGTTGCATCTGGGAGAAGCATAAACAGAAAGTGGTATTAAGCCTTTCGGAACTTTGGCCTAGACAACTCCTTATCCCCTCTTGTCCCTCCTCCCGTTGTTACGGCTCGTGTTAATACTTCCTGGTCACCCCCTCCTTTGGGTTGGTTGAAGCTTAACATAGATGGTGTGGCCAAGGGTAACCCGGGTGCCTCTAGTGGAGGTGTCATTCTTAGAGATGACTCTAATAACCCCCTTGTTTCCTTAGCCATTTGTTTTGGGTTTGGAACTAATCATAGGGATAAAGCCCTAGCCATACTTAAAGGTATAGAACTGGCGCTCAGTATTGGCTCCAATCAGCTAATTGTTGAAAGTGATTCTCTAAACATGGTAAGAATTCTCACCTCGAATGAGCACCCTCAGTGGACCATCCACAACATCATTGAAGATATAAGATCCCTTCAATCTCATTTTCAAATGGTTAACTTCCAGCATATCTACCGGGAGGGCAACAAGGTTGTGATTTCTTGGCTAACATTGGTGTTTCCTCATATATGCAAAAAAATTGGATGGGAGATTTCTCGGAGGATCTTCTTACCCTTGTTGCCAATGATCGTCACCCAAAAACATAGTTCTTCTTGGTTGTTGATTTTTATCTTCAACCTTTTCGTTGTGGCTTCATTTAGATACAACATCACTAAGATGGGTACCACCTTTTTTGACGTGGCAGTAATAGCAAGGATACGACATGTGTGGCTTTTATTGGCATTTATGACAAAGATAGATTGTGTTCATGTGATGGACCGGTTAAATTAATGATTGTACACACATGCAAGTATATTTTTAATAAGGGCAGCTTTCATAACGAAATCCTAGAGACACGTGTGGAAGATTTGATTGATGGTGCCCGCCATTGCTATTTAATCAACTTCTATCTTGGGCTTTTGGCTATCTCTTTCAAACTTTCACAGTTCAATATGGGTGGCACTATCAAAAGGATCGAGCCCACTTCTTGCAAAGAGGTTAAGGCCAACTTGTATGTCTGGAATATCTTGAAGGCATGTGGTGTTATGACTTTCATTGAGAGACTGACTGGTCACTCTGTCCGAGTGACCAGCAATGTGCCGACCTCTTGGAAAAAATGCAAAGTTAAAGTGGTTAGGACAAAATTTGTTATTTCGCTCGACTCCATTGCGGCTACGACCAGGATCCCTGATGGAAGGAGACATTTATTTCAAGTGCTTGCTTCGGGCTGGGCTGGATGATTTTTTGGGTCATGGAGAAAAACTGTGAAAGTACCAATCATGCTTTGAGAGGGGCTCGCTTCTGCAACTGTGGGACAGGGTTGCTGAGCAATTGATGCGCTATTTTATGATTGAGGGAGGGTACAAACTAATTTATGACCCACACCTGTTTCTTCTGGCTCACCTTAGACATGATAGGAAGGTAAACTTCTCTGTTTTTCTGTTTCAGTCACTCGAGCAGTCTCTTAGATTAGCTAGAGAGGAGGAAGGGCCTTTCCTTCACCAAGGCCTTATGTATCTGTTATTCAAAATGGTGGCCTCCCAAAAGGATATCTCGAGTTTTCCCCTAAGCTTGGGAAACAACAACATATCACCCCTGATTCTTCTCAACGTGTGCCCTTCACTCCCTCCTCTTTTGTTATCACTCCCCATTGTCCGCATTTGCCATCTTCGTCTTCCTTGCGACTCTAATTCAGATATCATGATCATTAGCCCGTGTGACTAGGCAATCTCCCCCCTACTTCTACCCATGCTTCTCCCCCTTCCTCTTAGGTGTTTTTAACACTGTGAATCCCTCGGAGCGCTCTCCCATTGTCTCTGAGCCACTTTCTATTGCAACCTCTCCTTTTTCTCTACCCCTTGCCGTCACTTCTCTGACTTCACCTCCCGTCTCCCCAGACATTGTCATGGTTGTTACCGACTTTGCTCTTCTAGATACAGATGCCCCTGTTGTTCCCCCCATTCAGATTCATGGATGTTTGCATTGACTTGGATATTCCCAATGTTTTGTTAGGCCTTTCCACATTATACCCTAATTCCCCTCTGTCTGAGAATTTGGGCTCCCCCAGTATCCCTGCTTCAGATGCTGATTTCACTAAAGCTACAACTTCTGAGCATCAAGAGCCCTTGGAGAATATCACTCTCACCCAACAGGAGCCTAATGATGAAGATATCATCCTCAGTATTCTCGAAAAGCTAAACATGGCCTTCACTATTATCAAATAATGTAAAATCCACACTGACAAGACCTAGAAGACCGTCAACAAAGACTGTTTGGATCTCATTAAATTGGTGGATGTGTTGGTTAATAGAAGCTCTACTGCTGCAACTATGGAAGCAACAACTATCCTTAAAAATAGTCACAAAATGTAATTGGTTCTGTTTGGTTTGTGCCTTAGTGGCTTTTTGTTTTTTTTGCTGCATATAGGTTTTCTCTCTCCTTGTTTCATTAACATATTCTGCTTTATGAGCTTTTTTGTACAAGGATGGCGATCCTTTCAAAACCCCCACTTTTACACTTTTTTGTACATTTCATTAACATATCTTTTGGATGTAGACACATTAATTCCACTTGAAATTCGTTCTTCTGATAATTGGTGCAACAATGTCACAAAAAGCCAATTCATGTGTACCTTCTGTTGAAAAACTATAATAACCAATGTCAGTGCTACCAATGGGTAGCATTTGTCACTTGAGGTACTTGTTTTGAACTCCAGTATATCCACAAACACAATCTTAATTATTATACTATTATTTTCGAAATTAGTTACATTATTAACTCAAGAGTTGAACCATCCACGATATTAATAACCACAATTATAATTTGTGAAATCATCATTTCTTACTTAGCACCATAGCCATGAGTTGATAATGAATATGGGCTTTGTCATCGAGTATGCAGCTTTCCTACAAAGAAGTGATTGACTGAAATAAGAACTACTGCAAGCATATCATTTCTGACTTGGCACCATTACCAATGAGTTAATAATGAATATGGGCTTTGTCATCGAGTATGCAGCTTTCCCTCACACAATTGACAGAAACAAGAACTAATGCAAGCATATCATTTCATTAGTGAGGTATAAAACTTGATCGCGAGACAATTAGTAGGGTCGGGGCTCAACACTTTTTAACTATTAGTCAAATAAATAATCCAACTGCACGGAGTTTTAAGTACGTGTGCAGCAAGCAAAGCCAATTTGCTGTCAATTATTTACACTGATTGCAAAATTATTCATTGGGTAGAATTCCTCTTTCGATTCAGAGAATAAACTAATAAAGAATAAAGCTTGCACAAAATACATGGAGAATCCCGGTTCCCAAGAGCTCATTTCAACACCCACCACCCAGATCATGATCTAAGCCAAATTTTGACAATCGCATATGGTATGTAATGTTTTTACTTTGCCATCCAGTAAAGAATAAGGAACACTGTGCAACCAGCAATAACAGCTGAGAGAATGAGTGTATCTTTGGAACGCTTCCTTTTGATAGCTCCTGCATAGCTCACAAAATAGAAACTTTTAAAATAATCAACAGTTCAAGATGTAACGTTTAGTTATAACAAGCCCAAAAGATAGGCATAGATAAGTGACAGACCTAACAAGCCACGTACAACTGGAAATTTGTCACTCAATTGCTTGACTTTTCCCTGAATTTCTACAAACAGTGTTCTTTGAGAACTTAGGACGCCTTTGGCTGCTTGTGCTTGACTGATCACATCGTCAATCTATACAGGAAAATGAGATGTTTGTTTCAATTGCATACTCTGTCCTAGCTGAGAGAAAACTCCAAGGAACACATCATTTACTACAAGCATAGTAATCAATAGCAAGTAACACTGCTCATTCATAATCATACTTGCACTGACATTATAGATGGATTTACTTGATAGCATTTTCTTGAAATGTATTTAAACAAATCATCTATTTATTGAAATAACCCTATCACAACAATGTAACTGAAAAAATATGATAAAGCGCAAGGCAGCATCCTTACCTCACTCACCAACACTAGGTAAATATTCTTCAAAACAACCTTAGCATTGTTAGAATATGCGGAGAGAGAAAGAATGAAGAAAGAATAAAATGTACAAAGATGAAATGAAGAGAAACCGGAATGCACACATTATTCATTGTGTCTGTCCTTTTATTATGTGAAAGCTGGTTACAAAGTGGTTGAAGTAGTTTCAACCGTTTATTAGTTAACACATAACTAATATTAATATAACATTAATACATAAGCCTTATATTAAGACTTATATTTTAATAAGAATTCCTCCAAAACTAAACAACTGCCATAATCAGAAACCACTTCAGTCTCTTGCAGCCTTTTCTGCTATTTGTGAACAGTTTCAAACTTTTTTGGTCATAATCCTGCCGTTGCAAGCTGATTTAGGAATATCTCTGTTTTAGGTATGTCAATTTGTTACTCTTCCCTGCAGTGCAGTGTCCATGTGGTATATGACATAGTTTCCAAAAATTCATAAAATAATATCATCGGGGTCCCTTCAATGGAGGTACTGATGCAATGAAGAAAAAAACATATGAAAAAATTGGAGTACATTGAATCATAGCCAAAGACTGGAAGAATAGATGAACCCATTTACCCAGATCTCTACAAAACTGATCCTTAAGATTTCCTTTTTAAACTGCAAATGGAGGCTTCTGGGCCTTTCTGGAGAGATTCGAAATGAAGTAAAGAGGCTATTATCCTGCAATGCAACGCGTCATACAAGCAGGCACAAGCCAAATCTTTCTTCTTGACTGAACAAAAATGAGGGTCCCAAGGTCCTAAGTAATGATGGTTGCTAAGGAGCAAGTATTACAATGAATAGAGCTGCAATCAAGCAGAAAGTTTTGGGGCAGTTGGTTCTTCTGCAGTGCTTAGCAGTGAAGACAAAGTTGAATAAGACAGTTGGGAAACACTTCTTGCATTACATGATAGCAAGATGAAACTGTGTTGCGAAACTTTACGCAATTTAAATTGGCAAGAACATATGGCAGAGGAACCATATACAATACATCAGAATTTTTATTGGTCTCCCGCATTGGGAAGAAGCACTAGTAGGAGATACCTAAATCAAGGAGTATGGGAAATAAATATAAATATGGCAAAATATGTTTTGGTTCAGGTTTTTTTCTCTAGAATAGAAGGTGTGAATAAAATCTTTATAGGGATCACTCTACTTTGCACTCTCGAAAATCGGCACTTTGAGAGTTGACATAGAAAACTGTTTTATGTCTACAATCGATGTTTTATGAAACAAATCTCAAATCTTTGCAAGTATGCTAGCTCCCTCGCCTTTTGGTGACACCTCTGTAACTTTTCTCTCTTATTTGAAGTAAAATGAAATGCCCAGTTTTCAAGGAAAACAATTCTCAAAACAACTATGGACATGATACACTGATTGTCGGATCTGAAACATGATTAGGAACAGCTTCAAGAATATATTGTAGATGTATTAAAAGTTCAGAGAAAGTCAACAATCTTCTGCATTAAAGGATGTAGACTATAGCAAGACTCTCCGCAAATCCACTAGTCTCAAAATACATATGGATATACAGCTGGATGCTAGAAAACCAAGCTAATAAGAGCCAGAATAGAACCCAGAATGTATTACATGAACACATTTAAAATAACTACAGGAAATGTTTAAAACAAAATGCATGTAGAAAAGGCCAGATTTCTATATCTGATAAATAAAGTCCCAAAGATGAAATCAGAATGGTGAAGGTTAATATTAAAATAGAATAAACAAAAAGTAAACACTTGTGAACTTGCCCCAAGAATATGGCTAGATTTCTAGATCTGATAAATAAAGTCCCAAAGATGAAATCAGAATGGTGAAGACTAATATTAAAATAGAATAAACAAAAAGTAAACACTAGTGAACTTGCCCCAAGAATATGGCTAGATTTCTAGATCTGATAAATAAAGTCCCAAAGATGAAATCAGAATGGTGAAGACTACTATTAAAATAGAATAAACAAAAAGTAAACACTCGTGAACTTGCCCCAAGAATACAATTGTGTATTCTTAAAATTTGAGAAACATATCATCTTGAGCATACAGAACAGCTGGGAGTCAGTGATATAGCTGAATAACCCCTCCAAGGTTCATGCCACCTTTTGACTAAATAATAAATTCCTTTTGACACAGCATAGACTTGAATGATACTGTACACAACAAAGGATTTCTTTGAAGAATTGCACACATTATGAATGACACCTAGATGTAGGACTTAAAAAATACTAAAAAATACTAGATGACGAAGTCCACCAAATACAACTTACTAAAGACGATTCAAATGCCAATAGTCAGCATCCTGTTATTGACCAAATGGGTACTCCAATGCCTTAATCAATAAAAATGCTACCCATTTCATCAGGCAAAAAAAGACTTTTGATAGGTGAAACAGTTTTGAAATTAGTTGAATCGCAGATTTTAGTAAGCACAAACATTTCCTTTTACGCCAATCCTTCTTTTACACGCTTTCAATCAATTTTTGATGTTAGGAAAAAGGTTATATATATCCCAAATATGCAAAAACTGGATCAAGTATCCTTCTTTCCTAATGGCATCCAACGTCCATCAGGCAATCCAGGCTAGAAAATTTTCCTAAAGCTGCCATTTTCCTCCAAAGTTGGAAATTGAGTGTCTGTGTTCATAGGATATAGGTGAAAATCTGCCCAATATACAGCATTATTTCTACTCATCATGAGATTTTTTTACAAACAGTTCTCAAAATCACTTTGAATTTATTTACTTCTTTTTCCATCAACTGATTCCCATTTTTGATGTCCCATAAGTTCAATTTTTCTGTTCTTATAGTGCAGAATTGATTAGTGTGTACAATATAAGATCCAAACATACTTGATTTAGCTTACATGAGAGGAAATTCTTAGCCATGAAAGTCAAAAATAAATTGAAACAAAAGTGGACCGTCTAATCAAGGAGAGTTTATATCAGGCTTTGATGTTACGTCGTCTGCGGCACAGATTATGCCTATTCTTCACAGAGACTAACAACTGCATCCTCAAGATAATGGGGCACAGTCTGCAAAAAGGACCTGCGGTACAGAAAGGGAACTGCAATGGGAAGAGAACATGATGTCACAAAACTGACAGGTGATGTCAGCAAGGTATGGCTAATTTAGTTGTATAAACCTGCTTAACATATAATAATATTTACCCTACTCTCTCCCTCTCCCTCCCTCTCCCTCTCCCCCTCCTCTCTCACACACACGTGTGTGTGTGTGTTTCCATTCATTCATTCATCCATAACTGTCTTTCCTGAACACATTTATATATTATTTTTGTGTGGACTCAGTATGGCACTGTTAGTTTACTGGTATTGACTTGTAGTTGACTGCTGACATCAGCATACTGGAGTGCAACATCACCAAGGTGTGTTTCTTTTCTGGATGGATAATGGAAGCTGTCACCAGGTCCCCCACACTGCTAAGCAAGCAATCAAAAATGGAAGTGCATACCAAGGCCAGGAACGCATTTACACAAATTACCACAAGCAAAACCCATCTGGAAGAAAACGATAATTATATCATACTACTTATGTTATTACATCCCTCTCTCCGGAATAGAGCAAGACTACCAACATAACTTGCCTTCTAATCCAGAGGAAAACAACCTCAAATAACGTGGCTGCAACAAACAAACACCCATAAGAAAGGAATAAGAAAATCTGATGTTTTTAGGCAGTCAAACTTCTCGTGAAACTATTGCTGTCATGAATCGGATATTCCAGGGATGTGCACAAAACTCGCACTGCCACGAAGCTGAAGAAAACCAATATATGAGTTGAAGAAATACATAAATCTGAGTGTCCGCAATATGTAGCTTAAAACAGAGACAAAATCTTTCCAGAAGATGATTTACTTAAAACTAATTATGCTGATGCCAATGATTTGGTGCAAACAGTTTCACATAAACCCCTCAAAAAATCAGGAGCAGCAGCAGCTTTTACAAGTAGCCAACATACATAAACTTCGTACAGATAAAAACTGGATTTTCAGTACAGCCAAACAGACAACTTAAGAGAAACAAAGTCATTCCAACAGAAAGGACAGTGTTGTTATGCAAGCATGTGTCCATATCTTGCTTTTCTTAGCCTTGGCAATAAACTCCACCAGAACATTGTCCCCTTTTGAAATGATGGAAACAGTTCGCCTTTCTTGCAAGCATTTATCTTGCAATAATCTTAAAAGTAAATTTTGTTGCAGTGTGGCAGTTATCAGGTATTCAAAGGTTCTTGTCAGGGTGTGTTTAACGACCCGAATGCAATTTCCAACTTCTGCATATGCTGGCAGGTGATCAATGTCCTCTACTCCTCCCTATCATCCTAATGGTTTATTTAGATTTAGAATCCTTTATATCTCAAGACAATTTCTCCAACTTAGCATTGTAGGTGCTATATCTCTGTTTGAAGTTTCGAACAACACACCATTAGCCCATTTATGGTCATAGTTGGCCCCAGAATGCTACATCAGTTCACAGAATTGTGTGCATCATTCCGGTAGCTGTGCATTGCATATCCTGCACTCATTGCATTCTATAAGGCCACAATTGGAAATTGCATTTTTTGCAAACAATAAACATGCCTACCGTACATTGCCACATTTTGCATGCATGTTGTCAGGGCAATCACTACTACATCAGACAAATTCTGTAGCAACATATGGCTGTAGAAGAAACCCATATTATGAGCCGAAGAAGATCATCAAGCTGATTGCCAGAAAATTTGGGTGAAGGCAGAGACAAAATACATTTGTAACTGATGGAGCATGCGGTCTTCCCGATAAAAGCTGAATTTAAAAAGGAATTATGCTGACACCAATGTTTTGGTTTGAACCATAGTATCCATACTTGTAAAATAAATGAAATACAAGAGGTTCAAAAAACATGAAATACAAGCAAAACAAATTTGAGAAAAACAACATGGAATTATATTCAAGCAAATATCCCAAAGCAAGTAGAACTTTCATTGTATAGAATTTTCAATTCAGGGCCAGTTAAGGTTAGAGAGGGTGGATCTATGTTGACCAACTCCAAAAAGTTGAACATTCTATACGTGAAAGTGCAACAGAAAAAAAAGCAAAACCATAACTTTTGTTTTAATTTGGGGATTTTTAATACTATAGCTTGAAGTCTGGGTATGTGGTACAATACCCGCCTAAGTCACCACATTTGAATTCGTGTTCGAATTCGCCGAGGATAAAATTTATAAAAAAATCATTGCTAAAAAAATCAATGATAAAATTTGTGATTAAATTCGACAACAAATAATATACTTATTATATTTTTAAAAATATAAAATATAGATATACTAAATACAAATATAATAAAAACTACAAAAACGAATATATAATAAAAATATCAAATATAAATATATAATAAAAATGTAAAATATAATAAAAACATAATAAATATGTAAAATTATTGTATATAAAATGTAGTTATAATAAAAAAGTTCACAATAAAACCAAAACTAAAAAATAACAGGCATTCAATATAACTAAAATTGTAACTAAAATTGTAACTAAAATATCTTTGCACGGGCATTAAAACCTAATATAAAACCTAAACTAAACTGAAGTAATACAATGTAAGAGTTGAAGAATAAAAATAACACAACATGAAAGGGTGCAATGAATAGCAATGGAATTGTGCAATTTCACGGGCCATGACAAGGATCACGTCAAAGGCATAATATTTTTCAAATGAGTCAAGGCATAGTAGCTTTCAAACATGGCAGGGTATGCTAGCTTCCAGTCACGCAATAACTCTTTTCTCGAACTTCAAAACACAACGGCTAGGGAAAAACGACCTTATAGCCATCACATTTTCAATTTTTTAGTTCACTTTTGGTATGTGGTAATTAAAATCGTGAATTTTGACAAATTTCATGTCACAGCTTGAGATTCGACGAATTTCGCATTTTTGCCTTAGAAATTGGTGAATGCAGTGGCACAGATACCCACCATAAAAAACAATTTTTCCCGTTTTCTCTTTTTTCTAAGTACTTAGAACTTATTCTAAGTTCAACCAATGAATATCATGGCATTTGGCATTGAACTATCATCATGTTTTGTGGTTATTTAGCTTACTTTGTTTACTCTATGCATATTATATGGTTAATTTGCTTATTTTTTAATATTTTACATATTTTTTGTATGGTCATACCCAAAGTTGCACTCAAGCCCCCCAATAAAATTGCTGTACTGGGTTCCCATCCCCATATCCATACCTGTATCCGTATTGGCTACCTAGATAATAGGTGCTAGGCACTTCAAAAATTTATCTTGGTGCCAGGCCTAATTGTTGTCTTTGACAATTAAGAAGCCAAGGCCCTTCCACACAGTTGGAGACTGACTGTGAACCAATTCTTCACTGACTTGAGAAACTCTAGCATTAGCTATGAGAACAGCAAGCTTATTTGCCTCATGGTATAAACAGAGGAAAGAGATTCTATCAAAGTGGGAGATGTGAACCTGACTTCTGCAAGGTTTTGGTTCCATTTCCAGTTTGGGACTGCACTATTCTTCAATGCTTGCATCACCAACATGTTATATCCTTCAACAATTAGGCTTTTAGTTAAGGAGGAGCAAGTTTAAGAACATGAAACAGGCTGATGGCTTCTGCCTCTTTGATAGTACATTTTATCATATTTATGGAATAGCCCAGAGGTGCTATGCTCAATCAATAAACCTCCTGCTCCAGCTTTTGCCTGGTTCGCTTTTGGATACCCCATCAAAACTCATCATAACTTGGTCTTTCCTGGGGAGACCCATTTGGCATTTGGGCCTAGTTGAACAGACTCCATTAGCAGGGGCACATCACCAAGGTGTGTTAAGACTGTTGTAATTGTTGCTGTACTTTCTATCATAGTTATGCTAGACTCTCGATGTCAAAAGGACTTCCGAGTTCCATAGGCAAGTGATGAAAAACAATTTGAAATTGATCGACTCAACAAGACACCAAATTTCAGTAAGTCGTTGATTTTTTCCAGCACACTCTGGATTTTGGCAAGACTTTCCAAGTTTGATCATGTAACTTGGCCGCATAAAAACAGAGAAACCAATCTTTGTTTGCATGTCAAAGACCTCACATGGAGCACCTCGGTCTTAAGCTGAGTTGTAGCCATGTTTTTTCGCCGAATCCAAATCAGCTTTTTTGTATTGGTCTTACCATGCTTGGGTTGGCTTTTTGTATTGGTCCTACCAAATCCAAGTTGGCTTTGATGTATTGGTCTTGCTGACTCCGAGTCTTGGAACTGTGCATGCTATGGATTAATTGCTTCTATGATATGGAGTCCTCCATGGCAAAAAAAAAAAAAACAAATCATTTGATGTGGAGTTCTTCAAGGCTATGTTCTTTATTGAGTAGTTGATATGTTGAAACCTTCAGGGCTAAGCTCTGCATTGGCCAATGTGGAAATAAGCTCTGTATTGAGAGGTGATGATGTAGTCCTTCAGGAGGATTGTCACCCGGAAGCTCAAGTAGAGAAATGGAGACTCCATCCCCATCCTAATGCAGATATCTTTTCATGGTTATAGTTATATATAACATATCCTTACAATTGTTCATTTATTCATGTACCCTGATTTGAAATGGCACACCCGTGACCCCCTCATCTCAAGATGACTATGTTTTTGAACCATTTTGATGGACTATTTTAGGTCTAGGCTCCGTGCTGAGTCGTGACTGATACTTATTTGTTTACTTGCATGGTTGAAAGATGGCTAGTTAAACACACGAGTTTAGAGTGATTTATTATCAAATGAAATTACTGTTAATTTCAAGACATAAAGATAGACAAAAAGAACAGAGACTATGTGGACATCAAGATTTTTTCTCGTTCGGGTACAAATATGTATTAGTTTACAGCCCTTTCAAATCCAAGGGAGAATCCAAAGGTCAAGTGTGACTTTTCACCTTCCAACTTTATTTAAGTGTATTTCTAATACGCTTTATATTATTCTTTGGATCAATTCTAACATACAGCCTAATACAAAAGTTTTTTGAACTTGTTCTCTACAACTGAAATGATGCAGGAATAATATCTCAAACTTTGTAAGCCACAATATTCTCAATAAGTTGGTGCTCCACTGTCCACTTGTGTATCCCATGATCTCAAAATGTTCACTGCAAAGGTGAATTGTATATGCCAAATTTCCTTTTATAAGAACCTCGTGCTATCTCCTGCTACGAGTCTTCAAATCTCTCCAATGTGACATCTCATGATGTCTCTGCCACAAGTATCCAAATCCCTGCGAGATCAACTGCCTCAATGTGCTTCAAGAGCACTCTCAAATGCCTGAAATCTCAGCTTGTCAAGTTGATGGAGGACCATTATCTTGATGGTCTCTAATGAAGGAACATCCCCCTGACAGCAGGGAAAATTTAAAGACCCCCATAAAAAAAGCTCGTAGATAGCACTTGACGAATATGTGAAAATGACTTTCGAAAAAATGACGAATTTGAAGGAAACGGGTTCCGAACGGTTTGGCGAACTATATGAAAATGGTGTCAGCCGGTAGCAATTGTCAGCTGACAGTATATGTTGTTGGCCAACAACATATGTAATTTTCCAAAAATCAGTTTTTTGATACTAGCAGTTAAAACGACTGGCTCGACGAGAAACTTGTTCTCACAAAATATGACATCAACCAAAAAACCAAAAAAGTGATTTTTTGCGAAAAAAATGCAGATTTCGCCAGTTTTGTATGGGAAACAATAAATTTTTTTGAAATTTTTTGACATTAGCAGTTAAAATGATTGTCTCAATGAGAAATTTGTCCTCACAAAATATGTATGCTCCCGGTCGGTAGCATATTGTATGCTCCCGGTTGGTAGCATACTGTATGCTGTCGGCCGAGAGCATAAAGTATGTTGCTAGCCGGGAGCATATAGTATGCTACCGGCTGGTAGCATATTGTATGCTGCCGGCCGGTAGCATAATATATGCTAGCATACCATATGCTACCGGCCGACAACAATTATGCTACTGGCCGGCAGCATACAATATGCTACCAGCCGGTAACATAATATATGCTACCGGCCAGTAGCAAAGTATATGCTACCGACCGGTAGTGTTTCTGACATTTTGCATTATATGCAACTTCAATAGAATAACATATTGACTGTTAAAATACCTTTGATGTTGGAGAGTTGCGATATGTAGTCGATCTCGATCGTCAATGCCCACAGGACCATGGGCAAGGGTAACGGAATTGCGAAGAAAATTGGATGTGTAATTGATATTTACAATTGTAAATTTGTAATCACTATATATATGAAGATGAATTTTACAAATTTCAATTTCGCACTAATGGCAATTTGAATTAAAACAGTTGGCTCTTGGTGTAAATGCTAGGTGAACCGACCCCTAAAAGTAACTTGACCCAGAAAATTTAGGCGAGCCAGTCCTAATCCCTACACCTACAATTTCGCAAAATGCAAATTTCAAAAACTGGAATATTCGTGAATTAACGAATATTCGACACTAAAAGTTACTCCACCTAACAGTCTCTAGAGCCAATCTATACTATCTTTCGCAATTCATGCTGACATATAAAAACTACATGTGGCAGAAAAACTGCTGAAAATATTATTTCTCAATAAATGTGTAACCGATGTCTCTTTGCTTACAATCTCAACTCACAAACTCAGCTCTGATATATTTAATCCGGAAAAGAATAGTCTCTAGATACCACCAATTGGGACAACCCAAAAAATCTGAAATTCGAAGATCTTTCCAGCTACATCAACATCTGGAATATCCACAACATGATATACAAAACACCATCCGATCATGAACTATATGCACAGAATTTGAAATGTCTCAACTCGAAATCTAAGTTCTCATGCTCCCCTTAAAAGATGAGATTGGAACAACCACCTGTATAGAATCCCTTGGAATGTTGAAGGCCAAACTCTGCAGTTTGCAACCTCTGAAATCTGATATATTAGCTGCTAGTCTGAACATCACTCACACGAAATATGCATACATGAAAATCCTAGGACATATCACATGTTTCATCTTCAATACTGTAATAATTAAGAGCAACCTCTATCTGACGTTATACTAAGCTGCAATATGCTGCAATCAAAGATGACCAATCCTCAATCTCCAGGTCTGAGACAACTCCTCACAAATCTGTAATCAGTCAAACACAATAGGCAACATTCCCAATCCACAACTAAAGTCGGCATACATGTCAATCAAAAGTACCAATATCCATTCGCAGTGACAATCATCAAATCTTGGGCAATGAGACACACATACAACTGCACAAGGAGATAGGTCAACATCTGGTGACTCAACAAAGTGTCAACAAATATGGGTTGTACACAAAAGTATCCACAAGCTGATATATCCAGATGCATTTCTAGAGTATTGCCACAATCTGTATCAACTCACAATATCACCAAAATGTCCACAAACTTGGGATAATATCACAACATCCAGTCACTCAACAATGAACAATCTGAAACTCAAAATTCAACTTTTAATCACCCCCATTGAAAGAGAAGTATCCTAAAATACATGAACTGAGTCAACATAACATGGGACTTTGGAACCAAAATAGAAAAGTGCACAACTGAATGACACTCTTTCAGGGTTTCATCCCAAATCTCCATTAGGCTGTCCTTCTGGGTTTTCAACTCAATGGGATGATTTTGTAAGTCGCCCTTTTGGGTTTTCCGCTTGCAACTCAAGTAAATAAACGTGGGCCTAAACTGCCCTTCCAAGTCAGCATGAACAGGCAAAACTCCAATCTCCACAGCCTGAAATACACAAAACAAGTCTACAAGATAGACATCATACTATATAACACATCCTGCTCATATGAGAGACATATCTCAAACCAAAAAATATCACTATGGCACAATGATCTCATGCATGTGCTACAAATCCATAAACTCCAATCTGTCACAACAAGACCTCACAAAAACTGGATTGTGTAGACATAAAATCAATCATATGTATACAAATTGACACGTCATCATCATTGATGTGGATCTTATTAAACTATGAAATTTGCTCAACAGCTGGTCACTCATCAAATATATCAAGATACATATCAAGGACGTCATCATCAAATCTAGAAACAACAATATCTAGACTAGTATGACAAGGATCAAAAAGATCTACAAGGCTGAGCTCATCAACATCATGGGAACTAAGACTGACGTCAACATCATCATTATCTACAGTGGACTGAACTATCCTAATAAGTTTTGGACAACATATGAATCTCATATCGCCATCTAGAATGATCAGTCCATCAAAAATGCACGTGCCTCATGGACTCAATATGCAGATCTCACTTATAAGTTTATAGCAATGCTCGAAAAATGATTTTTTCTGCACGATATACAAGGATGTAGATCAAACCAATCAATGGAGGTATGACCTCGACATCTGCAATGAGATTAAGTACGATTACCTTTGGAAGCAAATGTAATCAAACACGAGAGGATCACCAACTTGACTATCACATAGATTACCCCTAGAAACAAAGTGAATAGGTTTGGAATGGTCTAAAACATGAAAACCAATAGGACCAGTATACCTTAGATTGACATGATACTTAAGTCTTAAAGACTAGCAATATCTCCCATACTCGCACAACAAGTGAAGGTTCCGCAATAGAAATTTGAACAAGTGTACAATCCACATTGAGCTTGGCCCGCTTTTGGACAACCTCGCACTTAGAAACAATAGATTCAACAACATTTGCCTTGACATTGTTCACAACAAGATTTTGAGTACAAGCCGATGGTTTAGGAGGTTTGGTTTGTTTTACAACTGGCTTGAAAATAGGTTTCTTGACAACAGTGATAGGAAGGACATTAGGATGTGTTCCGTAAGAGTTGATTTGATCTTGTAAATGATCTATCTCCAATTGCATCAAAGTAGACTGATTACAAAACTGCATAGATGTAGGTCAAAACTGCCTCCAACAATCTGCTATCATATTTGCCTCATAACTAGTTTTCACTTTAATATGTAATGAAAGGATGCCTTCAAAATAGAGAGGAGAACCCATGATGTAGAAGCAAGAAAACAAATCAAGTCGCTCAACACAATTCAAGTTAGGTTCAGCATATAATGCCCAGAAAACAAAATATTTTGTTTGACGGGTCTTTGCACATAGACCTCATTCAAAAAGTAAATTTATAAGTGTTACACTCTTATTACTCATTCACACAATGTATTCTTATCTCTTCATTATTCGATCAATTTTCCAACATTATTATAGTAGGATGCACAATTATAATAGCCAAAACACGCTCTTTAGAAGCATCAAACACAGACTAATATGAAATATGCATGCAAGTTTCCATTTCCATGAAAAATGAATGGAGCCAATTTTGATCACCGTATGATAAATTTGTGTGGTGTTGTTTTGAAATTTGACACTTGTTTTTGGCAATATGGACCCCTCACCAATGCAAAATTTGCTACTTGTTCTGATTTTCTAAGTTTAAAAAAGATTGGTGTAATATACTAAACCCCTTGCTGATATGTACTTTCCTAGAAGCCAACTGAGTATACTTTCCAGAAAGGTCAATTTCATAGGAAAATATTGCTGTATGACACAGTTATGCAGACAATCATAGTTGTAAGCTAATTCACAAGGTTCGAGTTCATGTTCATGTTCAACAAGGATAAAGTTCGATTCAAGTTCGCCAAGGGATAAAGTTCGAGAAAAAAAATGTCATTAACTTCGAACAATTTTTTTCTATCATTTTTTTTTTGAAAAAAATGCTTAAATATGTCAGAGGGACAGAATGGAGAGAGCTTTCTGTTCACTATTTTCAGTCGATATATGTATACACACACACATTTATAAAATAATGCAAAATCACGTCAAAAACTTCCCCTGCAAAAATAATGGGTAAAGTTTGAGTTCATGTTCGACGAGAATAAAATTTCTTGAAATTTGAACTTTTTCGATAAAATTCAAAGAACCTTGTGACATATGTTGTAAACACCGACTTTGCTATTTTTTGGCAAAAAATTGAATTGACTATTGTATAAAACACCCCACTTTCGCACTTTGGAAGCTTGAACTCGAGACATATGGGCTCGGAATGAATGTCTTAGCAAAAGAGCGTCTATCAATTCATATACAAGCCTTCACATGTATATATGCATCATGCATGGTAGTTGATTTTTTTTCAACACAAATATGCCTACTGTGAGATTTGAATCTCTGAACTTCGGTTTTGAAATCACTTATCAAAATAAGTATTACTGCTCCCTCTATGCAAAGGACTTAAGACATTGGTTGTAATGCTTTTATAGAAACCCTCGTATATTTACCCAGGTTTTAACCAAAAATAAAATATAAGGGTTTTTATTTATTTAGGTGTACCCGAAATTGCTCTCAGCAATGCAAAAAATCCCATTAGTTGTAATATTTGAAGGGCCCACCTAAAGTAGCAACATGAGTAATTATTACTCCAAAATACAAACAATAAACAGCCCCTTCAAACGCTCTGCAATTATTTTTGACAGATTTAAACGCTTCGTATACCTTTTATTCATATTAACCCTTGTATGAACAAGTCATATCATTTTCCTAACAGCAACAGCAATTGCTTGCTCTGGAAACAACTTCAAATTTTCTACAAATATCTCCACACAACTACAAGAATTCTTCAAATATTGCTCTCTTTCTACGTCAAATTGCTCTTTCAATTCAGACATTCCCTTTAAAACATTTCTGGGTTTTGTTCTCCTGTGTTAGCTTTCCAAAACTTTTTAAATCATAGAATTATATTAGGAATTTAAGAAGAAATTGCAGTTTTAGTGACATTGTATTAACAGTTATAAACAAACGCCACTTTGATTCCTTCTTCCAAACTCACATGCTAGATTTTGCTCTTGCTAATGCCTTGATACCACACGTTGATTTCAAGCCATAAAGATGGACAAAATAAACACAAATGAGCACAGAGCTTATGCGACAATCAAACACTTTCTTCATTCATATACAAAGGTATATAATACATTAGTTTACAAGCCTTTCAAATCCAAGGGAGAAACAAAAGGTCAACCGTGACCTTTCACCTTCCAACTTCATTCGAGTGTACTTTCAATATTCTTATATTTAACTTTGGATCAATTCATAACAATGACAGCAATGAATGTCAAGGGGAATCATTTTTTAAATGTGGTTTCATGACGGTCATCCTTCACAGTAGACCATTAGGTTTAGAGCGTGACAATCTATTAACATTTTTAGAAGCAACAATTGCAATACAGAAGTTGTGCAAGTATATAAATGACATTAAACACCTAACCAACCAATTGAAACATATCATAGTAATTCAATCTCAGTGGATTACATCCTTATGAATTCTTGAAGTGTGCCTTTATGTTGGCCAAAAACATAATCGAAACTTAAGATCAGTTTCCACGGCAGAAATTATATCATTGAAAACCTAATTATATAAGTGACACTTAAAATTAATGCATAATTCCTCCAAAAATGATTTTCGCTAGCAATGATAACTACTAACTTTATCAAGCTTTGCTCAAAAAGTAAATATATACTCCAGAAATCACATGAAATATGTAAGCCCAACTGAGTAGACAGCTTTTTGCTATTACGATGTAAAGAGTAGTAAAAGAAAGAAAGGAAATATATTGATGTCTGCGACTGACTCAAGTAGGACAATGGAACTCAGAAGAGCAGAAAGTTACGACAGCTAACCAGGAATGCTAGGCCTCCAACAACCAGATACAAAAAATCTAAAACTAACTCTAAATCTTGATTTAGGTCACAGAAGAACCAAGTTTGACAGGTGTGGACCTAAAAGGAAAGATAACAGTTATATTATGGAACCTACAGATAGCAGTAAATATCAAGCCACATATCTACATATCCTTTATCTGAGATGCCATATTTCATTTTTAATGCCTATCAGATAACAGGAAAAGACAGCAACTTATTAAAATATATCAGGTATATTAGTTGATACTTAACAAACTATTAAATATCTACTAAATAATGTCCATTTGTAACCTCCTCAACTATATTGTAACTACTTCTAACATAATAAAAAGACGAACACAAACTCCAAAGCGTGCATTCCACTTTCTCTTCATTCTCTCTGTTTACATCTTCTATCACTGGTATTAAAGCCATTGATACTCGAGTAGTTTGCAGTTAGAGGAATCACAAGCATAGAGTACGAACAACGACATCCAAGTCTGAGGAACTTGGGGTTACCATACATTTTTGAAGTAGAAAAACGTGATTTTCAATTCGTGGGTGAAGATGTCTGGTTATTTTTGAGATAGGGCATGTGAATACCAGAATTAGTGAAGGTGTCTGATTAGTGCTCGTCAAGGACCGTTAGAACATGATTTTGTGCAGTTTTCAATCACAAAAGGGCAACAATGTTGAGGGAACTCGTAAGCAAGGTGAAAACAACCTTCAGAAGAAAGCATGAACCAGAAGAGACTGTCAAATTTGCAATTTCTAACAGTCATTTATGGCTCAGCATGGTTCTGAATTCGCAATTCCCAACACTTTTTTAGGGCACAGTAGTCACGGTTCCAGGTTCGCAATTTCATTTTTCTTTTGCATTTTGATCCCCTAAAGACCAAATCAACCAACATAACAGCGAAGAACCAGACACTAGGACACAACAGTCCTTTCTGATATTTTATTCTGGCAAAAATATTCAAATTCCTTTGTATTTTCAGAATTTTTAGTGGTTTTCAGGCACAATTTTTTTTTGCATATACTGGCACAATTTTTTTTTGCATTTAACAGGGTTATTTAAAAGGTGTTGTGAGAGTTGGCACTCAATTTTTTTGGAATGATGGCAAATATTCAGAATCACATTCTCTAGGAGGTGCAGAAGTTTGATTTGTCAGAATTATAATGTCTTGCAAGAGATGGCAGGATAAACCACACAAAGAATTGTGGAGGGTGACTCCACTATCCAGATTATGCAAGAGGAGCATGGTAAGATGATAGATCATAGGAACAATCACTTAATCAAAGTCACTCGCTTGGAGTCAGAAGAGCATGATCAATTTGCTCATGTTGTTGTGAAATACTTTTCCCAACAAGAGGGACTGAATGAGCAACAGGAAGGAAGAAATGAGAAAGAGTTAATGGTTAATTTTCATAATACGGAGCTGGCTGTTACTCCTACTGCAAAGATGGTCACTCTGTTGCTTCTCTCCATAGCATTAGCAGCTCACTTCGGTTGGAGGGTATCTCAAAGTGCTTTCATGAACGGTGTTTTGGACAAGGTCTATATGGTGCAACCTAAAGGTTTTCAGGTACATGATAGAGATCATTTGGATTGCAGATTGATTGAGTCTCTACATGGACTCAAGTAGGCACCACAGGCCTAGTACACTATTCAATCAACATCTCAGAGATTCTGATTTCAGAACTCTAGAAGATTGGGCTGAACTTCTCATCCAATGATGATTCATCAGAGAATCTCTAAGAGTATTGCAGCTTTCAACATAATATCTAAGCAGCTGTCTGTAGATTTAATGACTAAATTTCTTGGTTTCATTGTATTTGTAAAATTTTAGGACAATCACATTGTCTCTGGTTTAGTCATTAAGGGGAGGTATTAAAACATATTAGGTATATTAGTTAATATTTATATATTTAATGAACTATCAGTTATCTACTAACTAATGTTCAGTTGTAACCTCCTCAACCATATTATAACTACTAGCATAATAAAATGACGAACAGACAAACTCAAAAGTGTGTATCCCGCTTTCTCTTCATTCTTTCTTTGTTTACATCTTCTAACATAACTTTCAAGACACATACGACTCGAGAGTTTTCACCATAAGAACATTTCTGGAATGATTTTGCATTTAGATGTTTCAGAACAAGTTTTATATCATTAAACTTCAAGGCAACAGATCTAATCCTAATGCTTTTCACCATAAGAACATTTCTGGAATGATTTTGCACTTAGATGTTTCAGAACAAGTTTTATATCATTAAACTTCAAGGCAACAGATCTAATCCAAATGCTTTTACCTCAAAGGAAATCTATGAACTTATTTTATAAATAAAAATAGAATAAAGCATTAAACAAGAAACAAAAGTTCTATAACAAAGTCTTCCAGGATTTTTTCATGGATCTTTTAAAGCATACCAATTTAGTGACATCAAAACTGCTACGGTCTGAGTCATTTAGAATCTAGATGCATCTTATATCCTAGATCATGCAAATGATATCTAGTTCTACTACAAATCGGGTATATTTACCAATGCCAGTAATTTACCTTGCAGTCCAGTAATAATTTTTATTTATAAAAAATGTTCCCAGTTATTTTGAGAGAAGATCTGTGGCAGATTTTACAAAGAAGTAGCAAATAAATGCATTCACAGTTTATGTACAAAGTTGGAGACAAGGAACCAAGATCTCACTTGGGTAATACTTCCATGTATGGCTGCTCTCTCTCGCAGTAAACTTGGTCCAGGTGACATATTCCCAGATGCCTAAATAGTATGAACCAAAAACACAACTTTATTTTCCACATTCCAAATGTGACACACATAGAAAACAACTTGGTTAAAGCGACTTTTAATCAAATAAATAGCATTTCCTCTGCATATGAAGGCATATTAACATACCCTGTATTCACTGATGTCATTACGAACAGAAGTGAGGAGCTCAGCATGCTCCCGCATAGCATTGATGTTCCCTTTGGTGCGCTTAAACTCCTACCCAACACAGGAAGTACCAAAAATAAGTATGGTAGAATCTGATTTGCAAACAAAAATATAGAAATCAAGTACTCCGACAACCAGAGATGCAGAACCCATGTATTGTGTCAAACAAATGCATATCCTCACCGTATGATTAAAACAGCTTCAGCTAAAAGCTACAAGAGAGATACCCTTGAACCTTAATATACTACAGTGACTAAAATAAGCACAATAGCAAGGAAAATACTCAGATACCCTTGAGCCTTAATATACTGCAGTGACTAAAATAAGCACAATAGCAAGGAAAATACTCAGCTAAGGAAATGTGTTGCAGCCTGGGGTACAAGGAAAAGTGTGTATCATGGTATCGCCAATTTTCTCTCCACCTCTAGAGATTCTTTGACCTTGGAAATTAGGAAAGGTACTAGGGGAAGTGTCTTGCTTCTTCCTAGAATTGTCCAACTAGGCCCACTTAACCCATGACATCATCGGATCTCCTATAGATATTATCTATGTTGCAAGGAAACACCCCTGACCCCCGTACCCGCATAAAGACATTTCCACTATGGAAATGGAACCAGAAACACTCCCGAAACAGCTTTGAAATGACCGTATGTCCAGGGTTCATACCAGAAGTGATATGGAAACAGCTTTGTTGTTTCCTGTACGAACCTTGGACGTTTCCGCCCCGTTTCTGGCAGCACAGGTCATCGGAGAAATAAAAAAAAATTGTAAGTTAACTATTTGCATATCTTAAACTTGCTAAACATACTTCCTATAGCTATATAAACACACCTTTGGCCCATTACAAAACACACTCATTCCATTGCGAATTTTTAGTTTTCACAAACTTTCAACCATAGTTGGAATACTCGCATTTGGCAAATACTCGGCAGACCCCAAAAAAAAAAACTCGCCAATACTCGGGAATACTCAGCAACTTAAAAAATACTCAAATTTCTTTAAAAAACATAAATTTGCTCGTACTCGGGAATACTTGCCAATACTTGGGAATACTCGCTAATACTCGGGAATACTCGCCAAAACTCGGCGAGTTTTTTTTTTTTACCTTTTTGGCGAGTTTTATGGCGAGTTACTCGTTTTGCATGGTTTTTGGCGAGTTTTTAATAACTCGGCGAGTTATAGGCGAGTATTCCAACTATGCTTTCAACAGTATTTAAAAAATTGTTGCAACAAAAGCAAGGAGCTACATGCTGCCGGAATTTAGCAGCAGTTACAAAGAGCAAGGAGGAATTTAGGAGCAACTTCGGGGAGGAATTCAGAAGCTACGAGCAGCTTCAAGGAAAAAAAAACAGTTTTTTCTTATTTCATTCAAACTTTTCTTTCAATTTTTTTACAGACTGATAAGTTTATCAATGATTACGAATAGTGTGTGCATAATGCACACATTATTCATGATCATTGATCATGATATTTATTTTTAAAGTTTTTGTTAAAAAAATGTTCCATTTCTCTTTGAATGTAGCATTTTTTTGTTGTTTAATAAAGATTTTTGTTGTTTTTTAAACATCCTAACTCTGTGTATGCTTTCACCTCACACCTTCATGGCAATCTTGGTGATTAGAAGTACAAAAGAATAATAACATTTAGTTTTCTTTTATGTATTACACTATTAGGTTTTTTTAACGTATTAATAATTACAACATTCTAACGTTTTTTCTATGCTCTTCTCATGCGCATAATGCAATCTGTAGAAATAGAAATTGGGTTATAGATTTAAACATTTGGTGTAAAGTTTTGAATATTTATTCTTTCAAGTTTTTTTGTTTTTAAAACATTTTTTGCTGTTTTTCTCTTTCTCATTGTAAGTTTGAGATATAGAATAAAAATGGTGTCAAGTTCAGCTTCAGGTCGAGAGCAACGGGAAGCAAACAAGGAAAAAGGCCTACATGAAAACATTTCAGTTCCCATGAAATATGAACCCGTTTCTCCTATTTGTAGACTTGTTCATGTGTTGGAGAGCATTGTTGGTGGTGGCTCTCAAGCTTGGATATGCAGCCATTGAAATCAGACATTTAAGTCCTCATATACTCGACTCAAAGTTCATTTAATTGCGGTTATAAGAACATGCATCAGAAAGTGTATCAAGGTTGAAAAGCCACAAATCTTCGTGTATATGAAAGAGCAAGAGTAAGTTGACTTGCAAGTTGTGACAGCTTGGTTTAGAACAGTTCCTTTGCAACGGAGGCTTTGGAAAAACCACCCACACCTCTTTCATTCAAACTCAACCACTGGAAACTCCCTTAGATGAAGAGACCACCTCACAAAAGAGACCAAAAGGACCATTGGAATGAGCATTCAGCATTGAAGAGAAGGATATTGCTGACAAATTAGTTGCTACATGCATTTATGCATGTGGGTTGCCCTTCAATGTGTTGAGGTCAGCATATTGGCTACCAATAGTGGAAGGCACTAATGAGGCACCACTATGGTACAAAGGCCCAAACTATGAGAAGGTTTGCACATCACTCTTGGTGAAAGAAGTGGAGTATATACAAACTTTTTTGCAGCCGATTAGGAATTCGTAAAGGATTCAGGGATGTCTATTATTTCTTATGCATAGAAGGATGTTCAAAATAGACCCTTGATAAATGTTGTTGTAGTATGCCTTTAAGGGGCAAAGTTCGTAAAAGTTGTTGATTGTGAGGGCCAAGTAAAAGATGCAAAGTTTATTGTTGATATTTTGATAGAGGCCTTTGAGACGGTGGGCCCCCAAAATGTTGCCTAAGTCATCACAAACAACACAAAAAATTGTAAAGCAACATTATAGAGGAGAGATACGAGCACATATTTTAGAGGCCTTGTGCAGTACACTCCCTCAATTTAATGTTGCAAAAGATTGGGAAAAATCTATGGATAGAGCAAAATTATACAAAGGCAAATGACATTCAAATGTTTGTCACGAATCATCACATGTCTCAAGCCATCTTTAGGAGATTCTCGAATGTTGGAGTTGTTTAAGGTAAAGAAACAAATTATTAGTTTCTAAATTCTAATTTTCTATAATTTAAATTTCTTTTAGATTTGTACTTTATTAAAATACTGAATTGTTTTAGAAGTCTTAATTTCGTATTTACTTTATAAAATTTCTTTTTATAGGTTGTTGAGACAGTCTCACATGTTCGTCTTGAGATGACTTGTGAAGATAAAAGAAGCCTTAAACACTATAGCAATTAACAACATTTGGACTATGTGAAGGCAAGGAATCATGGAAAGAACCCATAAGACGAAATCATTGATTCTTGATGACAATTGGTGTGACAAGGTTGAGTACTTGCTTAGTTTTATAGAGCCTATTTATCCATGATTAGATAGGCAGATGCAAATAATGCTCGCATAGGAGAAGTTTATAATGGAATTAACCTCATGCTCGATAAAATTAGAGAAATCATACAAAAAAGGGCAAGATTCTAAAGAAAACTTCTATAGTGAAGTTTAGAGTGTCGTCATGAGTCATGACGATCATATTTTAATTTCAACAAAATAAATGGACAATATTGAGGGGCAAGAAACCAAGTTTAATCGAGAAATCTATAACGAACTATAGTGAATGAAAGAGAGCACAAAACCTGTGCATGTTCGCGACCTTTCCTGAGTTGTGAAGGTAGCTTCAAAGGGCATGGCCTTCGGCCATGGCCAAGCCACCTCATGTGCCAAATCTTTGTTGCAAGTTGGTGCCACAGTTGATAACAACTCTTCGTTGGCATTTAATGCCAAACTGAATCAAATTCATGATCGATCCCCTAGTTTTGTGTTGCTAAACTATGATGATCTGTCTGCTGCTGGTGAAGGAAGTGAACCTTGCGAAAGGGATTTGAACTTTGTTATGTTAGGTTTGAATGAGGGCACCTTGGCACTAAGGGTAGATTTGACTTTGGGGGTCGACACTGCCCCTTTCGGGCAAGCTTTGACAAACATTGAGGGAGACTTGTTGGGTACTTCCCCTCCTTGTCCGCTTAGGGTCTTGTCAGTGTCTACTGAGCACAAAAGCGTCAATGTTTCTAAGGAGGATGTTGCCTATGTTGACAAACCTGCTCTCAATATGCAACTCTTTAGCAATCCGTCATTTAACCTGCCTAACAGCTCTGAGGATTGGGCTTCTTTGTCCTCCTTGGGGGCTATAGGTAATGAGTGCAAATCTTTGGTGCTAAAATAAATGCAAAACTTTGGAATCATTCATTACGTTGTGACGCCAGCTAAATGGTGAAAGGATGAGGATGTAGTCCCCAACCTCGATTAGGGGTTCTCATATTTTGAGCTTGCTGGCGAGGCAATTGTATTGTAGGCTATAGAGTGTAACAAATATGGGACTCAACCACTGGAGGTAACAGAACAATTTAAGTCCCAATGTGAGAGGATTGAGGTTCCCCCACATCTGTCAACTAGTTCTCCTCATAACTAGATGACTGACCAAGGGGATTTTGATTTTTTTCTCGCAAATAACAAGGATTATTGCTAAGGTTGCATGCATTTGGAATCAAGGGGAATAAACTTTTATTTCCTCCACAACATGCCCGATGAGGAAGCCTTTAATTGGTGGTGTGTGCTCAACTAGGAGGCCAAACGAATCTCTTTAAATTCTTAATGGGGATCGGGTTCAAAATATATCTGCCTCTCGTTTAACTCGAGCATCGCAACCCGCCATGTGTTTCAATTCAGAACATAGAACATTGTTGGTAGCTTGGCCTACATCCAATCATGGGAGTCTGACTTCAACTCTAAAGATCTTGGTCAGGCTCACCATCCTCTTTGGTTGGAATTCCCTGCTTTGCCTATTGATTTGCACCCTTTTGTAGATCTTTTTGCTGGTCGGTTAGGTAAACTCCTCATTCTAGATGACTGTCGGAATTCTTTTCATCCTAATCCTCACGTTTGTGTGGAGGAAGATTTGAAGTAAAAAGTTCCTCCTTTCATCTTGGTTTGCACCGTCTGTGATATTGGCATCAGAAGGTCTGCTACCTCAATCTTCCAAACACCTGCTTTGATTGTCAAGCGTAGGACCATTTGATCAAAGATTGTCCTCTTCGTAAGCATAAGCAGGGTGAAATGACTAGCATAGAAGGGTTCTTGACCCCTTTATCCAAAAATCAAGGGACTGGGGGCTTTGCTGTAGATTCAACTTTTGGCTATAGAGGATTTAGAGGCTCTACTTTAGAAGGTGTCAAAGCCGACTTGTCAGGACATGCAGGTGATGGTACACTGCCTTCTGAAAGCTCAAGTTATCATGAAAAAAGGGCCGGTGGTTTTGTTGCTAGTAGCCCCAATTTGTTGACTTCTACCAAAGGTTTTGGGGACCAACCTCGAACCATCAAATCCTATGTTGAGTTGGGCCCTCCTCAGTCTCCTCGTCCCTTAGGTAATGACACCATTGTTTCAAATGGTATGGAGATTGAGTTCGACTAGCAAGTTAAGAGGAATAAACAGTGGCTTCCTCATCTGCCCATGTTGACAAGGGTGAGGGGGACCTTAGCCCCAAACCATGTACAAAGTCATATAAGGATGTGATGATTTGCTCTCCAAAACGCCGTGTCCTCAACCTAGAGATGGACAATCAATTCAATAGCCTTGGTCTTCTTCCTCCTTTGAAATGAAGCTCTCTTTTTTGTCTTAGAATGTGCATGGGATGACGATTCCCAATCATAAGCAGCTCATGTGTGATGTTTTACAACAATTTAGACCAGATGTGGCTTTTCTCCAGAAAATCAAATCTTCTAGTTTTGAGCTCAAAACACGATGCACTAGAAATCTTGACATTTTTAGGGGAGTGGAGGGGTGGTGATTGCTCTCTCCTCTCTTCTCCAAAAACAATTGTTGCCTCTAGTTCCAATCATAATGATCGTTGTGTTTGGGTTACCCTTTTGATTCAGAATAGGGTGATTGTCTTGTGCGTTTCTATGCTCCTAACCTTGGTTCGGAGCGAAGTAGGTTGTGGGATTGGATGGCTTCATCTCTTCCTAATTCGGAGTAGATCGTTAGTGGGGTCTTTAACATGGTAGAATGGGAGGGTGACAGAGGTGGTGGATTGGGTTATGTTGTCAGTGGAGCTGAAAAACAGGCTTGGGGTCAATGTAAGGATGTTCTTGAAACTTTTGACCCCAATTGGAAACATAAAGGCTGGGTGCAAGGTAGATGGTTTACGTGGTCTGATTTTTACTAAGGCAGTCAAAGAGTTTAGGCTCGGCTTGATCGTTTCTATGCTCCTCGTGAGGGCTTGACTTTATCTCGTCAATGTTGGCCTATTGAGGTACTTCTGCATATTACATGTTTGGATCATCTTTTGATCCAAAATGTGATTTCCCTTGGGCCTTTAGTCAACTCATCGCCCTCTTCCTTGTTTATATTGGATGTATCTCATTTTGAGTCGAAGGATTTTCGTGCCCTTGTTCATAGATTTTGCAAACTTTCTCCA
Organism: Taxus chinensis; assembly: GCA_019776745.2. Classification (NCBI taxonomy): domain Eukaryota; kingdom Viridiplantae; phylum Streptophyta; class Pinopsida; order Cupressales; family Taxaceae; genus Taxus; species Taxus chinensis. The sequence goes on along the minus strand of CM034151.1, from coordinate 317,290,746 downwards.
CACTCGACTGGTGATCAGGGGTGGATCCTTTGGTGGGAAGCAACGTTATGCCGCATAGTCAAGTTTATGAGAGGAAGGGGTAGGATGATTGTGCGGAAGTGGAGGAAAATACGTGAGGCTCGACACCATCTAAATTGTCCACATTGCTCTTTAAGTCGGCCTACATAGTGTCCCTTCAAGAAGAGGCAACAAAGTTGAAGTCAATTATTCATTATGGGGTTCCTGATTTGTTCCCGTCTATTGTGGATCTAGGAGGGAGATGAGATCTACAAGTTCTATTTTGAATTCCTTAAGAGGAAGGTCGTTGTGGAAAAGGTGTTTGGCCTTCGTTGTTTGGACGACTCCCTAGGTGAGGGATCCTTCAGAGCTCAGAAATATGTTTAGACGCCATTTTCAAAAGATCTTTGCCCCCTATTCTCTAACCGATAAAGTTGTGGTTGTCAGAGACTCTTGTTGCAGAGTGGGTCCTCACAAAGTGTCTGACAGAGTGGTTCCACCCTATTCACCAATGTTTCGGCCTTCGTTTCTATTAACTCCTAGTCCCCTTGTATCCTCTTTCACCAGTCCATCCGTCAGGCGTGTCCCTTTGCCCCTTATTTGTATGTCCTGACAAATGACGCTTTGGGTCATTTATTTAAGGTTGTTAGGCAGATTCGGGTATTCAGCTTCTTAATGGTTTAGAGATGATCAATAATCATTTCGCCAACAATTCCCTTCTCTCGATGAGTGAAGAGCAGGTGTCGATTGAAGGGGCCCTCTCTTGTCTGAGCAATTTTTTACTACCTCGCGTGTTGTTTTTAATGATCACAAAACTGACTTTTAGCTTGTGGGGTTGGACACACCTCCACATTGGATTCCTACTACTATGTCCTTCATTCCCCCAAAATCATTGTGTTATTTGGGCATTCCCTTTTGTGTCAACTTGTCACCTATTTCTATGTGGGACTAGTGTCTTCAAAAACTTCAGAGTAAGCTCCATATGTGGCACCATAGGGACCTATCATTCATTAGGAAGTTGATAGTGGTGAGTCCTATTCTTCAGCGTTCTCACACCTACTATGTGTCTTGTTGGTTTCCCAGTAGGACCCAATCCTGACAACTTGAGAAAATTCTGAGGGTATACTTGTGGTCCAAATTTAGCAGAGAGAGGGGCCTCACACTTGTTCCTTGGTGTGTTTGCACCATCCCCAAAGATGAGGTAGGTTTGGGTCTTATTGATATTATCACACAATATAGTATTCTTTCAACTAAGTGGGTGATGAGATCTGTTGAGCGTTCCACACCTTGGCAAATTTTGTTTTGGCATCAAATTATCTTTGCGCAACATTTTTACAAAGTTCGTGGAGCCTTTGGCCCGTGTGATATTCTCCCAACACCTCATCTTTTCAAGGTTTCGAGCTCCCTCATCTTTAAGAGTATTTGGGCTTCCTTGAAATTTGTTGCAAGTTTGGTTCCTTGGTGTTAAGAAGGTAACAGAGCTGGTTGAGATCTTGTTTCTCATGCCATTTGGTCTTGGAGAAATCAAGACTCGCGTGTAACGGAAGTGCCTCGCTTTTAGCCCTGCAAATTGAGCAAAGAGGGCATTTTTTATTGGGGCGACTTATGGGGTTCTACATTTCGCTCATGGAAGGAGTGGCGTGCTCTTGCACAGGAGTATGGTCTTCTAACCTCCGATTGGCCTTCGATTTTCAAGCTGAGAGGTCTTATTCCTGAGCCAAAGCTTTTCAAAATGAATATTGGGATGGCTGGTCCGATTTGGAGGGATTGGACGTGGTGTTTTGGTTATCCGCTGCTCCCATAAAACTCTTGTCGTACGTATTTGTTGCTTCATCAGGCACACCCTTTGTCCCCAATCATGAATGCTCGTTGGCTCTCCTCGGATCTGAAAGATATATGGATTAGAGGTCTTCACAGTGTTTGGTCATTTCAGCTCTCCTACAAGTTGAGATTCTTTGCTTGGCTTGTCATTTATCAAGGGCTTCCTTTCAAGGCTAGGATGGCAAAGAGTGGTCTCATCGATGGCCTTTCCCAATTTGTTAGTGTTATGAGGCAGTGAATCACATCCTTTGGGAGTGTCATCTTACTAGAAAATGTTTGATATTCTTTGAGGATTAGTGTTCTAAGTTGTTTCTAAACGGACTCACTGGCGATTTGCTTTACTTGGAGATAATGGCTCTTAGATCCATTAATTGTTTGTTGGGATTTTCCACTACTTGAGAGTCTCAACCCTGTTTGGTCTCTAAAAAATTAGATGCAAAAATGTGTTTATTCAAGAGGATACTTCTTTATCTACCTTTTGGTCCATGTGGAGGGATGAAGCTCACCATCAACGTCTTGCCAAAGGCAAGTTGGTGATAAAGGATGCCCATTCCTTAAAACCTAAGTTGTATTCTAATTTGATTTGTGTTATTGTGGCCTTTAGGATGAGGTCATGATTGTCACTGTATATACTCATCCTTGCTTTGTATAGCTCTTTGTAAATATTTTTTGTATCAATATGATGTATCTTTCAAAATAAATAAAAAAGAGTGTGGTCATAAAGATGTGGAATAAAATGACCACCCCATTGCATCTCCTTGTCTGTGCTCTAAATCCCAAATATTATAGGAATGAAATACTTGGGTTACCTCATAGGCAACCACCATATGATGATTAAGAAGTTGCAAATAGAACTAGGGAAGTATTCAGAAGTTTTTTTCCTGATCCATTTGTAGTTAGTGTGGTCTGTAATGGAATGAAAATGTTTTTAGCTTCAGAAGGTAGCATGGAAAAAATTGAGGTCTTTCTGTCAAGTACAACATGAATCTAGTCCAGTGGTGGTATTGGTGGTATGTACATGGCCATGATGCCAAGTACCTCAAACCTACTACCATTAAAATTCTATAACAGGTAAAAATTTGTTTGAAGATGTGAACACAAAGAATGAAGAGAAATGTGAAAGGTACATAACACACATTAAGCGGTGTGCGGTGCTTGTATTTATTATGCTGAAAGATGTTACGATATAGTTGGAGAAGTTCATAACCGAACATTTGAACTTATTGATAAATAATAGTTCATTAAAGATTAACTAATATACGTTAATACCCTCGTAATGATTGAACTTGAGACAAAATGTTTGTCCCGAAATTTTACCAATACAATAAAACCGAGGAGTTTAGTCATTAAAACTATAGGCTGCTCCTTAGATATTACTCTAAAATCTGCAGCAGTCATCTAATGTTTGCTACTGTCCAGTGTATGAGCTTCGACATAAATAGCAAGTAAAAAGGACAGCTAACAACAAAACCATGATTTCGTTGTGTGGACATAAGATATGACACGTGGTCCACCAATTGTTCATAGATTAATTCATTGACCAATGATGAATCATTAATGACTGATAATGTTAGCCATGACCTCCATAATTTTGAAATCAGAATCTTGGGGATGCTGATCAAGGAGAGTGTATCAAGCTCATGGAGCCTACTCAAGTCGGCACAGAAATTCAATCAATTTGCAACCCAAATGAGCATGTTTAGGTACTCGAAAAATCGTCAGGCAACACTTGTAGATCTTCCTCATCCAAATTTCTAGAGAGATGCAACTGAAATTGAAATGCGACTGTTTTTGCACTATTCGTAGTAGGAGCAAAAACCATCTTCACAGTAGGAATGAAATGTGACCATCTCTGCAGTATCCATATGAGAAGTAACCATCTCCTTTAGTAGTAGGAAAAATAACCATCTCCTCCTATTTGCTCATCTATTCCCCCTTGTTGCGATAAGCCTTTCACAACAAGATGTGTAAAGTGTCAATGCTCTATTGAACTTCTAGCTAGTGCTTGTGATTGAGTGGCATGTCCTGCCATCTCATCATGTGCCGCCAACACACCCTAGGATAGTGGAGATCACTGTCCATAATTTACTATGCATCTGAGTGAGGAATGCCATATCCTCCCCAGGCATTTCAGCCTTCCACACATTTTAAATAGAGTGAGGAATTCCATTCTCCTCGACGCATTGCATTCTACTACACATTCTTTATAGTGTATATACCCTCCACAACAAGTGCATATAAGTTGACTGAAGTAGGGTCAACAAGCTTATGAGGAATTTCATCCTCCAACACACCTTGAATAGTGGACTCTCTTACCACTCATGCTTTTAAGTTGATTGTATGGCAACTACTCATCGTCCTTGTTTCAAATTTGACACAATACACTTTTGCCTAGAGAAATTTACAAAAATATTGAGTTTTTCTATTAATTGACAAATAGACGAGATTTCTATATGTGCTAGGAACATATCTAATATTCCTTACTAACAGTTTTTGAGTATTATTCAACACAATATGTATATCTTCTATCCCCTTTACATCAGATTGACTCTCCATCAACTAATGCAACTGAATAAGAACAATTGGTATTTTCAGTAAATGATACATACCAATCCCTTCGATACGAGAAATGTCTGGGTGCATTAGAGTCAATGATCTAACAATTGGTAGCATTGTTGTTCGAGCATGATGCCATGAGAGCATAGTGAACATCTCTCTTCATCATAACCTCGTTCGTTTGCAATTGTTGCCACATTTGCTTCATCCCATGGTGGCTTTTCATTATGTTGGAAAAGGCCATATTGTGGCTTCTGGAAATCGTTTTTGAGATGCCCAAACTTATGACAGTAATGACATTTCACCCAGTATTCAGAAGATTCACCAGAGTGACGTCTTCATTTTCCTTTTGACTGAAGTCGTCAATGCACTCTTTGATTGTCTAGAATCGGAATCAATTGCTTGTGTTTGCATGTGCATTCCTTTTGTAGCAAATTGGAACTGACTTGATCAACTGCTAGGGTTTGGATTTTCTGCTATCAAATGTAGAGCCTCCACAAATGTTTCATAGGAGGGCGATAAACTATTCAAAACGAGCACCACCTATTCGTTAGCATCCACCTTTTTATTGTTAGAAATGAGCTGGTCTTAGAGATCTTTCATCCAAAGAAGTGTTCAGACAAGGACCCATCCTCCATCTATCCTTGCTGAAAACAACAATTTTTTCTGGTATAAAACTCTGACTTCTCTAAAGTCATGACTTGTCCATAACATCACTAGCCTTAGTGGCGTTCCAAACATTAGGTAGCAAACCATCTTAAATCTTCAACAAAAAGGCCTTCCTTATGACGGTTGTTATAATCCGCAGAGTCTAGCAACAAGTCTTCCTTCATTGCCAAGAGTGATTTTATCGCAATCACGATACATTACAATCTTCAAGATCTTGTGAATACTGACATTGTAATCATGGGTAGTCAATTTCTGTGCCTCTGCCAGGACAAGATTTTGAATGGTGGCCATTTTCACACGATACTAGATTTTTTGACCTGGAATCAATGCAATAGAAGAAAGTATAATCTAACTTCCGATTTTTGACTTCTACGTAGAAATGGATGGAAGTGGAAATGATTATTTACAACACAAATTTCAAGGAAAACTTACAAATCTCTTGAAGCTTCCCTCTGAACTGAAAAAAAAAAGAAGATTGCAAAAACGGTTTCCTTTGAAGATGTTTTTCCCTCATTTGAAGTCAGGAAACCTTGTTTTTATTATTTTACACGTTTGTAATGACTGTATCAATGACATAAAATTGTTCATATAGTGTGCCATCGAATATCCGACAGATTAATAACATTTGGTGCCCTAGATGTTGATTTTAAGATGAATCATGAATTTTAGCAATTGTAAATCAGATGTCAATGGTGGTGAATGGTCTGAGCTTTTGTTTTATGCGCAATTTCTATATCCCATGCTTGCTATGGAAAACACGACCTTCTGCTCTCGTAGCACAAAAACCATCATGAAATATGTCTCTTGTTCTTTGTAACAAGCGATAGAGAAAATGTATCTGAAATCACCTTCAATATAGCTTTGAATTGTTTTTAAAACACTATAGAACAACAAAATGTATATGGGTTGAAATAGTTTTCAAAATTCCCTTGGACAACTACTATAATGATGTTTTTCCTTTGAAAATTGCCCTCGAAAATCTTGAAAATACGACCGAAACTTGGATTTTGACTATAAATCTGCCTGTGTACCCTAGCAGCATGTGCTTTGATTTGCAACCTCATGCTTCTTCAACCTGTTCTTCTCCTTGTCGTCCATAGCCCACTCCAAGGGCTTCCCCGAAACTCAAACTTATTTGTCTTCTCTCCTGTAGTCCGTACCTTCTTCTAAGGTTCCTAGAACTTTTAACTCCTTGAGCACCAATGGCTCTGATACCAATGTTAGAAGATGTGAACACAAAGAATGAAGAGAAATGTGAGAGGCACACAACACACATTGAGAGGTATGTGGCACTTGTATTTATTATGTTGAATGAGGTAACAATTTAGTTGGGGAAGTTTGTAACCGAACATTAGTTGCTTGATAACTAATAGTTCATTAAACATTTAACTAATATACTTTAATAAAAAAGATTATGTTTATCAATTAAAATTTAATGATTATATACTATCTCATATTTCTCTATGAAGTTATTATTATATATATTTGTACATTTGTTATTAATTTGAAATTTCCACCAACCTTTTTTCTAACAGGTGGCTAGTAATTCTTCAACAAAGCTGAATTGGAGTACATATGGCTTCATCCACTCAGCTAAACAAAACAAGTTGAGATCCAAGAAGGCTAAGGATTTGATATTCGATGTATTCCAATTTGCACCTCTTGTCACACAAGACATGACTATGTTAAAGGGCCTAACAAACTTTGGGATATTTTGGAGACTACCGACTTTGATGCTTCCGCAGCTACTCTCACCCAACTTTCATTACTTGGTGTTGATAATAACAATCAAGAGAGTTCTACACAAAGGGTGGTGAGTGGAGCTACTAAGAGCAGCATTCATGGAGCTGCTTAATAAGGGAGTAATCAGTGTTGTGCCATCTTGTCTTGCTTGAAAAGCTCGAGCTTAGAGACACATGGCTTGTGGGTGCAACAAAGCTTTCGGTTCTTCCATTCCCTAATCAAGGATATCTTTAATTGTGATTAGTTTATGACTTGTCATTGCATTCGATCATGAATGCAATGGAAACTTCCCTACATGTTATTTTTACTTTTGTTTGATTGAGCTTGAATGTGAACTCAGCTAAGGATGAAACTAGTAGATATTGATAAAAGTATGGTCTTTCTACTCATTATGCCCTGCAAACTGGGTTTTTCTCGAACGCATTCCTTCTCCTTTGGTACCTGAGTTTGATAGATACGGCACAGCCCTTCTCGTTGTTTACATAGATAGATTAGGATGGTTGTTTCTGGGTTGCGTCCCTTCTCCTTCGATTCCATGTTTTGATTAAGGACTCTGCCCTTTCATGGAACCATATTTATATTATGGACTTTCTTTTGGCTTGATGAGTGATTAGAGCTTTGTCCCGAGCATTGGATGATGTTGGGATTTTTGATGGGATGTGTTAACTTGGTACATAGGGCTCTGCTCTTTATAGTGTATTGTATATAACTGTGTCTTCTCCATATGACTGCACCTGTACCTTATGTTTGAATCTCTGCCTCCATTACAAGAGCATGATCATAAATTAGAATAAGGCTCTTCCCTCTCATGAAATTGAGCTATACTTATCAAGATTCTACCCTTTCTTGAGATGAAACTGTACTTATCTTTGGCTTCTACCTTTTGCTTGGAGAGCATGTTCTTATGAAGTGATGGGGCTCTGCCTTCGTAATGAGACCATAGCTGTGGTTTGGGGCTTTGCCCTTATATGAAAATGTGGGAGTATTTGTTTAGAATGCCTTAGAGATTGAATGCCATCAATGAGATTTTGCCTTGATTAGAGAGGTGAGTGAACTTGTATATGGCTCTACCCGTGTGTTGGGGATATGATTGTGACTTGAGTTTAAACTTTAAAGGAATGTGTAACATCAGAATTGTGGCACCAAAACAGAAATAGGGATTCTATCCCAGCTTATTTGAGATATGAGGTTTAAATGAGGGTTCTTTGGATCTCTATAGCATGTTTGATTTTGAATCAGTTAAACCTTGACTTTTTCAAGTAGAGCTTAGCTACCTCTTGCATGAGTATTACAATTGGAACCACATATGAATTGTACCACTGAAATATCCCTTGTTGGGATCTTACCACAAAAAATGACAAAACACAGAAATTTGCAGCAATATACTAAATCTGATTTTTGCAGATTTTATACAGAAAAGTACAGCTAGGGCAGCGAACAGAAAAATGTGAATAACTCTTAAAATACCCGTCCAAAATACTTGAAATTTTAACTGGAACAAGATAATAATAGGTAGAACACAAGGGAAATATTTTTGGAATTTTTCAGATAACAGAAAGCTGCCAGAAATTTACAGCATGCCTAGAATAGCCGGAAAACTTCGAAAATTAATATCTTTTCGAATACAAATGCAATAAAGATGAAACTTTGGAAGTAATATATATGAAAATAGTAGATAACTCTCCAACCTTCAGATCTGAAAAAGGACTGCTGGAAACCCTAGAAATTAGGGCTGCAAATTCCCAAACAAGTCGCCCCCTTTGGAAAACAGCCAAAACCCTTGTGAAACCCTCTGTAGATGATGCCAAAACCTTCTTCTATGGCTGCCGCAGGTCTGATCCGAAAACCGGCTGAAAATCTCTACAAAAACTCTCAAAACCCTTCAAACCCTAATTCTGAAAATCCTGAAAATACCTCTGTAAAACAGCCCTGAAATCCACTCCAAATGACAAGCTAGGGTAGATCTTTCACTACCGAAGAATGCCCTGCTAGCTAGGGTTGGATCTTTCACCACCGAAGCTAGGGTTCCCGTGGGACCTTACTCCACAAGCTAAAAGTTGCAAACAGCAGTTGCACCATGAAAAGAAAATATGAGTGTATGTATGAATGAATATCCTTTCACCCCTCACCTCCTTTTATAACCTTTTCATGCCAAAGAAACCCTAAAACCACTCAAGGCGCACTTTCCCAAAAAGAGGGCCTTATTAAAAATAACTTGAAGTTGCTTTTCCCTTCCTAGGCGCCTAGGCCCATAAAGTAACCTTAATGAAGAAATATAACATTTTTAAGAGGTTGGCCTTGCTATTCCTAGCCTTGGCACCAAAATGAGGATATAAAAGAAGATTAGACGGCTCATTTGGAGCATCTAGATTTGGCGCATTTTTCCTATTTGGGCATTGTGAGCTTGTTTCTCCATGTTCTTCCACTTGAGGATGAAAACCCTGGACTTGATGTGGTTTCCCAATGGCAAAATAGTGATCGAAAACCCTTGGGCATGAGTAGGTTTTGTTGGAGGCACGAATTGGCCTTTCAGGCCATTGATTGAGAGTGAAGGTTATTGCAAATTTGAGGAGAATACTTTCCCATATTTATATTTTTATTGGCATTGGGCAGCCTTATCTTCTCAATTAGAGATTTCGGGATCAATTTTGAGAGGCTTTCCATGGTTGGAAAATTGTGATATTGGTCTCATTTGATTGCTGGTATTTTTATGATCATTTCAAGTATTCATATGTGTGGAGATTCCCCTCCTCATCCAGTGGTGGCAACTCTGTAGAAGGTACAATGTGCTGTCCTAAGGCCTTCTTAAGGCATGATACATGGAAGACATTATGTATCTTGTTGTGCTCTGGAAGATCCAACTCATATGCAACCGCACCCACTCGCCTGACTATCCTGTATGGACCATAAACCGGGGCTTCAGCTTTTCCGCCCCCTTCTGCTTAAGTGATGACTGTCTGTAACGGCTGTAGACGCAAGAACACCAAGTCTCCTGCCTCGAAGGGACCTCTCTACCCTGTGTCGATCCGCATAAACCTTCTACTGATTCTGCGCCTTCTGGAGATTCTCCTTAAGAGCTCGCAGGATATCTTGGTTCTCCTGTAACCAATCCCGAGCTTTGGGAGCTCGACTATCTGATAATACTAAATCAGCAAATGACATGGCTCCATACAAAGCTCTGAAAGGCGTCATGTCAATACTCATCTGATATGTGGTATTATAGCAATACTCACCCATATGCAACCATCTGATCCATGCCTGCTGATGTCCGGTCACATAACTCCGCAAATAGCCCTCTATCCATTTGTTGACAATCTCTGTCTGCCCGTCAGTCTGAGGGTGGTAGCTCGTGCTAGGAGTCAACTCGGTACCAGCAAGTCTGAAAATCTCCTGCCAAAAAGTGCTCATGAAGATCTTGTCCCTGTCGCTGATAATATTTTTAGGCAACCCATGTAGCCTAAAAATCCCTGTATAAAATACCTGAGCCACATCAGCTGCCTCATACTTCTTGGGTAGATAAAAGAAGTGTGCATACTTGGTCAATTGCTCAACTACCACATAAATGCAATTGTGTCCATGCACCAGAGGGAGTCTGTGATGAAGTCCAATCGATATGCCTCTCCCACTTTTGTTCAGGGATGGGAAGAGGCGGAAGTAAACCTGCAGGAAAAGAATGCTCTGATTGGTTTCCCTGGCAAACCATACACTCTCTGACATGATTAAGGACATCATCCTTCATCCCCTTCCAAGCAAATCTCTCCCTGATATACCTGTATGTTTTGAAATATCCGGGGTGTCCAGCTAGTGCTGTGTCGATGTAACTGCACGAAGGATCGTCCTCATCTTAGACCCCTGTACAGGAAAATCTGATCCTTATTAAAAAATAGATCATTACCACCTTGATCTCATCCTTGATAATACCATCCATGAGCTCGCATTGCAAACTGATTCTTTGATACTCAACCAGTATGTGAAGCCTTCCAATCTGGCTTGAAATCCGACATAGAACTCAACATAAATAAGGTAAGCTTCATAGATAAACATCACCAAACAACATATATCCATGCCTCTGAGTCCGGTCACATCACTCCGCAAATAGCCCTCTATCCATTTGTTGACAATCCGTCCTGCCCGTCAGTCTGAGGGTGGTACTCGTGCTAAGGAGTCAACTCGGTAACCCAGCAAGTCAAATCTCCTGCAAAAGTGCTCATGAAGATCTTGTCCCTGTCGCTGATAATATTTTTAGGCAACCCATGTAGCCTAAAAACCCTGTATAAAATACCTGAGCCCAATGTCAGCTGCCTCATACTTCTGGTAGAATAAAAGCAGTGTGCATGTACGTGGTCAATGTGCTCAAACGACCACATAAATGCAATTGTGTCCATGGCCAGAGGGAGTCCCTGTGATGAAGTCCATCGATATGCTCTCCCACTTTTGTATCAGGATTGGAATAGGTGAAGTAAACCTGCAGGAAAAATGCCTGCTTTGGTTTCCTGCAAACCATACAACTCCTGACATGATTAAGGACAATCATCCTTCATCCCCTTCCAAGCAAATCTCTCCTGATATACCTGTATGTTTTGAAATATCCGGGGTGTCCAGCCTAGTGTGTGTCAGTATATGCACGAAGATCTTGTCCTTCATCTTAGACCCCTGTAATACAAGGGAAAATCTGATCCTTATAAAAAATGAGATCATCTACCACTTGTATCGGTCTCTATGATAAACCAATCCATATCTCGCATGCAACTGATTCTTGGAGTACTCAACCAGTATGTAGCCTTCCAAGCTTCTGAATCCGTACATAGAACTCAACATGAAGTAGTAGGTAGTTCCGAGATAAAACAGATCACCACCCACCATTATTTCTTACGCTCTAGTGTATTCTATAGTCAAGTCATAGCGTTTGTACCTTGTTCACACCATCTCTGCTGGCAGTCGTTGAGAAGCCTTCCTGTCCCCAAAAGAACCCTCAAACTATTGTATCTGTACGACGACGAACCTCTTGCCCACAGGTACTCTGTCGATTTTGGCCATCCGAGGATTCTTGTTGGAGGAAATATCAATCTTTGAGTAAGGGTTTCAGAGATAATATGCCATTTCTAGATTATTGCATGATGAAGATTGGTAGCAAGCCCAAGCAAGGTCATCATATGCCGGTACTTGAATTACAAAAGAACTCATTTGAAGAAGAAGAAGCTTCTAGAGAAAAAGGTATGATTTCCATTGAGAAAAATAATTGCATTAATAAAACTTTGCTTGTTAGAGAAATTATTCCAGCTCAAGAGAAGAAATTTGTATATGCAAGTAAGGAGGATGTAATGGAAACTCTAAAAAGGTGTGAGGAGTAACTCTACAAAGGTGTGAGGAGTGGAATAGCAGAGCTAGAGCTGCCAAATTGATAGCCGCTCAAGCAAGACAACACCTACAAGAGTTCAAGGAAAATATGTCTTCACTTTGTGGGCAGCAGGGTATGAGGAATGTCATTTCTCAAGAGAGGGCAGCCGGAAGCATGGAAATACCTTTCAAAGGAGGGCTGATTGCACAGATTAAAGATGGTGTGGAAGAAAGTATGCCATCTCATTTATTGCAGCAGCTGATTTATGAAGAATTTCAGCCCATTGTAGACACGAATACTCAGGTTTTGGAGCAACAAAGTCAAGACATTTTGAAGACCAAGATTGGCGAGGATGTTGGTGATATTCCAAGGTATAAAGAGCATACTAATGTGTCTTATTTATTGTTGCCTATTTATTTTCATCATGAGATGCATGCCAAAGTTTACATTATGGAGTTTGACGAACCATTGCTCCAAGTATATGTATGTGAGCATCTTGTGGATGATATATGGTGGCAAGTTTTAGTTCACTTGACAGGAACAAGTGCCAGGCTTGCGGATCACTTCAGCATGTTTTGTCTCTTGTGCATGACACTTGGACAAAACAATATCAGAATTGCTTGAGGGCAAGCAATTTTGGGAAGGGAGGATTGTAATATCCCCTTCCCATTCGAAGACCTTTGGCCTATTTTGTCAACCCGACGGCCAAAGGAAAAATATAAGGGTGGCTTAAGTTATATTTAATTATTATAAAGTGCCATTAATAAAAGAAAAAAATATATAGAGCACTTATAATAATTTATACGACTTAATGATTATTAAATCAAGGATGGAAAAAGCCCAAATATAAATTGTTATCCATCATAGGTGAAAAGGTGACTTGCCTTAAAAAGGGGAATGGGAACATAGAAAGGATAAATGCCCATTTTACTATGTATTTCCCCTAGAAAAATGTGACTTGCATTAGGAGGGAAAAAGTTGTTGGGAAAAGCATTTAATATGGGAAAATATTAAATGCTTGCATAGGGAAAATCCTTGGGAACTAATTGGATATTGTAGAGGTTGTTTTGGATCTCTTCTTCCTTTATAAGGAGAAGTCGACTTGAAGGGAAGGAGATTCCATACCATTTGATATTTTCTAATTTGTGTCTTAAGCTTGTAGCTTATGCATATTCTTTCATGTGCAACTGTTGTTTGCAAATATCTAACTTGTGGAGTAAGATCCCACAGGAACCCTAGCTTCGGTGGTAAGAGATCCATCCCTAGCTAACAGGGCATTCTTCGGTAGTGAGAGATCTACCCTAGCTTGTCAAGTTTGGAGCTGAATTGATGCCCTAAATGTGTTGGGCGACCTACTTTTTAGGGCAAAATTAGGGTTTCGTGTTTGCTGTGCGAAAACTATTTTGAATATTATTCTTCATATTTTTGTGGCCCAAGATCCAAAGTTTCAGCTCATTTGGACTTCTCTACCAAAAGATATGAATTTTTGAAGTTATGTTGCAGATAGGGTTTTTAAATAATTTATTACAGCCTTGTATTACATCTGAAAAATTCCAAAAACAATTTTATACATATTTGGGCTATTATAAATTAGCAAGTACTAGATTTGAGTGGAAAGATCATAGAGATTTGAGCAGGCTGATTGGTGTGGAGTTATTCCACTTATTTTCAAGTTGCACTTTCCTTAATTTAATTCAGATCTGCGTGAATTACTTGTCTGTTCGGCTGCAATTTGTCTGTATTCTGCATATTTAAAGTTGGGATTGCCTAAAATCCGTTTAGGGGTAAAATAATGTCCATTGGGGACATTACAGAATGTGTAACATCAGAATTGTGGCACCAAAACAGAAATAGGGATTCTATCCCAGCTTATTTGAGATATGGGGTTTAAATGAGGGTTCTTTGGATCTCTATAGCATGTTTGATTTTGAATCAGTTAAACCTTGACTTTTTCAGGTAGAGCTTAGCTACCTCTTGCATGAGTATTACAATTGGAACCACATATGAATTGTACCCACCTGTACTTGTTGGTTGTTAATGCCATATGGAAGAGTGTATGGTGGAATGATGTTGTTTGGTTGGTGGCAGTTATAATGTGTGGTTCGATAGTAGCTAGGGAGCCTCTCTGCAGTATACTGTTAAGAGTTCCCATTAATGGAACACTCTCAACAGAGTAATTTCAGAGAGAGGATCCCACTGCCAATTCAAGCCTATAGATTGTCCATTTGTGTTAACCATGATGGTTCTTTCCTTTTATGAATATTGCTCTCTAGTATTACGATTGAAATGGCATCATGACTGTACTCTTGAAAGCATTTATGATGTTCTGAATTTGTAGTTTGGTCTACCTTGATTAAATCTGTTTATACACTTTATTCTGAGATGTGTGGATATTTGGCATGGAATGTCACAGTCAGTTGGCATTGTAAGGACAAAGATTGTTGTTTCCTTGATGACTATTAAAAGGAAAATTTATGTACTTATTGTCATCATCATTATGAGTCTTGCCTTGTGAAAACACTATTCATATCTTCTCCTTTAATGTGGACTTCTGGATAGATGACTTTCCTCCTTGAGTGAACATGGACATTGAGATCCAGGGGTGTACTGGGACTCCTTTTACTCTTGTTTGGAGCTGTTTAAAGGTTTTCCGAACATTAAAGACTTGACCACCCCCCCCCCCCTCCTTCCCTCTCTACAACCCTCCAATGTTTAAAACTTGTCAAATGGCTGTTATTTGGTCTTTATGAGATGAGAACCAATGTTTACCTTGGGAATCTTAAATGGACTGTTTAGTATTTGTTATGCCTTTCGCTACATGGATGTGGGTGTTACAATCTGTTGTGTTGTTCACTAGCCTCTAGGTTATTCAGAAACTGTAGCATATTCCTAAGTTGTCAATGGCTAACATTTTTAACTATAGAATCATACATGCTGCTTCCTGTAGATAAGCATTAAATGCTGCTTTCTGAGATCAATGAACTTGTGGTTGTGAATTTATAATGAGAACATGGGGCAGCAAGCTACCTTAACTAATGGTATTGAAACCATATTTCTAAAACCCTTTTTGAAACACCCCACTTCACTTGTAAAATGGTAATGGGGTGAGGCTCACATACAAAACTAAGGTATGATATTTACTTGGGTGGGGTTGCCATTAGGCAACCCCAATAAAGCAAATGTCTTATACTAACTGTGAAAGGTTGATTAAATTCAAATACAAGAAGAGAAGAGTAACTTGCATGATTTCCAAACGGTGGATTAACCTAGGATTGCAAGACTAGACATGTAATTGTCTCAAGTTTTTTATTCATCATTGAAGCTCAACCTGAATTTGTCAAGCTATTTAACTAAAAAGATTAATTAGTTGGTTTCTTTTCTTTTAATGGACTCCTTTAGTAATGCTAGGAAAAAAAAAATCTTTGCAAAGATATAATGCCACATCAGAGGTAAGCTTTCAAGTATAAAATGCCCGCATGTCACATCCCATTTTTATGTATCTATTGCAACAATATTGAATAAATGATCATAAATAATTGTCTATTTATTTTCTAGTATTCATATTGTGTTACATATTAAAAGTTTAATTAAATGTCATTTGTGGATTTATGATATTAGATTAGCATATTTTATTATTCTTATACTGTTATGACGTCAGACTAACTACATTGTTGCTTATGTGTGGTTGTAGTATTCCCCCTCATGAAGGCCATGTCTGGAGGGAGATTGCCATCAAGGAGAGGGCAATAGCTTCCGAAGAGGCAAGGGAGGAGAGAGCCACACACCCATTTGTGATATTGTGGATGCCTGAAAATTTTGTTTTGCACAAGTCTGAGCAATAAGTGTGTCACATTAGTATGTACCATTACTTGACGTCTTGTATAGGTCATCTTTTGTCAACTTTTGATATGTTTCACACAGCTGATTGTGTCGATTCTTGTTATAAGTCTTACGGCATGGTAATTGCATGGGTGCATCCTAGATACGTGATATTGCTTTTTCAATTTTACTTATGACTGTCTTGTCATGTTCCTCGACTGCGGTGGTTGATGACTGTCGTATTAGCTTTGTTGGCTGTCAATTCTCAATTGAAAAAATTATTTCAGTAATATGTACCTAAGCAGCATTTTGTTTGATGGCTACATGTATCAATTTAATTTCTATGCCCTAAGAGTAGTACCGCATGCCGCATGGATTGTTAGTTACCTTTAGACTCGAGAGTTTTTGGAATAGTAATTTGCTCTTCATATAGTAAATATGGTCGTTAAGGCCTTATGACCTATGCGGCAGCACTAGATAATCTACCCTGCTTGGTAAATGCCTGGACTTTGTATATGACATGGTCACTAGCGTAGTAATACTCTATGTTTTTAACCAGTTATGACATAGCTGGTGGTGAGTATTTATGTCACTGTGATGTTTTATTTTCTTATGCTAAAGGGTGGTGAGATCTGTATTATAGATGTTGTCCATTGCCATGCTAGAAGATCATCAGTAAACAAACATAGAATAGGGATGCAGAACATATTATAACAGAGTATTGAATAACAGCAGCTTTGTAATCCTCAAAGATAAGTCCTCATACAATCTGATTAGCTCAGAGAGAACCTCATACAAGCGTCCTTGTAATGTCCCTTTCGGGCTTAAATCTGAAATATTCGGAAATTCCACAAAACCCAAATGAAAGTAAACTGAAATTTATGACAACAAAGTGCAGCGAACTGAATATGTATGACAGCAATCAGAAATTACACAAAAATAGGGCAGCGACCTGAATTTTACTGCAAACCCTTAGTGCCAAAGTGCAGAAATCTGATTTCTTTGCATATTTATCTAACTCAATTACAACGATACCCAAGAAGCTAGGAACACTTAGAAATATTTGTAGAACATTTATTAATTTATGACAACAAATGACAGAATATTTTTAGAATATTTCCTGCCACAAACTGAATTTATTTTATTAATTTTATGACAACAAATGGAAGAAATAACAGCTGACCGTTTAGAACAATTGAAGATGAAAGAAATGCTGCAATGAATGCCCACAGGCAGAGTTTATGGCCTGAACAAACCCTAGTTCTAGAAAAAACTCAGAAAATGGCTGGAATTGACCCCAGAGAGGGTCGCCCAAGATAGAAATGCGGTGGATCTGATCCAGAACCCTGAACCTCAACAAAACCTTGCAATGTGTGGCTGTTCCACACTCAAAACCCTGAAAATCTGATCTGTCCTTGATGCCCTAGCTGGAAATTGTGCCCTAGCACTGAAAATTCTGAATGCAACTCTGAAATTCTGAATTGTAGCCCAAGTGTGATCCCCGTATAAAGCCACCATTGCAGAAATTGAGGGTTTTCATCTCCAAAATCTGATCACAATGAGGATTTTTGTCCTCAAGTGATGAATGCTAAGAGTGTTTTCCATCCTCAATAGCTGAAGGTAGAAGCACAAGTACTCGACTCATAAAATCAAGATGATAGATGGATGATTCATTCCCAAATGAGCCCCTTCATCCTCCTTTTATAACTTCTCTTTCCTATTTCTTTTAATTTTGGTGGCCAACTTACTTTAAAGGTCACTTTTATAAGTTACCTTATAATATAACATAAAGTTACATTTGGCCGACTTTGTTAAATCATTAATTTTACTTTTACTATTTAAAAATACTTTTTATTTTATTAATAATATTATTATTAAGTTGCCCAAGGATTAGAAATGACCAAGCCCAACTTAAATAATATTATTAATCATCTTTAATTTAGAAAAGGGGACATTACAGTCCTTGCCCCGACAACCACTATGATTCTTGAAGGACAAAAGCCAGCTGCTACTAGTTACCCCAACCATCTCAAACGACATAACAAAAAGGATTTCTAATAAACTAACAAAATGCCAATAAAAGATACTAACAAAACATGTCAGCTACAATTATTCATAAACAATTTAGCAGTCTACATTATCCCCTCCGCACCTTCCCTCCCCCTTCAAAGAAGCCGGAGTCCCTTCCAACTATAACAATACAAAAGTGTCTCGAGGAGGAGGGGAAGAGGAAGATGTCCTGGATGTGGATGTGTTGACTCTCCCACTAGAGAGCTCAAGGTAGCAGCAGCCTTTGACCAATGCAATTCAGCCCACGGGGTATAAACTTTAGAGGTCCATTGCTAAATATGTCTGAAAGCTTCAAGTTCACATTCTAGAGCACGCTCCACAATGTGTGCCGCTTCCTACATCTTGCCTTTACCAATGAGGACTTGTTGCTGTATCAGCTGCAACTTGGCCTGTATTTGATTCAGCTCGTGTTCATGTTTGGCCTTCACCTCTTGGAGTTCTTGTTCACGTTCTGGCAACCTCAGGCTTTGCGCCTAAGTGACTAGTCTATTGGGAGAATTGCACTTGGAAGCGACCATGTTACCTTAAAAGTCACTTTTATAAGTTACCTTATAATATAACATAAAGTTACATTTGGCCGACTTTGTTAAATCATTAATTTTACTTTTAGTATTTAAAAATACTTTTTATTTTATTAATAACATTATTATTAAGTAGCCCAAGGATTAGAAATGACCAGGCCCAACTTAAATAATATTATTAATCATCTTTAATTTAAAAAAGGAGACATTACAGTCCTTGCCCCAACAACCACTATGATTCTTGAAGGACAAAAGTCAGCTGCTACTGGTTACCCCAACCATCTCAAATGACATAACAAAAAGGATTTCTAATAAACTAACAAAATGCCAACAAAAGATACTAACAAAACATGTCAGCTACAATTATTCATAAACAATTTAGCAGTCTACATTATCCCCTCCGCACCTTCCCTCCCCCTTCAAAGAAGCCGGAGTCCCTTCCAACTATAACAATACAAAAGTATCTCAAGGAGGAGGGGAAGAGGATGTGTTGTCTCTCCCACTAGAGAGCTCAAGGTAGCAGCAGCCTTTGACCAATGCAATTCAGCCCACGGGGTATAAACTTTAGAGGTCCATTGCTAAATATGTCTGAAAGTTTCAAGTTCACATTCTAGAGCATGCTCCACAATGTGTGCCGCTTCCTACATCTTGCCTTTACCAATGAGGACTTGTTGCTGTATCAGCTGCAACTTGGCCTGTATTTGATTCAGCTCGTGTTCATGTTTGGTCTTCACCTCTTGGAGTTCTTGTTCACATTCTGGCAGCCTCAGGCTTTGCGCCTGAGTGACTAGTCTATTGGGAGAATTGCTCTTGGAAGTGACCATGTTGATCCCCTATCTCGTGCATTGGGGCGACCACCTCACCACCCATATTATCCTTGTCATCTTGTACAACATGGTTAGTTCAAGCAGGGCCTAATACAATCTAATTAGTTCAAAGAGGACCTGATACAAGTGCCCTTACCCCAATAGTCACTAAACTTCTCAAAGGACAAAACCCGACGGTTGTTCGTTACCTCCTATCCCAACCAACACAGCAAAATGATGACAACAGATACTTACAAAACATGTCGGCTGCACTTATTCATAAATGTCAATTTAGCGGTCTAAAGGATCTTTGGTATTCAAATCACATTGTTGCTGCTTGTAAAGCTTGGATTTATGATAGTGAAACATGGCGTAATGCTTACAGCGTGCATGGCATAGCATTGGTGATAATACCATGTATTATAGTTGCATGGAACATAAAGTGGTCAGCATGCATAGGCAAAGGACATATGATAATGTTTGGTTTAGAGTTAGACCATGAGAAGTCAAACATGCTCGGTAATAGACTTTTTCTGGTTAAGTTTGATTATCACTTGAATAGTGGTTCAATGGAGCCCTAACTCTAAATCATATGAAAAGACTAAAAAGAAGGTAAAGAGAGAAAATAATTTCATTTTGGTTTTAATATTATCATTGTTGGTTGAAAACTGTTAAGCTATGAACCTGGGGTTCACATGATTATTTCTTCCTTGGAGTCTCTTGTATCCGAGTCCATGGCAAACTTTAAGGGAAATGAATGAAAGTTGTTAAATTTAGTAGGCCTTTATGGCCGTTCTAGTATTTCTCACAAGCATGCAGTGGTCATGCAAGCCCTTTACTCAACTTGATGGCCAGATGAGCATGGTTATGCTACTAAACATGTTTTCAATGAGGAGAGCTTACTCCATGTGGTGAGGGGTTTTGTGAGAAGAATTTAGAGGGTTGCATAAAATTTTACGTGTGAAACTCAAGAAGCACGTATCAAGGCAAACACAAATTCAAGGCGAGATGTGGAACACAACTGAACCTTGTTACATCCATCCTTTCCCAAGCCATTTGAAAAGGATTGTTTTCTCACTTTTGTGCCCTTGTATTTTAATAAAAGAAAATGATAGAAAGAAAAATCTTAAGGATCGTTGTTACTAAGCGCTAAATTTGGTTTAGATGAATTATTATCATCAATGGTAGCTCAGCCACAGGTACAAATCTCTTTTCTTATCCTTGGATTGTTTTGAAAGGGATTTAACTTCATTGTGTTCCAATCTATGAAAACCCTTTTGAATTCTTTATGTCGGTAAAAAGTATTTTAGTGGCTCTGTCATAAACGGTTGTTGGGTTCTATTTTTGTTTATATATGCCCCCGCCCACCTACTCTGAGGAACCTGAATTTATTTACCTCTGTCAAGAGGTCATAATTATGATATCTTAACTTTTAAGGGCCTAACCTTGTACATCTTGCCATCCTCTTCCATACCTTTATTTAATAAACTGGTTCTACTTTCCTTGTAAAGCTTTAATGAGAACTGTGAAGAAGGGTACCATATATACAAAGTTATAGGGCATGATTGTGGTTGTAGTGTGTTTGATATTATGATTCATGTAAGGATATGGGATCCTATCTTTGTACCTCTGTTAAGATTGGTTTAAGAAGGATTTGTCTTGATATAATTACATCATAGTGTTGTTGGTTACAAACCCGTGTTTGTTGTAAGGCATGGCCTTACTCATTCTACTTTAATGGGTTGCTGAATATACAGAATTCTTGAGATCAAAACTCTGTTAAAATGGTACACATCCTTTTATTACTATGCTCTGAGCATTAAGGCTTTGAAACCTGATCTTGAATTGTGAACACAAAAGCTTGCAAAGTTGTGATGAATGAAAGATGTGATAAGACTCCTAGAACTTGAACACTTGGCAAGGGCAGTCCTTTTAAGCTAAGTCACAAGGTTCGAGTGAATTCATGTTCAACAAGGATAAATTTCGGTACAAGTTCACCAATAGATAAAATTCGGAAAAAACAAAGTTGGAACAAAATTATTTTTTACCATTTTAATTTTCTAAAAAAAATATATAAAAATGTCAGAGAGACAGTGGAGAGAGTTTTCCGTCCTTTGCTTTCACTTGGTATATGTATATAGTATATATAACATAGATTTATAAAATAATGCAAAATCTTGTCAAAAACTTTCCATATAAAATTAATGTATAAAAATCAATTTCATTTTTGGCAAGGATTAAGTTCAGCAAAGTTCATAAATTTTCCATAAAATTTGGTGTACCTTGTGACGTAGCCTTTAATACTATACACAACCCCACCTTTCAGTAGTGACTTGGATTTAGCAAATATCAGCAGTACTAGATGTTTGATGAGGTCTTTAAGATTAATATGCTATGTGTGATGAATTTATGAACTTCTATACTATGATTACTATATTTTTGTATAAAAGAGATACACAAAAAATGTAAACTTGTATTCATGTACCATTCTAGGTAGATACATTTGATGTTTGGCTGTTGGATGTGTATTGACATTAAATAGGATGGCATGAAGGATGGTACTTATTTCTTGAGATAGATATATAAGGCATGAAACATTCTTGTTTCTAGCCTTCATAGTGCTCTTAGATCTGCATTCCTTGTAGTTGGTACAATAATTAGACCTTTATTATTCTGGACAAGATTCTTAACTCTGTTTATGGAATTATGTACTTTGCCCATTTGGATTAATATGTTGGGCATGGCCACAACTGGACGTTTTTCTTTTGTCTCATCCAGCATTGATTGATGCTCACCTCAGACAATTCCATAACTTTGCATATCTGTTTCTAATGAACAACGTGTGAGAGTATCTCTTTGGAGCCTTGGTTGTAGAGAACAATAGTCAGTAGGGGAAACACTTTGCAATCCATATTGCAGAGATAATCCCCACATCCTATCCAAAACATTGCCACTTTCATGTGCAAATTTTTCTAATGAGTGTTAGAACATAATATTAAGTGCCTATAAACCTTAGTTTATAGTTGAATAATTTAGAATAGTTATATTCTCAATTATTTAATATAAACTTAGTTGTTTATGTTTAATTGGTTATTAATTAATCAATTTATATTAAATCGGGGTGTTGTTTATTCATACCCCGTCACTTGATATGGTTCGAGACCCATGGGGTCAAATAAATATGGCTATTGGTCATATTGGTTATTCACCTCGCGTGAATCGGGAGAGAAGTGAGGAAAGGAGATTTACTGGACTGTAATTGTTTCTCGGTTAATGGAAATATCCTTATTCCGCGGTTTTTACCCCTCGGGGGTTTTCCACGTTAAATATTGCCTCTGTGTAATTTCTTTTACTACATTTTATTTCATGTTTAAATGTGTTATAATGTTTGGTTAATAAATATTTAATATGCTAGTTTATACCCTCGGTCCTGACATGGTATCAGAGCGAGTAATTGAATAAGTTAGATGGATTTATTAAATTTTCAACCACCGTCATGGTTGATGGGTAGTTATAACCCATGGGGCATTTAAATAGGCCCCGTTAGAATATTTCTTACAAATTTTCCTACAACAAACTCTCTCACATTTATTCTCCTATAGAATTTTGTGTAAAGTTTACTCTGTAGTGGAAAATCATTCTCCGGGCCCATTCTCCATACACAAGTAAAATTCATTTGGTTGAATAATTTTGCAATTTGAATTGTTTTTTTCTATGTTTTTCATAATGTGTAGGTTGAAATAATTCCGGGGTGAAATTTTCCTATTTGTCAAGACAAATCTCGTCTCCTGGTGTGGTAAAACCATTTTACTTCACCTTTGATATCTGAAATCACTTTTTATGTCCCTCCCTAGTACCCCCTTAATAAGCTACATTTGAAATGTTTCCAAAACTTTAGTATAAAGTTGGTTGTATTTATAAATTGGGTACCTATTTTAATTCAAGACCCAAGTTTTTTTTGTTTTCAAACTATAGTTTATATTAATTATAAACTATATATTAAATTTGGTTAAACCTAAAGCCTAAATTAAATGTTTAAACCTATACATTATAGTTTTATAAACTATATCTTATATAGTTTTAAAATTATCTAGTAAAACTCCATTACCCTTTTTGGATCGAAATTTCAATTTGTATATTCAGTCAGTCATGGGATTGATGTCAAATTTCAATTTCTCTTCAAGTTAAACAGAATACAAGAGACGATTTCTCTTTCCTTCACGCTTAGTCAATCAGAATTGAACTTAATTTCCTATTCAAACTGCTTGTTTGCCTTGAATTTCTCACGCGTCAATTGCAATCAAATGTATTGCTTGTAAATTCTTTTCAAGAAGTTTTACTTGTTTAATAAATTTGTATTTTAACATAATTACTTCTATTGTTAACGTTTAAAATATCAAGGAATTTAGGCCATAGTTTCCTCTCAGAGACAATTGAACCCGCTTCAGATACAAATACAGATCCAGATCAATAAATTTGTTTTTCAGTAAAATGAGGAGATATTAGGGTTACAGATTTATCTCCATGTGCACGTTTGATTTAACCCATAATTGTATTGTTTTTTAGGACGGCTATTACCACGATCTCCGTTTAGCTTAGGTCCCCGAAACGTTCTATTTATTAATTTATGAGAGTACAGAACCTTGCTAGTAAAGCAGAGTTCTGACTTCTGCACTCGCTACAACTATCCAATTACTGCTAAATTTACAACGTTAACTGGAATTTCAGAGTGGTTAATGCTTTTGGATCTCAAATAAAGTGCTTGTATTATTATGCAAGGAAAATGATAGGTCTGAAAGGTCATTTAGCACGTGTTCTTAACCCGGTTGGTGGGTTTGTTTGACATGGGTCTTTTTTTCCACTCGACTTTTATTTTGTTATTAAATACATGGGGAAACAAACAGCACATATGATACTTTTGAAGCTATACGATTCATATCATATATTTTCAACCTGGGACTTTAGTCCCACATCGGGGCCGTGTTGTTTTTCTTAAGGCTTTATAAGCCTTCCCTCCGTTGTTAAACGTGGTTGTGGCCACATATCTCCTATCCATTTTGCCGAGTTATATCGACTTTGTTGGGTGCGGTTGGTTGCTCAATCGGTGTATAGCTTGCAGAGTTGTTGAAATGGCTTGCTCGTGGGTTTGTCGAGTCGCTTGTTGGCTCACCTTGACTCGGTCTGACTTGAATGGTATGACTCAGCTTGTCGAGTTGGGTCACATTGTTACATGTTGGTTGCATTGTGTTGGCATGGTTATTCAGTTTGGCAACAATCATCTCGACTCGCCGAGTTGGGAACCCAACTCGGCTGAGCTAGACTTGTTATTACTAACCTCTCTATATGGAGCTTAGCTCCCTAAATTTTTTGTTATTTATAGATGTATTATATTTTTTATTTTTACTCAAATTTCTAATTTAATTTAGTTTACTGTTATTTAATAACGAGAAATAGGTTCAATTATTTTCATGTGTATTAGATAAATTAGTCTTTTAATATGAAGTGATTTGTTTTACGACACGACGACTAAGTCATTGTTTTCATGTAAAACTTAAAAAAAATTCACTCACATTTCGATAAATCAATATTATTGTCAAACTAATATATCGTATATTTAGAATATTTGTTATATTGAATTGTTCATTTGAGGCAAAAAGTCTTTATAGAAAGCATATACGAATTATATATTCTTTTTTAATTTGATTTGTGTTCAAGTTTTGGTATGGGTGTCATTACTTGGAGTAGTAAAAAAGCAGTCGATAATCTTCATCTCTTCTACTGAGGAAGAGTAGAGAAGTGTGATGGAAGCAGCGAAACAAGCCATGTGGCTAAAGAGGTTGTTGAAAGACATGCACATGGAAGTTAAAGGAAGTACTCTTCTTTGCGATAGTTAAAGTTGCTTTGCTCTTGCTAAGAATCCAGTTCAGTATCAGAGAACGAAGCATATTGAAATTCATATGCACTTTATCCGAGAGAAGGCTCTCTGCGGTGATATAGATCTCCAGTACTGCCCGACTAAAGATCAAGTTGCAAATATGTTTACGAAGCCATTGTGTTTTGTAAAGCTCTGCAAGTTCCATACAATGTTTGGCCTTTCAAAGTTGTCATTGAGGGGGAGTGTGCATGACAATGTCACCTCCTAATGGTCGGCTGGTTGATATCTCCTCCTCTATACTTTTGCTCCAATTATAAAGCATTGTAAAAAGGTCCCTATGATCTTTGCAAACTTGTCACTCTTAAGTTTACAGTGTACAGTCCAATGTATTGTATCTATTTGTAAAGGAGGCCCTTGTGTTATAAAAGGCTCATAGAGATGTTGGTTGAGATATTTTCCATAAGAAACTGTGAGATGTAGTCTCACAAATCATGCTTAGCCTAAATCATTCACTACTGATTTATGGATGCCAAATCCTTTTGTACCAAAAAGTAAGTTGAGCATGATGAATGTGTATAAATCCTTCAAATGTGATATGTTAGCCTAAACCTTCCCTATGGTTTATGGATTTGTAAATCCTTTTGTATAAACAGGTAATGTTGGCACATGGTTCCCCACTTAATATTAAGGGGGGTGTTAGAACGTAATATTAAGTGCCTATAAACCTTAGTTTATAATTAAATAATTTATAATAGTTATATTCTTAATTATTTAATATAAACTTAGTCGTTTATGTTTAATTGGTTATTAATTAATCAATTTACCTTAAATCGGGGTGTTGTTTATTCATACCCCGTCACTTGATATGGTTTGTGACCCGTGGGGTCAAATAAATATGGCTATAGGTCATATTGGTTATTCACCTCGGGTGAATCAGGAGAGAAGTGAGGGAAGGAGATTTACTGGATTGTAATTGTTTCTTGGTTAATGGAAATATCTTTATTCCATGGTTTTTACCCCTCGGGGGTTTTTCACATTAAATATTGCCTCTGTGTAATTGCTTTTACTGCAGTTTATTTCATGTTTAAATGTGTTATAATGTTTGGTTAATAAATATTTAATATGCTAGTTTATACCCTCAGTCCTGACATTGAGTGTCCTTAATCTTATGGACTTTATACTGATACTTCTTGGCCCATATTTGACATTTCTTTGATCACCAATGTTGATAAGACATGATATTTCACTATATTTTAGGTGTTGTTATAAAATGTATGACTCATTAGATGTATGCCAATATGTTTTGGTTGATGGTTGAGTTCTTTATATTTTTATACCGCTTGTGATAGTTGTGAACTTATTGAACATTATGGGAATTGAGTTTGTTAAGGTGTACAGACTTTTAGATTGCAGTGCGAACCGAATAAATTACATTATTGGATGGCTATTATATAGGTGAAGGCCCATTCACAATGTTAGTCTAAATTAATGTATGCAAATACTGATAATTGAGATGACCGTACCTCTCATGCCAAAATACACTAGTGCTTTTTACCACTGCTAGCATTTTTTTCTGTTTCGGGATCTTCTAGTTTATACATCCCTTTTTCACCAATTCCTATAGCAATTACTTTCACATCTTGAAGAGTAATTACCATACATCTATTTCCTTGAAACTTTACACAAAGATTAGGATTTGCATTGATTTCAATAATAGACAGTAGGTTTTTGTTCATGTCAGCTACATATCTTACATTCTTTAAAAAATAACTAACTGGATTATTCACTAAATCCCGAACACCCCTACACCCCCTTACATAGTGAATCTATCCATCACCCAAAGAAACAGACTCGTTACTACTATTGTCTTCAATAAAATCAACATACCAGCCTCTGTGACATGTAGTGTTTGGATGCAGCTGAGTCAAAGTACCACGTTCTTGACCATGCTGACTAGTTATGTGACGTCACAAATGAAAAATCACCTACCAATCCTTGCTCATCTTCCTCAGCCTAAATTTTCATACCATGACTTCTTTCTATCATTTGCAAGATTGTCCCTCTTTTTCCAACGATCCCTCTTGAAATGCCCTAGCTTTCTACAATAATGGAATTTCCACTGTGACTTGTTATCACCTCTAAAAGCCTTGTCACTTGGCAAACTGCTACCACTGTAATGTCTTCCACTACCCTTGAACTAATGTGCACTGAATGCACTCTCTATAGAACCTGACGTTGTTGCTTCTGCCTGATTGTGCCTTCTTTCTTTCTACAATATAAGTCCAATCAACTACTCAAATTTGATCTCTTGAGTTTCTGCAATCAAGTGAAGGGACTCAACAAGGGCATCAAACGATGGTAGGAAATTACACAACACCAAAGCAACAAGATCTTGCTCATCTGCAGGATTCTCAACTACTTTTAGTTGATCCGTTTATGTCCATCTGCTACAAAAACTCAGAAATAGACCCACTAGACCCACCCTTCCGCATTTTAGTGGAAAATAATAAATTTTTGAAATACAACACCCTTATGACTTCTAAAGCCTAGTATTTTGCAGTTAGATCTTTCCACAACTTAGTTGCTATAGTTGCATTTCTAACTTCTGGAATCAAATTATCTGCAACGGAAAGTTTAACCAACAAAAATGCTTCCCTGTGTTTCTCATTAAAGACCTAAGTCATTTTCAGGTCTCGTTTCTTTTTCCATTCTATTTGGTCAAATGTCCCAATACTTACATAGCGTAAGTATCTTATGACTCCACAAAGTTAAGTTTTTACCAGACAGTTTCTATGACTAGGGCAGTAGCAAGTGTTGCAAACTAGCCATTTTTCCCAAATTTAAACTAAAATGATTGTTCCAAGAAATTTAAAAGGTTTTTTCCAAAAATTCTTCTTCAAGGCATTTATCTCTCTAAACAGGACAATGCTGCCAGTTTTTTTCTCTTAACCTTTATTATTTGCCAAATATCGAATTAAGTTTGCTTTTCCAAGCACTTTTTAAAAAAACATGTGCTTGTCTTAGATTTTAATAAAGTAAAAACTTTAATTTAAAACATAAAAGCTATTGCCTGCCAATGGTGCCATCAAACCTGCACTTCATCCACCTAGGCACTCCTCAAGCCAACTTTCCTTCAACTAAAGAGCACAGGGAAATCCAAGCGCCAATTTCAGTCAACAGGGAAAGGTAAATTGAGTAGCAGTGAAGGGAGTGCTCAGATCTGCATACAAAGGCGTCCTCCTTCAGGCAGCCCCTTTTTCTCCTTTGTTTCACATTTTACCTCTTCTCAGTGTCATTATTCCCATGCCAAACAAAACATTATTCTTCTTACTGCTGCACCCAGCATGTATTCTTCTCCAAACACGCCCAGCAATGAAAGAATGCACCACTCAGACTGCCACGCCACTCAGCAACGGATGGCATCTCTCTCCAGGCAGCAGAGAAAAATAAATCTAATGTTCAAAAGCCTCTCTTCAGACATAATGACAGTCTTTTCTCCAGCAATGGGAACACCCCTGCACCCATGCTCCTCCTCCTTTTGTACAATGACACCTATTCAGGCTTGATGCCCCCCAGGTTGCTTTCAGTCATGCCCTTCAGGATTTTCTTTGCTTTAAAGGCTGAGCGTAGCTTGATGATCGGCTAATACAGATCAAATAAAAAAATTTAAAATTCTTCAAGTGGCAATGAATACATGTTTCTTACAGCAAAAACTCAGCAGCACCTTCCTTCACCAGGCTGCACATAAAAGCTTCCTCTTTCTACTTCCACTCTTCCTCTCACCAGCTGGACGATTCCTTCACCAACTTCAGGCTTACCAAAGAAAAGAAATATCTTCGGGCAAATTACACAGGCTCTTCAATAATGGCTCTGATACCATATTAGATGATTGTGCAAGCCATATAAAGTACATTATTGAATGACTATTATATAGCCAAACAAGCTCCTCTAACAATGGAAGCAAGCCTATCACTTATATACCTAATGAGCCAAAGATAGCTCAAGCATAAACAGAGCAACAATCTAACAAATAGGCATGATATTGACTTTAAAAAAATTAGACTAAGACTAGATCAAACTAATCTAAATATCTAATACCAGTGATTTAATAGCTCATTCACCTAAATCTTAACCATACGGGGGTTTTGTGGCCGTATGTTTCATTTGTCTTTGGCCAAAGCATATGATTGTTTATGATCATTTTGTCCATGTTCTATATGATTGTTATCTATGTATGCATTGTTGCTGTTGCATGCTAGTAGTGACAATAATGTTTTCATATGGTTCTCTGTCACTCTATCGGTTCTCCATATTCGTCACCATCATTGAAGGGTAGGGCCACTTCCGAGTGCAGAAGGTGTGTGGGGGAGCCCATAGGCTCTGTAATTGGTAACAAAAGCACTATGATGATATTCTCCCTCTCCTCACTCGTATTAATAGCATCTCTGATGGTCTAAACATTCAACCAACCTACCTAAGCTTCATTATTTATTATAACAGTAGTTTATCATGCTTTATATCATTTTATTTCACCTGCAACTTATGCAGAAGATGTACTTGAGATCGAATTGATTACATCATTATATTGCGATTGTAGTTAGAACCGTGAATTGCACCTTACTGTGCTTCATGTACCTCTTGATGTTGGCATATGACATTGGCATGAAATGTTCTTGTGAGCTTATTATCATGTACTTTTATACTGTGATTGTGAAGTGTTCTATTCTTTATTGAGATGTACCTTATTGGAATAGTGTTGTATTTTTATGAATATGATTTAGGACAGCAGCAAGATTTGATATTACAATTTCCTTCAGTGTCTCATTTATTGTAATAATGGCATTGTACTTATTAAGAACTACTGGTTGTACTTATAGATTTGCTTAGTATCAATGAAATCAATCTTGCAATGTGATTTAGTTTTTAGTAGAATCATTTCTGTTTAGTTACAAGTTTCATTGATGTTTAAATAGAAATTAAGGCCTAAAGGATAATATTGAAATTGATCCCCGGATTTGTCAAGA
Organism: Taxus chinensis; assembly: GCA_019776745.2. Taxonomy (NCBI): domain Eukaryota; kingdom Viridiplantae; phylum Streptophyta; class Pinopsida; order Cupressales; family Taxaceae; genus Taxus; species Taxus chinensis. The sequence goes on along the minus strand of CM034151.1, from coordinate 317,260,507 downwards.
AAACCCAAAACGACTGGAGAAAAAATGAAATCCAGCATGTTTACCAGTGCCCGACAAAGGGGGTTCCTACACCACACATACATTAGTTGATAAAATCAATCTAAAGATAAGGATTGTCTTATAATCAAGCCACTTCACACAAGAAAAGTCAAATAATTCAAACCAGTTTATGATATCAACTGATTTGATTATTATGAAACAAAATTCTATATGTAGAAAATACTGGGAAAATATGAATTGAGATTCAAAGAGCTATAATGACAATGGTTTACAAATTCTTGTTTTTTTAATATATACAAGGCTCCTACGGCCTAGCTTTTCCCACAAACAGAATTTCCTAGGAAAAAAATAAAAATGCCTCGAATGTTTATGCTGTTTGATTTAAGACGTGATTGGATACAGAAAAACAATTGGGCAAGTAGAAACATTATGACACAGGAACAGTGATTATAAGCCAAGGAACCACAGTTGAACCCTTCAAGGTCCTGACAAGCTAGTGAAAGAAGCACTTATTATGAATGTGTCATTTGCTGATATACTAAAGGCATTTGTATCTTAATCGCTACAAAGACGAGGACTCAAGAGAAAAGGCTATAAATAACAATTTGTTGACTTTCGATTCAATCATTTAAAATTTATATTTTCCAATGACTACAAGTGAACAAGAGAGGAAGAAGTCTTTTGTTGCAATAAAGAGGGGTTCAAGAGGGTTGATATCCCTTGTGAAGGGCATGGTCAACTTTAGAGGACGAAGTTTGACTTGCAAAGACTTATTGATCATTTGTACCTATGCTCACATTTACATTGGTAATGTAGAGCCAAATTTTCTCAGAGCTATTTGATTGTTCTAAAATTGCAAGAATGTGGATTTCCAATTTCAAGTTTTAAAGACTGCTATAGAGGAGTTTGGACCCTCCAAAGAGATGCAGTGAGTGAAGGATGTTGTTGGGTTGATGATTCGGAGCACCTACAAACACATTTTGTGGGCCTCCTGTTATGTGTAGGTGGTGTTTGAGTTAATGTGCATAATATTGCCAGAGTCACAATTGACCAAACAAATCCCCATTGGATGGTGTCAGTTACATGGGGAGGGTGTTCCAGCTCCACAAATGCTTGTCATTAGCTTCATGTGTCAAGTGACTAGTTCCTCTCAGCACTTAGTCCATTTATCCAATACATCAATCCTGCCTCCCTGCCTCTAAAATTGTGCATTGGGGAATTCAAAAATGTCAGTCAACCAAATGATGATTAATTGTGTCAACTCGTTGACCTATAAATAGACATCAAATAAGAGCCAAACACACTCGTGCATTGCAGGTTGGCTTACATCTTCCAAGTAATTGTAAAAAAACAGAAAATTACATGTAGGTCAGTCAGTAGAGAGAATATTAGGTAGTTGACCAAGTTTGACTTTGACTTTGACTTGATGATGTAAACCTAGCTAAGTATTAGTCCTATTAGTCCAAATAGGTGCAAATGATTTTTTCATACATGATTGTATCATTTCATGAATTTTGTCATCTTCCTCTTTGCTTCCCAAATTGAACGACCTTTGTTTGTGTTCTAAGGATTTCCTCCACCTTGAAAAAGCAGTTAATAACCTACTTTTGGAGTGAAAATATACCATGGGTCAGAACAGCACCCCACTTTAAAAAACTCATCGTCCTTAATGAGTCTAGCTTCTTTAGCAAAGGCCAACTTTCCCAAGTTGTTCCTTCTCTAGGTTTGTCCCAATGTTACACCAAGTTTCAAGAACAAGGAAATGCAAGGATGCGGGGACATGTTTTGGGGACAGCAAGAGAGATCCCACAAATATTAGTGGACAGCATATTGGATATGTCCATCGATATATAATTAAAATATAACCATTTTTATGCAAAAAAAATGTTTACAAAACATTACAATAAATCATGAATTTGCACAGCATATCCCATTATTTAGGTTTGTTCCCTATCAGGCATCTCAAACAATTCCAGCTTCTATTCACTACCTCTGCTCACCCATCTACTTGTAAAAGATAGGCTGAACTAAAGCTCAACCTTGTGCCCAAATGTTTCTCTATCTGAACCAATGCTCTTGAGTAGTCTGTGCAACCTTACTAGTTCCTTGAAAAACAAATTTTCAATATGTGGCATCACTAATCTTCTTGCATGTTGCAAAGTGTGCCATCTTTGAGAATCTATCAACAACAATGTTATTGAGTCATTACCTTTTTGTGTTCTTGGCAACCCAAGAACAAAATCCATACTTGCATCTTCCCATGGTCTTTCGGGTATTGGCAATGGCTGATATATCAAACGCTACATTCTGACATTTTACCTTTTGAGTGTTGGCAAACATCTACAATTCGCACAACTTTTGCTCACATCCACAGTCATCTTAGGCCAATAGTAACCCTCTTGCTCAGCCGTGCCAATGTTTTATCCACACCAAAGTGACTATGCTAATCCATCCACTATGGTTTTCTCTTATCAAATTTTCTTCCATTCATCCTTGAGTTACATACAATTGTTGTTCTCTAAACACCAGTTTATCTTACGTAAAGAAATCCAACCATGGATTTCTATTCATGTTGGTTGGGCTCTTGCATGCTGCCCAAGCATCTCTAAAATCCTAAATCTTCTTCATACAAATATCTCATAGAGTCAAATCCAACTACCTCTATTCTCATCTCATGCAACAAAAGACATCTCCTACTCAATGCATCAACAGCAACTATATCCCACTTCCTACTTCTATGCTTCAAGACAAATGAGTAAACTTCGAAGAAATTCAGCCCATTTCATATTCTTTTGGTTCAACTTACCTTGGCTCTTCATGAACTGCAATGCTTGATGATCCCTGTATAGAACAAACTCCTTCAGTAGCAAGTAGTGTCTTCATTTCTTGAGTGCTTGTACAATTGCTTAGAACTCTTGATCATAAACTGAATATTTATTCTTAGCATCATTCAGCTTCTCGCTGAAATATGCAATGGCCTTACCTTCTTGACTCAAAACAGCACCTATCAATGTCCCACTAGCATCACAATCAGCTTGGAACACCTTGTTGAAATTTTGTAATGCTAACACAGGTTGTTTGGTGACCTTCAAAATCTCAAAGCTGTGTTTTGATGCAACTGTCCATTTGAACTTCTCGTATCACCTCTCCCGTTGAAGCTTGTAAAGAACTTTGTTTCTTTGATTGATGCACATATCCCGTTGAAGCTTGTAAAGAACTTTTAATAAAAACTTGCTAATCCATGGAAACTTTTTGCTTCAAACAAATTCTTAGTCAATGGCCACTCAACAATGGATTTTACCTTTTCTAGATCCATCCTCAATCCATCATGTGAAATCACAAAACCCAAGTAAACCAATTTGTCCTTCATAAAACTGCACTTTTTCAAGTTGACCAGAAACTTCTCTTCCTTCAATCTTTGGAACACTAGTCTCAAATGCATTAAGTGTTCCTCTTTTGTCTTCCTAAAAATCAAGATGTCATCCAAATACACAATAATAAACTTACCAAGATATGGCTTCAACACTTTGTTCATGAATCTCATGAATGTGCTTGGTGCATTTGTCAACCCCAATGGCATAACTAGCCACAAATACAAACCTCTTCATCTTGAATGCAGTCTTCACTCATCACCTTCTTAAATTCAAATTTGGTGATAACCATTCTTCAGACCAATCTTTGTGAAGTGCCTTGCTCCTCTCAAGCAATCTGTCAAGTCATCCATCCGTGGCAATGGAAACCTATACTTGATTGTAATCTTGTTGATGGCTCTTGAATCTATGTACATGTGACATTCTCCATTTTTCTTTTGTGCTAGTACATGCACATGGGCTTAAGCCTTCTCTAATCAAACCCTTCTCCAACATCTTATGTACTTGTCTCTTCACATCCTAATCCTCAATACATGTCAGCCTATATGTTTCCTTGCTCAGAAAACTAGATACAGGAATTAGATCCATGTGATGGCTAATGCTCCTCATAGGTGGCAATCCATCCAGCAAGTCCTCGGAACAAATCTCAGCATATTCCCCCAACAAATTATTCACTTTGTGTGGAATTTCACTCACCTTATCCATTGTCCCAACTTGCATGTGTTTGGAAATAAAAGCAGATAATGCCTTCTCCTCCCTTACCTTTTCAAAAACAACACTTTCCAGGACTGCTGTCACTTCACCCCTGCATTTCAATGGGCTCAATGTATACTTCCATCTTCACAAGAGTATAAGTGTTGGACTTGGCCATCATATATGCCTTTCTTATCAAATTGCCAAGGCCTATCCAACAATGCATGGTATATACATCCATGGGCATATTGTTACACAAAACTTCATCCTTATATGACCCAATCTGAAAATTGACCAAACATTGTTCAACTTACCAAGATTTGATGCCATCTTTGCAACCAAGACACCTTGCATAGATTTGGGTGCATGATCCTCTTCGACCCATTCTTCTCTACCATCTCATTTGACACCAAATTGTCCATGCTACCACTATCAACAATAACCTTGCAGCACTTACCTCTGGATTCGCAAATGGTTCTAAAAAGATTCTTCCTTCACACCAATTCATTCTCCTCCTTGGCTGGTTTTAGCAGCACTCTCTTGATCATGAGAGCTTCTCCATGTTCCTATTCTTCTATGTGATTGGGTGATGCAATGCTTTCTTCATCTGCTTGTGCAATGTGATTGCTAGCCTCATTTCTCCTGCTGCTTTGTTGTTGTGCTTGTGGGCACTCAGAAATCTCTATGGCCAATATCTCCACCCCTAAAGCATGTACCCATGAATCCTTACCTTTTCCTCTACCATAGTATCTTCTTCCTCTTGAAAGATATCCCCTTTCTCTTGGTGCATAATTGCTAGTTGGAGAAGTGCTTGCTTCTCCTTCCTTAGTATGCTGTCCTCTTCCAATGTTTCCTTGACCTCTTCCTCTTGTAAAGCTTCCTCTACCTCTTGCTATGTCTTGTTGTCTCCTTCATGACATCTCTTCAACGTTCAAAGCACATTGATATGCTTCTTCTACTAGACGTAGCCTTATCATTCCAACTCATCTTGCATGAAAATACAAATACCATTCATGTACCTTGAGATCTTCTCTTCATCATCTTCAAGACTTCAACATGACCAGCCCGAATTGTGAGCTTGTATAACTCTTTTGTGTGGTCTTCTACACTCATCATTTTGCCTCAAGTTTTTTCAATTATGGTTCAGCGACCATTCCAATTGAATTATTTGTTCCAGCCCATTACCAAGGGGGATCAGAAATACTTCCAACAAGAAATTAATCAATGGGTTTGTGTCAATCCCGTCGATAATCTTGCTATGTTTTGTTGTCTCCTTGACGAATTCTCTTCAACCTTCAAGGGACATTGATATGATTCTTCTACCAAATGTACCCTTATCATTCTTAACTCATCTTGTATGGAAATACGAAGCACATACCTTGGGATCTTCTTTTCATCATCTTCAACATAAACATCACAAATTGTTGGCTTATAAAACTCTTTTGTGTAGTGTTTTACACACATATCCTTTTTCCTCGGGTTCTACATTTTCTTGAACAAGCTCAATTGATAATCAAAAGGTATAAGCTTACCTTTCAACTTTGCAACCATCATATCCCATGTCTTGATTTTTTCATTTCTTCTAACCAAGGTTGTTTGGGTGCTCGGACCCAATTTTACTTTGGCCACATCGGAGATACACCCGTACTGGAAACAAAGCCACACCCAACAAAAACCAAAGAAAAACTAATGGGCCCTACCGCACCAGGTGTGTTTCCCTTAATTTTATATATGCACCAATGTGGTGTACCCTATGTTACCAAGGTTCGCCCCCACCCTCCCATACCCACCTAGATACGTACCTGATACAAATACGTCCCGGGTACATGCAGGTACGTACCAGGTACATTTTGGCGTATCTGGGACATACCCACAGGATTGGGCAGTGGGGGGGCTCTAAAAAAAATTCTTTATTTTATTTTGAATAAAAAAAAAATCAGTTTTATTGAGGATTAGACTAGGAGGGCATGGCAACCACAAGGAATCCTGGAAATTGTTTTAAATCCCTCTAGTTTATTGAAGAGAAAATATTCAAAGGATATCAAGAATGTTTGTGGTCATTATTTGGGATCATCGCAATTGGCCAAGTAAAGAAGCTATTCATAGAAATTTGGACATATATCAGAGCCTCCGTACAAGTTATTTATGATATCAAATCTCAAGTGATCTTCAATACTAATAGAAAAATTTGGAACCGCAAATTGCATAGCTTAAAGTTTTAAAGAGCATCCTTTCCTAGAAACTATCAAGGTACAACATTGACTCCTTCTTGCATCCTTGAGGATTAGAAGGTGATTTTGGATAATATGAATGCAAGAACCAAACATTGGACTGACCTCTTTAGTTATCATTGGCAGGTTAGAGTCAATCACATTAAATAGGTCCTTTAGGAGCTCCCTGTATACATCTTTTATGGCCACCATCGCAACACAAAAATTAATCTCAAAGGAAATGGATGAAACACAAAGGAATACAATATTCGTATATCATAGAAAATGTAAAATCTCAAGTATATTGAATGTTTTGAACATTGATCGTACTATATTTTTCAAGTTTTGTATTTCTTATGGACTAAAACATGAGTACAATGAGTAGATGTAATATATATATACATATATATATGTATGGACGTATCCAAGATGTATCGTACACAAGGGTTTTTTAAAATCGACATATCCGCGTATCAAACCCATATCCGAACCCGTACCCGTATCCTGGCAACATAGGGTGTACCCATACCTCGTGCATTGTCACACCTACGCACCCAGACAAAATGCTTCTAACCCTTTCTAGTTGCACACAATACCACCATAAGGATGCATGTCCCTTCAACTTTGTGAGGGCAAGCTTCACTCTCATGGTGTCCTCTATTTTCTCATAGTCAAAATACTCTTCCAACTCCGTAGTTCAATCAGTGAGATTCTTGGGGCACAAACTTCCTAAGTAGCTAGGGGTGTCCAACCTTGGCTTGCCTCCCATCTTGAAAATGGCCTTCAAATTTATCCTCCGGCTCATCAGCCAATTCTTCAGGGTAATCGTTGGTACTTCCTTTTCATCTTCACTCACATTTGCTATAACTCCTATACATTGTGTAGTCTACACAGTATAATATAGCTTGGAATCCTCTCAAAATCTCTGCCAAGCATGCAACTCCTAGTACTCTTCCTACTACTCCAAGGGGAAGTCCTCTGTGCTTCATTTCTACGCCTCACAACTCTCAACAATGCAGAACTCCTTCACAACTTGTAACAACACCACAAGAGCCTCACACACCTAAACAAGACACAACCTGTAATCATAATAAATGGTGCAGGTTGAGTAAAAAGGAACCAAAGAAATGGCAGCCTTTCCCTGCAGCCTAGAATTGCTCAATCAAATGGACAAGTACTAAACACAACATACTCAGACTTGGAACAAAATCTCAGTCTTTATTGCATTTATGAGTGTATTGAAGAGATTACACACACATATACACCTTGCCTATCTTGTTCTAACATAGTCCCACAGCTGAACTTGACACAATCTCTATTATGTTGTAGATGTTCACCAAACTCTCCCTAGTAAGTTCTTCACCCTCTCCTTCCCAACTGAATCTGCCTTCCAAATGAATTTGAATCTTTCCAACCACCTCTGACAATCTGGAGTGCCTCTTCGAACTCCCAAGCATTTTGAAAACGCTCAGCAACTGACATATCATCATTCCAGGCAGTTATTCTACTTTTTCTTTCCATGTGTGAAACCACTACTTTCTACAGATTGACAATTACAAAACTGCCACCGTGGTTTCAAAACTGCCACAACAGTTATGTATCTGCTGGTTAACACAGACCAGCGGTTTCAAAACTGTCACCTGCATAAACCAGCAGTTTTGTCATGTGTCCAGAAAGGGTCAATTTGATGCCTGACAAATGAATGAAACATCTTGCACATGACATTCCTAGAGTGTTGGAGGCTTGTGGATGCTTATTGGCATGTCTCAATCATCTTCGACACACGCAACAATGTCAACAAGTCGGAAACATACACGCACAAATGATGACTCATGTTTTTGGTTGATACAAGATTGCATAAGGACCCAGATGCTCTTGCATCAAAGTCGACGTAGTAAAATGTCGTCTCAAAACATAACAGTAATTAACTCAAATAAAATGAAACTATCATCATGCTCCTTTCAAATTTGTTTGTTTCTCACGGCAATTATTTAGAAAATGCTAGGCAATTTTTTCTAGAAATTGCTTATAAACATTTGAACCCACAAGAAGAAAAAATGAATGCTTCCAACACATCTAAGATAAATAATACTCAATCAAAACAAATGGTATAACATTTTGGCACAGTTTGTGTTAATTTTCACCTGTGTAAATTCATGAAGAATATCCCTATGCCTTGCTAGCTTCTGTGTAACAGAAGTAGTTGGAGTTGCAGCTGCTGCACACCGACTCATTGAATCATTTGTATCCAGCAACTTCTCAAGTAAGGACTGTATCTCCATTTCCATGGATTTCCATGATCGATCACCTGTAATAACATCTGTTGATGATCCAGCATCAGTATACCCTGCAGTACAAAGTCAAATTGCACAATATTTTTGCAGATGTCAATCTCTCAACTAACCAAAATTGAGTAAGAACAGGAAAAACAATTGAATGCAAAAGAAAAAGAAAAAAGGAAAAAAAACATCCTAGCAGTAAAAGATTTTCCTTGGGAGTATCTATCTCCTAAACATCGTTATCTTTTACTTTTCCTTTTATTCATTTTTCTTTTAATTGGTTGTCAATTAGAAGAAAATAAAAATAAAAACTATTAGTGAAAGATAATCCTTGAGAGTATTTTTAGCTCCTAAAATAGTAGTGAAGGAGGATTTGTAGTCAATGATATGCCAACAATATAACAGTTAAATTTATCCCTATCCCACCACAAGCACATTTTGTAGGTCTAAATGCTCAATAAATTATATTTACTTCTAAAATTTGGCTTTTCGTACAAGTTATGTTTATTTAAAATGAATGGACTATAGAATGCCAACAAAGAGCGTGTAAGTTACAACTGACAAAACCTGAGACACAATATGGATTAAATATCACACCTGAACTGGGAACGATATGGGAAAAGTGATGAAACTGGGGATATTGTGATCTTAGACTGATCCCTGTTGTAACTTTTGTAACCTTCAGACATATGAAAGTTGAAACTGAAAACTGAAAGGAAACTAAATTCTGGATAGAAATCTCAAACTGCTAAAAGTCTGAAACTCGAACTGGTAGAAAAACTGAAACAGTTGAAAGATTGGAAATTGAAAAATAGTGGGAAAAAATTGAATATGAATTACATATCACACCTGAACTGAGAATGATATGAAAATGGAAAGGTGATGAAAGTGGGGATGTTGTGATCTGAGACTGATCGCTGCTGTAACTGTCATAACCTTCAGACATACAAAACTGAAAACTAAAAGGAAACTGAATTCTGGATAGAAATCTCAAACTGCTGAAAGTCTGAAACTAGAACTACAAGAGAAACTGAAACAGCTGAAAGTTTAGAAGTTATAAAATAAAGTAAAAAAATTTAATATGAATGGCTGCAAGACCATAGATCTATAAACATATAATCTGATGAAATCGGGAATGTCTGAAACTAATATAAAATATGAAAAAATATAAAACGTATTCTTAAATTGAAATCTGAAATTGTAGAAACTGAAATCTGTGACTGCTGAAAACTGTTATCCCCTCAAACAGAAAAACATTAAAATTCTGTGATTTTTCCAGATTTCTGAAATAAAAAACTTATTTATCCCCTCAATAAATAAGCAAGGCAGTATGAATCCAAATTCATACCATACCTTTAAGTCCTCATATATTTCCTTAATATTATCGTTTCTATAACATTTATGACGGTTGAGGGAGAAAGGAGACTGACCAAAGGAAGCTCTGCTAGGGCTTGATGGCTCTTCAGGGTGCCTTGTAGAATTCTCGGTCAAACTCTGTTTGTTTCAAGATGGTACTGATTTTTTATTCTGTGAAGAGTGGAGTTTTCGGCATGCAATAGGGAGAAGGGAGCATCAATCTCCTCCAAGATGGAATTTTCACCATGTGGTCATAGGTGGAAGCTCCGATCTAGCACAGAACAATGTAAGGCAGCCATTAGAGCTGTGGGGAAGAAGGTGTTGTCCCAAGGACGTAGGGTCAATCTGGCTTGCCTGGAAGCTTTGGAGGATAGCCATGTTCTAGAACTGGATATGGACAAGCTTGAAGGTAATATTCATAGACATTTATCTAGGGGTTTAATTTGTGGACTACGTTGCACGGATACCTCAAAACCCCTACCGAATCCTGCCTGAGACGTCTCGGATACGGATACGTGAAGGATACGATACGGATACGCCCTGGATCTGCGCAGGATACTCCAGGATACGTGGCGGATACGTACTCGGATACGGATACGTGAAGGATACGATACGGATACGCCCTGGATCTGCGCAGGATACTCCAGGATACGTGGCGGATATGTACAGACGTATCCGCCACGTATCCTGGAGTATCCTGAGCGGATCCGGGCCGTATCCGCCTTCAAAAACGTTTTTTTTAAGTTCTATTTCATTTTTTTAAAAATGTTTGACATTAATGAGAGTGGAGCTAGCGCAAGTGGCACACATGAACTTGATTTTGAGGAAAATCTAGATGATATATTCTAGATTTGTTTGTATTCCTATATCATATGTATGGCAGCCACATGAACAATGAAATCATAAATGTAAAATCTTAAGTATATTGTTTGTTTTGAAAATTTGAACATGGATCTAGTTACTAGTATATTTTTAAAATTTCAAGTTTTGTTCGTATTCATGTTAACATGATATTCGTATAGCATATGTATGGCAGCCACATGATCAATAAAAATGCAAAGTCTTAAGTATATTGAATGTTTTGAACATTGATTCAAGTTTTGTATTACTATTTCAGTTTTTTAATATTTATGGACTAAAAAATGAGTAGATGTACATAATATATATATATATATATATATATATATATATATATATATATATATGTACGGATGTATCCAAGACGTATCGTATCCAAGGGTTTTTTAAAATTGACGTATCCACGTATCGTATCCGTATCCTGGCAACATAGTTTGTGGATTTATGATGATGCAATTGTACTTGGAAGAGAGGGAGACTGATGAGGTGATCGACGCAGGTGACCAAGTGTGTATCGACCCAGGTTCTTCAACCAAAACTCAATCATTTTTTCCTTGTCTCGTTTTCCTGTCTAACGTGGGTAATACGCGAGCCTGTTCGTATAGGTTTTTCCCATATCTCGATCCCTAGGGATAGAGATTGGGTTTTATCGAGTTCTTGTTGCACCAAACCCTTTTTCGTCTCTGTATCTTGCCTTCCTCTGGGACTTCGTCCTTTCGTGATCATCTGTATTTACCACTGCTGTTTGTTTTGCCCTTCACATTTCTTTTGTAAATTCGTGGCTGTATTCTTTGCCCTTCATGGCATTTAGTGAGCTATTCCTCCCTGCTGATACGGTTTGTGAGGCCACATTTCCTCTTTTCCCTCCTGCAATCTCTGATTCCTTTTGATTCTTCTGACTTTAGTAAATCTTCTAGGGCATCGACTTCCTCTTTTGGCCCTAGTGGTCAAAAGATACAATCTCTTTTCAATGGAGCCCTCTAAAAACCGCTTTTTTGAGAAAGGGGAATCCTCTCACCTGTCATTTCGCAATGCAATCAGGGGATCCCGTGATCAGCCCTATTCCTCCAACACTAGTATGAATCGTCCATTCCGTATAGTCGAAGAAGACCCTAGGAAAACTCCAGCAGGCTGCATGAAAGCTGCGGATGGTACCCCGGTTATGAAAGCATACAAAACAACTGGGAGTTATGGTGTATGCTAATACTACCACTTAGATGCATTCTTCACCTCCATGAAATTTCACAGTTAGTCATCTTGTCTCCAATCTACTTTGAAGATTGTAAAGCCTTAGGAGCCACGTTTCTTGCTTGTATATTTTACTTTAACTGTGCTTCATTGCATTGTTTTCCCATTTCATTCGTGAAAATTGAGTTTACCATAGGCCAAACATTAGGTTCCAAAACCTACTACCAACACCCAATGTTATAAGAAATTATGAGTAAATTTTAGCAGTGTGATTAGGTTAATAGTAGATAGTTAAGGAGAAAATGTATTCTTGTTTGTATTTTTGCACTTTTCTAGAGCTTACCAATGTTCCTCGTGTGCACCATGGGAAGCATAATTTCACTTCAAAACCAAGATAGACCTGTTAAATGTCTGGTTTTGGAGATGTAGCATGCGGAAAGAAAGCATGCATTGGAATGTGAACCTACATTGAGAAAACAGCGACTGAGTTTTGTTCTAAATATTATGAGAATGGCAGGAATCGTACCAAAGTTCATCTCACTCTAGTGCACAACATCCATAATCTATATACCAACGGGACTTGAATCAATGAAATTAAAATATGAAAACAACATTGGCTGCCCTAAACTGCCTCTTGTGAATACTATTAGACTACCCTCAGAATAATTGCAGTCTAAAACTTTCAAAATACAACTCACATTTCACAAACTAAACAGTTACCCTCTCCAACATAACTTCTAGTGATCCCTATGTAAAACAACAGAGGTTTTATACCGTACCATGCAACTCCCAGTCCCACAAGTAAGGTTTACTTGAAGACTTCAAGGGAAAAAGGTAAAAAACAAAAAAGAGACTACATCTTTCATAAATTGTAGATATTTTAAATAACTCTGATCAAGACAAACAGATCCTCCGTTTGTAAAGACAGATGATCTGCCAGAAGGACAGCCCAAACAAGTTTATCCACATACACAGGGTTTCTCATCCAACTGACCTATCCAACTCTCACTTTGTATGCAGAGTAGAAAACAAAAATTTCCTTCAAGTGGGATATCTTAGGCGTAGATGTTTTTGTAGTTACAAATTTTTCAGGAGAGCAGCCCCTCAGTTGCTGCATGAACAACCCCAATTCCTTTCTTCTTCGATGCCCGGGGCTGAGAAGTAAATATTTTGTCAAAATTCACAAGGGACTTACACCTAACCTCATTCCTTTTACATGCATTAGAGCCTGCCTACCCTTGTTTCAGACAGGAACCCTAGTGGTCTGTATAACAGGCAAATCAACTTCAATGGTGAAGCATTGCCTGATTGACTTCATCTGTGATCCACAGGTTAAGTTAGATTTGAGGCCGGCAGAGGGACAGAGCAAACAGTTACCATCTCATATAGGTGCCCGTTAAGATCAAATTTGAAATTGAGATAATAAAGAAAACCAGATTGCTCACCCCCAAAACAGCAACAGTTTGACAATTGAAAACTGAAAATTAAATGTTGAATTAAAAAATGAAAGTTAAAAATTAAAATATAAAAATCGTTCGCCAGGATGGGAGGCCCAGCCCTGTACCCATGCCAACATCTCCTGCTGACTGTAATTGAATTTAATATCAATGTCACCTTATTCCATACTTGCATACCCCATTTCAAGATGACATTGTTGTCCCTGTCCCCATATACATACCCTATGTCTCCAGGTGGCTATGATAAAAATAAACTACATAAATTTAAGTCTTGTTTCTCAATTGCTATAAACAATATCATCTAAAAATCATATTCACTATGTCTAAGGGGTATGTAAGAACATGACTCGTGTTCAAACCTCCTCACTTCAATAAGGCAGAAGATAAATCCAACAGAAATGTTAAGATTGTGATAAGCAAAATTCGAGGTTGCCCCATGTTAATGAATCTTAACAATGTGCTCCAAGCTTACCTTACATTGCATTAAAAGCTGCACATAACCTCATCCAAAATTGACCAAGCAAAAAAAGAACAATCTCATTCACTATGATGACTCGGTATCTATCTTTATGACTCTGATCGTAGCAATAGCTCAGATTCAAATCCCTATAACCTCAATAATGAAACACCCTACCAAGTATATTTGAGCATTGTTGATAAATCTTAAGAATGTGGCCCAAGCTTACCTTACATTATATTAAAGGCAATACCTCAAATTCAAATCCCTATAACCTCAATAAACAAACACCCCACCAAGTATATTTGAGCATTGTTGATGAGTATTAAAAATGAGGCCCAAGCTTACCTTGCATTATATTAAAGGCTGCCCATAACCTCGCCCAGTATTTAACAAGCACAAAACCAAAAAAATAAATACAGTCACTGTGATAACTCAATAGTTGTCTTCACGAATATGATCATAACAATCGTTTAGGTTAAAATCCCCCTCACCTGAATATGGTAGCATGTAGCTCCAACGAACATGTGGTTAGGTTGTGGTATAACAATTACTAGGTAACGTCAAGTGTGACCCGTGCTCAAAAATCAAATGAATGTAGTCGAGTTTAGCTTACATTATGTTAAAGGCTGCCCATAACTTCACCCAAGATATACCGAGCACACCAATACAAAAATAATCATAATCACTATGATAACTCAATTTTTATCTTTATGAATGTTCATAACAATAGGACAGGTTCAAATTACCGTGCACGGAAATTTAATATTAACCTCCAGAAAAAAAAAATTAAAAACCTGCACACTATAATAACTCAAAAGTTATCTTTAAGATTAAGATTATGCCAATAGCCCTTAAATTCCCTGTACACTAACAAAGAAACCTTCGCTCAAACGCATGGCCTTCCACAGGCAATTCTAATTATCAGAAATGTAAAAACCTATTAAAGAGATTGAGCTCCTATAGTCCATAAATGGTTGCAAGAGGGTTACTGGTTAAAAATTGCGCAAAATAATTGGAAATAAACATTTCCTACCCTTCATGACCCATCATCAAGTTGAATACATTAAAATCATAGTAAGTAGGAACTTATTATACAGAGTTAAATAGACAACATTTGACTTACCTCCATGGGCAAGCCTCCCTCCGAGCTTGGCATAAGAAGAAAGCTTGACATCCAAATCACCCTCTATTTTGCGTGCTTCCCTTCTCAAAACCTCCCATCCAACATCCATCGCTTCCGTTGTCTCCCCCATATCCCTAGCCCTAAACAATAAATAATTTCTTCTTCTGCTGACCCGATTAATGTATACACGCCGGATCAGCTACAGAGTATATACTGAATGTGGATATGTCGGATCACCTATATAACATATATTAAATGTGTATATGCATGAACGAGACTTGAGCAAATGAAATCGATAAAAAAGAATAATATTGCAGAAATGTGCTTGCCTAGTAAAATTGAAAGCATTATGGAGGATCTGGCAGAATGTCAATGTCCATGTCTGTCTGTGCTGCGCAGCATTCACCTTCAAAAATGACCAAGTCTTCTGTAATCTAAGTCGCGGGGCCACGTGCTATTTTCCAACGCGAGTGAGAGAGGATATGTTTTCCACATACGAAATTATGAAATTGTAAATTAAAGAGCGTAACTTCAATTCGAACAAATATCAAATGGGTTCTAATGCAACATTTCTTATGATGGTGGAAAACTTGTTGCCTAGCTTTCTGTCGAAGAAGAAGAAGAAGAAGAAGACACCCTATGAGATAATTCCAACAAATAATTATTTAGGGTATAATCTAATAAGTGTCATGGAATATTATTAAAAAAGCAGTAGGAACTTTATTACTCTAGCGAAGGTGTGATATATCAATGAGTTTTGTTTAATGATCCATAGGGATCCGAAATAACTCTACTTCATCAGAAACAGTCAGCACAAATAAGGAAAACAATGAAACGGAGGTTTTGTCTTTTAAGTAACATGACCGCCGCCCTGCGCAGGGCGGCGGTTACAGAACTGTCACCCAGCCAGGGCGGCGGTCCTAGCCATTACGGATAGAAAACTAAAATCAAAATGAACAACCTCTGAATTTGAAAGGATGTTCGTTTCTCTTCTCCTTCATGACCTTTCCTATTCTCCAGTGCATGGGAGGACATGAGAAAGGCTATAAATACATGATTGTAGAAGTGTAGAGGATCATCAAAGCATGGGAGCAAGTGAGCAAGAAGTCTTGGTGCTGGAAATTGTATTTTTGTAGAAGAAAGGAGTGTTGGACAGAGCAAGCAAGTAACTGAAAGGAAGTGTTGATATATTATCTACTTCTCTTTCTTACTTATTGTAAATTATGTACCTGTTGATTTGAATTAGCCAATAGAATTGGGAAGAAAGAGCAATTTCCCTTCCCGACTGGTTTTTCCTCCATTGGAGGTTTTCCAGGATAAAATTATTGGTGTTATGAGCTTATATTCTTTCCTTTACTACAATTGTTGATTCTAAGCACAATAGTAATTCATTCACTAGCTATCTTTGTTATTTTCTAATAGAAAGTAAACAACAGTGATTAATTTGTGATTTTGTGAATAATTCCAAAGTTGAAGAGTTTACAGATCACTTAATTAGGCATAAATGTTTATTATCGCTTCATACTTCCAACCAATCACAAGTTAGATCATTTAGACGCCTAAATTTGCAAAGTTAGATTAAGTAGACACCTAAATTTGGCAATTAATCACTCAACAATGTTATTATTGCCTTAATCCCCATATCATGACTCTTGCACGTTGTTGGCTAGATTTTCTGCATAGCTGAAAACCTAGGCAGTCATGAGAAAAATCTCTCTCATTTACCGGTGAGGCTCCCGTGTAAGATTTGTCAATCAAATATGCTAGTATCTATTTTGGGGTATTACTTTAACCATGCAGCTCATGAACCATAGCTGTATAGTTTTGCAGCAAGTAAGCAGCTGTTTAAAGAAAGGAAATATATGATGAAGAAGGAAATAATATAAATACAGGAAAGAAAGAGGGAAGATGTGTAACCCAATCAAATGTTACAGAGTTGATTGCATGCACATAGACAGAACCAATAGATATTAACACACAGAATTATAAGCAAAGGCAGCTTTCAGATCTAGATATAGAATAACACAAAGTTTATAAGTAGATCTAAGACAAAAAAGTTAGAAACAAAAATGCACTGTGACACAAAGTTCTTCGGAGATCTGCTCCTTTCTATTCCTTTGCTTCAAATAGCTATTAGGGGTTTTAGCACAAAGTCTGGAACACAAGAATGTTGCTTACAAATTATGATCATCAACCTAAAGGTTCTTCCTCTACTTATAGAATGTAGAAGGGAAATTACAAATGGGAAACTTAACTGAACTATAACATAAACAAGAAGTAAAGATAACATCTGGCAATCATCTTCCTTTAATTCCTCTCCAGGTGACATGCATCTGGATCTATAGTCAAAATTATACATATTTTTCACTTAACTTATAGAATCATTCCACACAGCTTAAAGTAATGGTTTTCAAACCAATAACTTTAAAGTTTTACAATTACATCTGGGAACGTAAAAATATAAGAAGAAAGATCCGCCAGCTGTAACATCTACATCTTCTTTTTGTTTTGATACTGAATATACTTATCGAACATGTAATTCAGCAACTTCCCATCTGTTTTAGCCACAACTTCTTTTTTTGTCCTAAATTACAGCAAGCCTTCGTTCAAAACCCCGATGCATGCTTCCACATCCTTCAAGTTAGGCCTGAATCTCTTAATATCTTACTGCAGCATTACCAGTTTACTGATGGAATCCATCGTGAAAGGCCTAATAGCTCCATCAATCCTCTCTTGCACCATCAGAAGAGATCCTTCCAGGGAATCAGGCACTTTGCTAGGAATGATCCTTTTGTATGAAGAAACGTTCCCGACCACTTCCTCATTGGTGAAAGCAATGACATTGTCTGGTAGTGATGATGCCATACTTTCAAGTGTCCGCATTCTTTTCAGCATGATTTTGAAGATCTCCAAGCATAAAGATATTGCAAACTCAAGTTGCTTCCCTTTTTCAATCAACCCATCGGGCACAATTCATTCCGCAATCAAAACCTCCCTCGGTAACTTATTTATCTCAACCAAAGTAATCAGGTTACTTTCAACTACTATGTTCATGTCCATCATGCTCGTCACTAGTTGTTTCAGCTGAACTGATGCATCCTTCATAACCTTTAGACATGTTGGCACCTCCCTAAGTTGTACAAAAGCTTGGCGAATGATTAGACTCTTCCATTCTTTGATAGCTTTAACTTGGTTACCTGCATCTTCCACTTCCTGTATTAGATGATCACTCACCTACTTATGTGTTGAAATTAGCTGAGTGGAATATTTGGCAACTTTGGCATTAATCTCGCAAACTGAGACACCTACTTTTGAAGTTCAACTTTTTCCGCCTTTTCTTTGTCAAGCCTAAGGAATAAAGCATTTATCAATGTCTGCGTGTCTTGCTTCAATCCTTCAGTAGTGGCTTGACCTATGGGTATTTTGGTCACTGTTATATCCGCTGCCATGAGCTCATCCTTCTTTTTTCCTTCTACTATAACTGATACCTCAGCAAACTTCTGCCCTGACTCCTCAATAATCAACCTCGAAGTCACCTTAGCAACTTTAGGTTTTCTGTCTTTTCCGCTCAAACTCAGGAGCATCCGTAAGTCATGTTCCTCCAAGTTGATCTCCTCTATAGCCTCTAAGACCGACTGTGAAGCCAACCACTTTGAGAAATTACTTCTCGGAGAATGAGAACTTACCGAGTGTACCACCATCTTGTGCTTTGGTTCCTCTCCATCTGAAACTGCTATAGTGTCATGTCTAATGTCCTCTATATTGTCCAAAGACAAAGCTCTTTCAAATTCTGCTATTTGCAACTTCAGTGTTTCTTCAGGAAGAGGTGTTGATCGAAGTGGCTAAGGAGAAAATACAAATGTTATCAGATTCAATAGAGGAACGACAATATCTTGCTGAGGTGCAATAGTTGGTGAAGTATTTGATGCTGGAGAAGTCAAAACTAGCACCATAGCCGTAGAAGTGATCTTTTCCATTGAATGAGACTTCTTGTGCACTTTAATCTTTTCAGGCCTTCTGTTGCTTTCTCCCTCGTGCTTCCTTTTGAGGGAATCTTTTGTGATGAGGTTGCCTGTGATCTGATTCATCAAAGCTTCATCAAGGCAATATCCCTTTGTCAACAACCAATTAGAAGTATTGACCAAAACAACGGTAGACCTTTCCTCGATCGTATGGCAGCCACCAATGTTCTCTTGAAGTACGGCTCTATCCCCTCCCATCTAATGGTATGCATCAAGTAACACAGGCCCATCATCTTTAAGATCCACAAGTATCCATGCTAATCCATTATCAAACACTTGTCGTGTTCATAACTTCTTGAAGTCTTTCTTCCTAACTTCATACTCACTTCTGCACTTCATCCAAAAATCTTCTAACAAAGGCACATGCACGTATTCCTGGGAGATTATCTTCCTTGCCACCCCGTATGGATCAAAGTTCAGGCATGTTTGGGAAGAACCCATGCTCGTACTCAGAGAAGATCTCCGCTTCAATTCCTCTGGCTTTATGAATGCTCTAGCAGTTGTAATAGCCCACTATGATCGAGAAGAAGCCTGTAGACTTGTGTTGTTTTGACTGTAGGTCACACATCTCCATGAGTTCTTTTCTCAACTACATGATGACCAATCTGTCGCTTGGATATCTGGGCAAATTGACCGGTTCTCTAGAAAATCTGATGACCTTGAGGTATGTAAATTCCGTAAACTAGATGAAGATACTGCCAATATGGGACAACTTCCTTGCTTACCATGTTGGCCTTCAGATCACCGTTCAGTCAGCAAATGAATCCGTAGAAGAATCCATCGTTGACCACCTTATAATATTTATTACATGCAAGCACAGTAAGATGCGGATAACACTAAAAAATAGGATCCTTGGAGAGCACACCATGTCTATCCAGCTTGAAGAAGATACCCTGCGAGGCTGCTGCATATACCAAATATGAAGTCATCTTAAAGTTGTAAGTCCACCTCACATTCCGGAGCTGCTCACCAATGTTGTCGCTGATGATTTCTGACCAATTGATTATAGAATCTACTTTGTTGATCTTAATGGTCCTGATGAAGGCATACATCCATGACGGAAGTTGTTAGCTTCACCATTTATCCTGCATAGCAATTTGGTAATGTCATCCACCTCCTGCACCAGATTGGATTGTGGAAGAGTCCTCAGGAACTTAGATGGAGATATGGGCTTCTTCATATACTTGTTGTTCATTATGCCCACACAATCGACTTTATGCTTCTCCCATCTGTTGTCGACGTCTAGTATGTTGATAGTAGTCACCACCTTTCGTGTTGGAATCTTCAGACAATAATTGATGAATTGTGCGTCCAACCGGATTATTGTCTTCCCCGCAGCATCTCAGACTGATATGGATAGTGGGTGGTATGGCCTTGCACACTCCATGACGAATCCTGGCAATTGGGTTGTGAATGGAAATGCTGAAGCTTGAATGATTCCACTGCTTTTAACTGCACACATAAGAGAAGTCTTTCCAGCTCTAGATCTGTCAATCAATTTGGAAAGAGGTTCTGGACCTATATCTGTGTCTCTGATGTCAGCAAATCTGGAAGTAATGCATAATTCTGCTGAGCTTTCTCTTTCATCCCGCTTTGCCATGGTCGGATCTATCTTTGTCTGAGCAACTCTTTTTCTCTTTATTCAGCCGAAATTCTATACAAATGGTGCAGATCTGGGAATTTCTTCAGATTCAAAGGATATATTCAATGCATCTGACATTGATTTAAGCTCACTTTCAATTATATAAGCACCTGTAATGAATACCTATAATTAATTTAGACAAAGATGGCAACCGGAACATGAACACTTGATTTTTATCATAAAAATCTGCATATATAAAGCCCGCTGCCCTAAAATTTGAGGCTTTGCTTGCATGCAAAGCAAGCATGAATATTTTCAATTTCACCTGAGCACCTATACCACTATGCAGATAATTAACCAAGCCTAAAACAAGCCCCTCCAATCCTAGGCGCCAAACCTTGAAGCTTTCCAGCAGTGAAAAACACTTCTTTGAGCAAAAATCCTCCTCCTTTGGGCGCTAAAATTGTCCGGGCTGCACTCCTTTGCTAGAAGAATTAATTAATTCATCATTATGGCAGTCCATGCTTATATAACCTTCATCATTCTATAATTAATAATTGCCTCTCCTATTCATGGCAATTAATTAAGTAATAAACATGCTTTTCTCTCCAAATTGGGCTCCTATTTTGTGCAGGCTCATGGCTGCCATTAAATAAATAAATTTAATTTATTTTTAGCCCTCTACTTTCACTTAACATCATGCTTTGACCTTCTATTTCTCCATGTGCCAAAAATAGGAATTAAAAACCATTAATTAATACTTCAAAAAGTATTATTTCTCCTCCAAATGTGTCACACTTTTTAGCATGCTCTAGGGTTGCATTAAATAAATAAATTTAATTTATTTTTAGCATTCTACTTCCAGTCTTCTTTGACTTCCCTTTATGCATTGACTTTTCCTCATCCCTGGGTGCCAAAATTGGAAGATAGACTATTAATAAATGCCATTAAATAAATAAATTAATGCTCTAAAGGGGTCGTACTTTTTGGTAAAGGTTGGTTTCTATTTTTAAAAGTCAAATTTGATGGGATTATTCACCCTGCATGGCAGCTCTAAAAATCCCATTATCCACTTAAGTTGTTTGACTTCCACAATGAGATTTTTTACCCTGCAAGGCAGGTAAGAAATTTCCATTAACGCCTTAAGTGATTTTTCTTTATTTCACAATGGGAATTTTCACCCTGCATGGTAGGTAAGAAATTCCCGTCTACCTGTTGCCTTTAATTTTCCCATCATGACTTAAGTGACTTTGCCTTCATGGGAAAAACTACTCTGCAAGGCAGGTACAAAAATCCCACTTGCTTGCTACGACCAAAAATCTCACTGCAGTTTAAATTGCGACCTATCCAAAAGAAGCTTTTTTGTGCATGGCATCGTCTTTTTAAAGAGAATCTGACTTCCAAAGGTTGATTCCTTCTGGCATAGCGGCCGTAGATGATCTCCAGATACTCCAGGCAAGAAACAGACTGTACTGGCGAAGGAATTGACCTAGGGGAATTTCACAAAGAAAAATACAAGCAAAATAACAAAAATGCAAAATGTTGCTAGAAGTCATAGATAAAGCCCATGATCCATTATTGATGAAAACCCTACTAGTATATGTGAATATTGACATGCAAAATTTCAACAAGGCTAAACCGGAGCACAATTTACTTCAAATGGGGCTCAAAATAATTAAATAAAATTTTCCCGCAGACAAAACCTAATGAAGGGATAAAACGATTTTCGGCATCTGGGTATTTGTCAAAATTGGCTCCTATGACTCACTGGGAATATCTAAATGCAATACACGCATCTTCTGGCAATAAAAACATAAAATGACCCGTTATTTTAAAAGTACAATTTTTTTTACATGGGGTAGTCTAAGATTTCAGGGTGAAATTTGGGGACACCACACGTATTATGAGCTCAATTGTTATACCCTAATATCTTTAGCCTTATTGTAAGAAGTGCTCTCCTCGTTACATTACTCAGCCACTTAGAGAAATGCTTGCATCAGTCTATAACAATCTATTACTCCCATTTGTGATGCCCAAAATCTTACAGTACTTCACTCACTTCTTAGGCGATGTACAAATTGCACTTCAACCCACTTCACCCCGAACATTAACCTTTTTACAAGGGTTTTACCCATGCTTATGGTTTGAGGTCATTTTAAGTTGTTATAGAGGGTTTCACACATTTGTGAGACCTAAAATTTCAAATATAAGCATATTTAAGTCAATCGCACATGCATGAAAAGTTACAAATTGCCAACACCTTCTTGCACAGAAACTCCAAATAGTTTTGTACCTAAGTACTCATTTCATCTTGCCTTTGTGTGTACTTCTAGATCCAAAAACAAAGCATCTAACTTCCAAACAAGTCATCATTTTATCACTCCCAGATCATCATTCAAATGAGTGAAACAGCTAAGTGCATTTATCTTTTTGTGTCTTGTTGCATCTAGCACTCATTTCAATTGATCTATCTTGTACATTGTTATATATGTGTATTTTGATATGTGGATTAATATTGAATAAATTAATCTAAATATATCTCTTATTCCTAACCCTGATCTAGAATTTAAATAAGCCAAAAATGTTTACCTTCCTAACATTCTATAAAAGAACTTATTTATTTTTGGGGTTAATGTAGTCATGAAATCTTGCACTCTTTACTTACATTAGCACCTTTAGGTATGTTGTTATATGCATGATTGCTAAGCAAGAAGACTAGACATTAACACACATTTTACTCTTTCATTACTTTTATCCTTCCCACACTCTTATTAATTACTTTTCTGGAATGATCACTTTACTTTTGGACACTAGACGACATATGACCCAACTCTATATTGACCATTATATCTTCCGAGCATCCTGGACACTACCGCCTATTAGGGACAAGAGCGCCTCAAGCATTATTGTCCCCTTTGGGCACTTTGTTCCCTTTCCCTCATTTTCTTGATTTTGAATTACCACATCATTTGCTATCTTTTCTAGAGTCTCTTTTATCACTTAAGGTCAACATTTTAATTGTTAATGACAAAATTCAAACAAGAGAATCATATATATATACATGACTTACCATTATTAGGGGAAATTGGAAGCTAATAATTACTATCTACTACTCGGGAAAAGAACAACATTCAAATACTGCATTTGGGTTGCATCATTCGTTGCATAGGAAGGGACATTTTTGAATACCATCTCACACATTCAACTTGGGGGAAAAGTAGATGTAGCATGTTATCTTGGTGCAACTGACACAAGGGCAACCTAGCTTCAAGGGAAATGATTCCAATCACACACACACACACAAGAACTACATGGAGTCGTAAATGCAGTGCAACGCTTAGTGACAATCACATTGGGGTGACTGTCGAGGTCAGTCCAACTTAGGCATATGCATTATTTATTTCATTCAATGTTTTCTTGAGCCTTATGCATGTAGCTAAGGTTTATTTACAAGTACAAGTGAGATAGAGAAACCCTGCAACGAAGTCAGAGGGATAAAAATTAAAGTGAAGGCGACATTAATAGATCTTGAAAGAACCAGGTTCATTCTCTCTACCAGGATACTACCACAAAGTTTGAAAAGTACCACCCAAAAGGTATTGTCATCTTCTCAACGGTATTGTCCGATGCACTTTCATATAACAATTTTTCAGAAAGAGCATGCACAACCCATACTAAGCTTGTTCCACCTAGTTCTTAGTATGTAGATACAAAATCATGCACTTTAGACATTATTTAGTCTCGGTCTCATACTACTAATTAGATGGTTTTTGAGTGAAGAAAGTACTAATTAACCCCCATCTTTTGGTCATCTTACTTTAGTTTCTTTCATCATTCCCGACCTCTTGCACCCCCATTCCCGGCCAACTTTCATCATTTTGCATTATTTTTTCTTTGACTGGGTCACCTAGGCTAGTACTGGGGCACCCATGGGCATCCTGGTCCCACCAGGGGCGCCCTGATCCTTTTCACACTTTCCTACCACCTTTTGGGCTCTTTCTATCCATTTGAGATTTTTATCTGACCATTTCACTGTTAATTATGAAATTAGATCAAGAGAACCATATAAATATAAAGCTATGAGACCATAATGAGGGACCAAGCACTAATCACTACTATCATCCACCTAGATTGCATCCATTTGGAGATCATTTGCATCCATTAACTCCATCACAAAGGACAAGGTTGGTTCATCTACATCACACAAGCATAGGAGGGGATTCTATTCTATTTCATGCATTATTCTATTACATTTTTACATATATTTATTGCTCACTACTTCACAAAGTGTGACTAACACAAGAGCATCCAGGGCACATGATGCACACACACACACATTAAAACTACATTTGGGTCCGAAATGTAGAGCATCGCTCAGTTAGTAAGCCCACTATTGTGGCAGCTGAGGTTAGTTCGACCCATTCATTTGAATTTTTATATTTTTAGGGTTTTGATACTTCTTTTTTGTCTTTTTCTAGTCTTCTATTCATCTTGGATTATCAGTGATACTTGACGGAGTGTAGTGAATCTAATGTGACAAATAGTGAGGGTTTCAAACAACCTACCAAACCTATGAAATTTAGTTCCATACCTTTTGTACATACCAGGGCACCCATTCTGAAAACCAGAGTGCCCACAGGCACCCCAGTCCCTCTCCAGGCGCTCCAGTCCAAATAGATAGCTTAGATCCATCCTTTTCGGGGCCTCTGCACAATTGTTCCTGCTTCATGTTTCTCCAGTCATTTCTATGACATAGTCTAGTGAGCTCCTCTAATCAGTCGAGTTCATTCTAACTCTCTTAACACTCCAGGGTTTTGCATTTCCATTTTCATAGTTGCTTTGGTCATCTTTCATAGTCATTTACTACATTATTTACAGTATTTACATGTCGTTCTAGATCATGTTAACTACCCTTATTTCTATATTTTTAGTTAATCATTTTAGTGAACCCGAAATGATCATTCACACTTTTAGGTTCTTCATTCATTGTTTATCATCCTAGGGTGTGGTCATCACGAGTATCTCAATCAATGATTATTTGCTTACAACTCCTGATTTAGTACATAGAGTCCAACATTTTCTTGTTACGACTCGCATTCGTGCTGACATGCATCCAAACTCGGTTTATTAAGCATTTGTCAATGCATTTTCTTCACACATAGTATTCAAGTCTAACCTTCCCGCTCATGTTCACACTTTTGATAATGACCCACCTCTACATATCATTTGTCGTATTTGTAATGTAGTTGTTAAACACACTTTGATTGATAATGGGTCTGAACTTAACTTGTGTCGTATGTCATTCCTTGAAGTTTTAGGTTTTTTCACTCGTGACATTAATCCATCTAGTATTTCACTGTGTGATTATGATGGTTTTTTCCGTCTATGTCTCGGTCACATTACATTGCCCATCACTATTGATCCCAAAACTGTCCACACTATCTTTTTTTTTGTTGACTTCCCAGTCTCCTACAACTGTTTACTTGGCAAGCCATGACTTCATGACATGCAAGCTATCACTTATATTGTACATAATTGTGTAAAATTCTTACATGAAAGCATTGAGTACATCTTTTTTTGTGACCATGATTCATTCCAATATTATGATCGAGATCATAATACTAGTCTTCATATTCCACGCATAGATATTACAGACAAGCCCCAACCTATCGAATAATCACCTCACTTACCACCACTTGACTGTGTGATTTGTGTGATAAATGTAATTTCTTATGTCCCACCTATTACTACTACTACTATGATTCCTTATCAGGGGCGTGTCCAGTTTATGGACGTCACTCTATCACCTACACCTTCACATGTACCACCTACATTAACACACCCACCATTCACTTGCACATTCTTCATGAATGACTCATATTGGGAGGATATTCCATTTGATCCTACTTGTGATGTTACTATCTACTCACACGAGAGTCTAGCTCGACTTGGTTTTTCTTTCCAAGACCTTTATCCTCCTACTCATGACCCTTATCTATATTATGGCTTCATCATTGCTACCGCTGCTTATGGTCTACGTGTCTTTCATCTTACGGTCTATCTATTACACACTCAATGCTCTTCTCCACTCACATTAAGAGAGTCTTGTCTTACTTATATAGGAGGCACATTGGATCCTGATCATATTGATATTTCCTTTCCTATGCCCTTCGGTCGCATATTCATTTGCAATAGTTCCTTTCTTGGCTATATGCAAAATCTCACTTGTTGGTATGTGCACAGTTGTCCACTTCCCCCATTCACTGATGAAGAGTATGTCATGTGTATGTATAATTTACGCCTCAATGGATCATTACACAATAAACCAAACACTATTGCTTATCAAGTCACCAATGATTATCCATTCGAGTATGATCTTGAGAGTGATGATCTTCTAGATGACATTACATGATATCCTCTTTCATCATGCACACTTTGGGGCATCATATTCACCCCCTCTCTCATCATCATATCATCATAGGCACATTTCTCATCTTTGCATTATCATTCATTCACATCATTGCATGGTACTACACCACACTCTTAGCATTCACGCATACCTCATCTTAGCATCATCTCATCTTTTATAGTCATACACACGTTTTAGCGTCATCATTACCCGATGACACACTCTTGTGCTTCGGTTCATACTTGATTATTGAGGGATTACTACACATGAACCCCACACACTTCATAATAGTTACTGCACACTACATCTATTCACACATCGTGCATCTTACATCATACATTATATAGTTAGTTTACATAATTTTGACATTTACACATCTACACGACATACATTGTACCAGTCCTCACCATATAGGTGTCACACTTACATCTAGCATTACATACTACTCATCATATACATCATATAACACGCATTTCACACTATTATTCTATCTATGCCTTTTTGCATTGCATCTTATACATTACATATCATGCATCCTAAACATCATATGGTTGTCTATTATCATCACACATATTGCATTGTCTTCTATGCATTGTACTCACTACCCTATGATGCACTTTAGTTCCTCAGTCCATACTCAACTACCAAGGGTTTACAAATCAAATGGACCTTACATTCATCATGCTTTTATCATTTGACCTTTCATCATGCGACATTTTTAGGATAGTGACATACATTATAGGCTAAATGATCACCTACTTTATCATCTCATAGTTGTATACGCTTTAGGCTACATCACCACTCCATTTATTCATCGTGTCGTGATATATATTTTAGGCTACATCATCACTCTTTCGATCATCTTGTTGTGATATACGCTTCAGCTATAAGGTTCATGAACACATCATTACTAGGTCGCATTTCACCAATACATACATAATCATCATAGCGCATTAGACACAACACACTTCGACCATTTTCCGACTACGCACTCTCGTTTACGGGTCATTCTTGACTACTGAAGGGGAAAACTAAATGAACCTCATTGCATACATTTCCATTCACTTGGGGGACAAGCGGTCCTTATCACTCCATTTTGCATTCCATTCCATCCATCCACAACATACTCCATATTATGGTTGCTCTTACTCTTGCTTGTTCATGGTCGATTTATTACACATGCTAGTTAGATTTACTTATATGTCATTTATCTATAGCATCCACACATGCGCGTTCATGTCTTTTTCTAGTTGTGATCACAGATACAGGTCTCTTACACATAACATGGATGCTCACCTTATACCCTTCCTACACTAGTCGTTGGGGGCATCCACATTCATCTCTCACAAGTGTTATTGTTTCATTTTGTACTTAGCACTTTACATTACTTAGTTATACATGATTTTGAAATACTAGTTATCTTTCTAACATGCTAACGGGTGCTTCATGTGCAATATTTGTTATGCAGGGATATTTGCTTCCATACTTGTTTGTTATATTGTCTGTTATTGTTTGTCTTGTATGCGGGCCTTGCCCTATGTTTGGTGTGCACACTTGTTTGTTGTATGTGGCCATGATGGCCTTGCGTGTCTTGCAACATCATGAGTGATGTCCCATGTTTGCAGCCCATTTTTTGTGGCTTACTTTGTCTTTTTGTGTGTTTACATTACTACTTAGTTTGGTAGCTTATACATTGTTTACTTAGCTTATACATTGTTTTCTATATGCATGTTTGTTTGTACTAACACTTGTCTTTGGCTAACCTCCTTGTTTGTGCATGCCTTGGTTTCTATCAAGAGTATTCCTTTCCTCCTGTAGGGCAGAGTTTTAGAGTACATGCGGTTGGTCCTCTTTTGGGGCCGTATTCTCCTATCAGTGACATCATGTGCCCCCAAAGAGGGGGGCATCATTTTGGGTTTTACATACTACACAACACAATTACACCGGTTTAGTTTAGTACACTTTCCGCCCTTGGCATTGTGGGTTACATATACCGAGTGGGTTCAAACCAGTCTATGAACCCCATACACAATGGATTTTATAGGACATGGTGGTCTTAGCATTCTAGGAAGCAGTTAAAGGTTGGAGGATACAATGGGTTCCTCCCTATACTTCTTTGGCTAGTGGCATTGGATCGCGTAAAAAACCAAGACGTATAGAGATCTCTTCACACACATTTAGGGAAGTAGTTACAGGTTGGAGGATATAACAGAATTCCTCCCTACACTTCTTCAACCTATGGCATCAGATCACCCAAAAAACCCTGGTAGTACAGAATATCCTTCTACACTCTCTTTCTTGACATGGATCAGGTGCACATGTTCCATTTACACTTTTTCATTTGTGTATTTTACATTCACATGCTTTTTTTCATATACATGTGTCTTTTACATTGCATTTTTACACATACATATATACATATTTGACTACTTGATCATTTTCTCCTTGCAGGTCCGGCCGTATGAGAAACAAGCCATCAAGTGGGGGTAAAAACAACAACAACGTTAAAAACAACATTTTGCGACAACACACACCATACTAACCATGCAGGTACATCACACACATCGGCAACTACACATGCATTTCCACCCTAGGTTCACTCTCATCACTTTTTTATGCATTTTCATCTATAGTTTCCATGCTCCATCATCTTTTTGTCTTTCCACACTTTGTCTATTCCTTCATCGTGTTTCTACATACAATCTTCATGGATCATTAGGTACACATATCTATCTACTTTATGTTACCAAGCTTTCCACTCACCAACATAAAGTGGGGGCAAATGTAGACACAAAATCATGCACTTTAGACATTATTTAGTCCTGGTCTCATACTACTATTTAGAAGGTTTTTGAGTGAAGAAAGTACTAATTAACCCCCATCTTTTGGCCATCTTACTTTGTTTTCTTTCGTCATTCCCAACCTCTTGCACCCCCATGCCCAGTCATTTCATTGTTTCACGTTATTCTAGCCCAATCAGCCTTAACTTGGGCACCCAGGCTAGTCCTAGGCACCCATGGGCGCCCTTAGTGGGGTGTCCTAGTCCCACCAGGGGCACCCTGATCCTTTTTACACTTTCCCACAACTTTTTGGGCTCTTTCTAGCCATTTGAGATCTTTATCTTTTTGGTGGTCAGGCCGTTTTGGGATTAATTACAAAATTAGATCAAGAGAACCATATAAATATAAAGTTATGAGACCATAATGAGGGACCAAGCACTAGTCACTACTATCATCCACCTAGAGTTGTATCCATTTGGAGATCATTTGCATCCATTAGCTCCATCACAAAGGACAAGGTTGGTTCATCTGCATCACATAAGTATAGGAGGGGATTCTATTCTATTTCATGCATCATTCTATTAAATTTTTACATCTAGTTATTGCTCACTACTTCACAAAGTGCAACTGACACAAGAGCACCTAGGGCACATAATGCACATGCACACCAGAACTATATTTGGGTTCGAAATGTAGTGCAACGCTCAGTTAGTAAGCCCACTATTATGGCAACTAAGGTCAGTCCGACCCATTCATTTGCATTCTTTTTTTTAGGGTTTTGATACTTCCTTTTGGTATTTTACAGGTCTTCTATTCATCTTGGATTATCAGCGACACATGGCGCAGTGCAACGAATCTAATGTGACACACAATGAGGGTTTTGGA
This sequence comes from Taxus chinensis, assembly GCA_019776745.2. NCBI lineage: Eukaryota > Viridiplantae > Streptophyta > Pinopsida > Cupressales > Taxaceae > Taxus > Taxus chinensis. The sequence goes on along the minus strand of CM034151.1, from coordinate 317,229,834 downwards.
CTACCTGTCAAACTGTGAAATTCAATTTCAGACCTTTTATACAAATCAGGGCACCCATTATGTAGATTAGAGTGCCCACATGCACCCCAGCCCCTCTCCAGGAGCTCCAGTCTAGCTAGATAGCTCAAATCCATCCTTTTTCGGGGCCTCTTCATGAGCATTCCTACTTCATGTTTCTCTAGTCATTTCTGTGACACAGTCCAATGAGCTCCTCTAATCAGCTGAGTTCATTCTAACTCTCTTAGCACTCTAAGGTTTTGCATTTCCATTTTCATAGTTGTTTGGGTCATCTTTCATAGTCATTTACAATATTATTTACTATATTTACATGTCATTCTAGATCATCTTAACTACCCTTATTTCTATATTTTTAGTTAATCATAGTCCAGAATTAGCCCATATCTTCAAATATAAGCTAAGTCACTCTCATATTCTATCTTGCACACTTTCTTACACTTTTGCATGTTAGATCTTGTTTGTCACTGTTATATTCATTTGACCTCAATCCTCTGATAAGATTTAAATTTCTATAAATTAGTTAAATTATTTCGTGAACCCACTTGTTGATTAAATCCTTAATCTATTTGGTCTAGGTCTTTCCCTTTCTTATTCGGTGTATGTTTATTATCCTTTATCTTAGGGTGTGTTCTCCTATGTGCTTTTATGGCTTACTCCGCTTTATTACTTATGCGGGTTCCTTCAAATCACCCAAGCATATAAATATATTCTCTATCAAAAGTTGTAATAAATGACGTTCCCTGCTAATGTAGAGCCACAATATGTGGCGCCTATCCTCAATATTGTGTGCCTAAGCATTGTAGTGAGTACAACAGACCATCCTATTCAAGTTATAACCATAACTACGAGGAAATCCCTATGCTCACCTCCCATTTTTTCTTCTCCATCAAAGGGAGATTTCTCCTCTTTTGTCCTGGAAACTTCACTTATAAATGACCAACCAACTATACCTGGTCTTGAGAATACAAATGATGTATGTTTTAATGATAGTTACAGTGATTGCAATGACGATTCTAGTGATAATTGTGATGATAATGGAAATGATACTCAATCAAATGATACTTATTTTTCTCTAGTACATGATAATGTGACAAATGTTTGTAACGAGTCTCATTCTCCTATTGATGATTCAAATAAATTACATGCTAAAATAAATTATGCTTCTCTTGATACTATATGTGATACTAGGCCTTTATTTCTTAATGACATGCCCTTTCCTACTTCTAGTATTCCTATTGAGGATCCCTTATATTTTATTATAGGTGTATATGTTGAGCCTTCTCAAGGGGAATTTTCACCTGATGACTCTCATCCTAATTCCAACCCATTCATTGAGGAGGATGAAAAATAATTTAGACTATTTCTAAATCAAAATCCTTAACATATGGATGCTCTCCTCTATATTGCTAGGGATGAACAAAAACGTTTAATTACATGTAAGAGTCTTGTATATGATATTCACGAATCTATTGTTGTTTTTTCTCCTTTTAATACATCTATTATTGTGCTTATATCTATGGGGGCATCCCACATCTCCCTTCAACTTGTTATAAGTATATTCTAATATCTAATACCATTCCTACATATGTTGTGCACACTGGTGGGGCTTCACACCCTTCTTCTAGTACATGATTTTCAAACTAAGGTTTTACAACTAAAGCAAGGTGTGTCTAAACCTTATAAGATTGTGGATTTTACTGAATTACTTTATAATCCACTTTCTCCTAAAGTGGCATATCGTCCTTTACCTATGTTTTTTTGTCTCTTAAGCTTTGTACCTATGAGGGTAAAAGTGATCATGAGCAATATCTTCACTCTTTTCACATTGTTTGTTTACATTATGCTTATAATGATAACCTTTTTACTAATATTTTTCCTATAAGTTGTAATTATTATGCTTTATAATGGTTCTATGATCTACAACTATTTACTATGTTAGAGCTTTCAATCCTTGGGCTAATCAATTTCTCACACACTTTTGTATTAATATTGGTGATAAGGTATCCTATGTTCAAATGACTAAAATGAAACAAAGCTCTAATGAAATAATTAGTGATTGTCCTACAATATAAAATTATGCTTGCTAAGATGAAAAATATCCTTGTGGACAATGGGATTCAAGATCTATTTAATTAGATTCATGTATCTCCTTTGCAAGAACCTGTTATGTTTGACATATTCAACGATTTGATGAGTTATGACATACATTAAATGAAACGAAGGTTTGACTCCTCACATTGAACAAGGTTAACTATGGGTGTACCTCTCCTAATTCATCTATTACTAATTTTCAAGACATATCTAACTATAAAGGCACACCTAATGATAACAAAACTTAAGCTAAAGTGACTATTGATGTCAAATCTTAACCTACAAAGCTCCTATTACAAATTGATCCTCGAAGACAATTCACATAGTTTCCTTGCTCATCATAGGCGATCTTATAGAAAAATTAGAGTGTAACCTTGTATCTCTTCCTCCTCCTATTTAGGTTTATGTAAACACAAATCTCACAGTAAAATGTTTGGCTCTAATGCCTATTGTTATTGCAACAAATGTATTGGGCACTCTACTAACAAATGCTTGAAGCTTCGCAATGTTATCTAAGATTTCATTGATACTGATGCTATTGAGTTTGACTCCCCTCCTAAACAATCTAGGCCTTCCACCAATGAAAAATCTAAGCATCACACTTCTAAATGTAAGAGCAATTCTGAGGTGCACCATGCATATAAGGCATTATCTCCTCCCACAACATATGATCATCCACTTCATTCTCTCATTAGTAGAATTACTTCTTATATTCCGTTTAGGCCCATTATTACATTTGATGATGTTGATTCACTTCTTAATGGTGTTATTTCTATTATGTTTTATGTTAACTCTTTTATCGATCATCATCCTATTTGTGATGTCTTGGTTGATAGTGGTGTTAAACATAACATGCAAACTTTCACATTGCTTGCTTCTTTGGGCTATACTAAGCAACAAACATAATTCAATGCAAATACTTATATCGGGAAAATCATCCTCCCTCTTAATGCGGTATCTTCCAATATAGCTACACCCTTCTCAGTTACCAGTACCCTTGGGACATGTGACATACTTTTAGTATGCCATTTGAGCCACAAGCTTAAGGTTATTCCTTTTATACTTCATTAATGTGTCAAATGCATTCATGATAATCGAATTGTTACATTTGTAAACATGTAAATTTGGCACAAAGTATTATTACATAATACTTACCAAATTATACATTACGAGTATTAAGTAATGAAATAAGAGTCTCATGGTGTAAGTCCTTGTTTGGTATTTATTCATGTGGCTTGATTGATTGGTTTCTATTAGCTTGTTTTAGTATTTGACACATTCTTATGTTGTGTCACAAAGATCTCTAACTTTTGGTTTTTATTATTTGACTATTTTAGGTCCTAGTATGGAACCTTAGGTTTTAGACAAACTTCCAAAGAGTTCTTTATGTAGTTAATAGTTTCATCCATCTTTGCTTTTGGTTCCTTTTTTACCATTTGGCTTAATTGTTACTCTATATATATTTTAAGCACATTTGATTTAATCTAAATTGAATTAAATCTAATTTCAGAGTAACTACTATAACAAATGATATTCATGTAATTAAGTACAATAACACACAAACAATAGGCATTCAAGGATTTAAAACCCTAAGTAAATGAGAATTTTAGATGACTTAGCTAATTTCGTGCAACTTGGGGATGATAAGGATTGCATATTTGATGGAACAAGATTGCGTATCTCCTTGCATGCAAACTATTTGGTGACTTCATAAACCTGAAACCTGCCACATACAAGAAATTTGGGCCGGTTGGAATTCAGAACTCAAATTATAGTTTGCATGCAAACTGTATGTTAAGTTTTGAAGTTCGATTCCCCATGTGCAAAGCAAAAGTTGGAACCTGAAGCGCAGTTTGCATGCAAAATGTGTCTGGGATTCTGACCCCTGACGATTCAATGGAATTTCAGGTTTTGGAACCCTAAGCATAGTTTGTATGTAAACTATGTTCGGACTTCTGACTTCCGAAACCTGGCGTCGAGTCAACATTTAATGCCAACTGCTCGTACTTGCAGCCTTGTGGTAATTAATTTTTCCTTTTCTATTTAAGGGTGAGTTTTTATTTGTCTTTTTCACTTGACATTTTGTACACTGACTTGCTGACACATCACCAACCTCCGACTGTACGCCTTACATGGATTTTGGGCATTTTTTACGGTTTTCTCATAAACCCATCTGGTATTTAGGTGAGTTTTTTGCATTTTAATCTTTTGCAAGGTTTTTTGGATTCATTTTTGAGATTTCTTGTCAATTATTCATTTGGAATTCATGGGTGCCCTTCACATTTTCCTTTTTGTGACATTCCTTAGGGTTTCATCCTTGTATTATGAACTTAAATTTTTTACGATTTTTTCACCTTCATGGTTTTTGCTGTTTTTTAAAGCTTAGGATTCAAAATATCAACTTCTTGAGAATTGAAGGGGAAGTCATCATTGAAAAAATGTTTTGGGAATTTCAAGCTGAAAATCAAGTCTCGAGTCTCGTCATGGAATAGATCGGAACTTTTAGACTGCAGAACAAGCTCCAACTCCCGAAGTCAGAAGTCAGAGATTGAGATGTCGACGGTTCATGTCAGAGATATAGGGCTATAAAGTAGAGACCAAATTCTTCCTTCAGAATTCGGGCATTAGTTGATACCTCATAGTTCAGAGGTTCAAGGCGGAACTACACGTCGAAAGTGTAAGGTAGAACTATAGGGGTGCATTATAGGGGTGGACTTCCGCTCTCAATTTTAGATTAATTTCTCAGGTTTCCCTCTAAGGGAAAATGTCTGGATCATCATCAAAGGGAAAGGAGAAGATGAAATATAATTTCCAAGGGGTATCTTCCCCTTCTAGTATCACATCAAATGTTGACAATATCATAGACATGGACCTTGGGCATATTGATTTTCCAAAATTTTGGGAGAGAGTTAGAGATATGAATAAAAAGGGTTGGATGCAAGGTATCTTTGATAGTGGGCTTGCTTTCGATGTTGCTTTTCCTCCATCAATACAATGTCTGGAGTTTGTGCTCACGGCTGCCGTGCACTATGATAAAGACTTCTGAGCAGTTAGAGATGATGACGGGGCAGTCGTAATCAAATTAGATAGTGATTATTTTGAAGACTTGTTGAAGCTTCCAAATGTTGAATAATATGCTAAAATTTCTTCGAAGTCTGCTCTTGTGCACTATGATAATTTTTTTGAGACTTATACTAAAATTTTTAACAAGAGATACCTGATGAAACATAGGCCTTTAGCAGTTAGAGTTCCAAAGACTATCCCACATTCGGATTTTATGCAAGAGGTAAATGATATCATCACATTATTAAGCAGGGTTACGGGACTTCCATCTTCTGAAGAATTCCAAGAGTGGATGTATTTATACATTTCCACTATTTGGAAGAATGTTAATCTTATCCTATGGGTAAAGCATATTAGCGATGCCATCCATTTTCAACTATCAGATGTTCTAAATTTTGGTAATTTCTTCATGACCTCCTATCTTGTGTACGCGGGTGTGAAGATGAGGAACTACCCATGTTTGTCACTTGTAGGGTCAAGGAATTCATATCAAATTTATGAATTTTATCCTAATATTACAATGAAGGAAGGGGTAAAACATTTCATAAGAGTTAATGTTGCCTTTTCGCTGTTATTTTGTATTTCTTTGACAAAAAACACTACAACCGAAGGATTTTAGACAATGCCTGACAAGTGGTTAGATAATGGGGAGGCATTTACTTACAATTTCCAACATTCACGTATCTCAGGGTGACAGGATTCTCAGACGCTCCTTATAAGTTACAAAGGTGCCCCATGGACAAATGGGTCCTTATGGAATTAGTTCAACAACTATTACATTTTCATAAATTCCAACATGAAAGACATAAGACAGGAGCTGAGTTCCCCGTAGTTTTGGGAAGGTATACTTGTGCATCCACATATAAAGAAAAAAATGTCAAAGGGGAAATGCATCAAATGAATTTGAAAACCTTTCACCCACGTGTCAATTTTGATTATTAGGAAAATCATGGCAGACACAAGCTGACAGGTGCTCACATACCACAATTGGAAGATATCTAGTTTAATTGCAGAGATTAAGTCATGATACGTGAAAGGGACTTCAAAAGGTTAACTCTCCAAGAAGTGGCCCAGTATGGAATTACATATGTCTGAGAGGGTCTTCATGACAATGGGAAAGTTTTAGACCCCATTTATGATCAAAACAATGTGAAAAATCAACCCTTGCCATGAATCGATTAGTCACTTGAAGAGTGCAGTTGTTTGAAAGAATGAGCGGATCCTATTCTTAACTGGACCTACCAATGTTTTATATCATTGGGAATCATGCCAAAAGCGTCAGAGAAGCATCTTGTTGAGGCAATTCAAGTACAACCACCAGCGGGCCATCCCAACTCTTCAAAAGGAAGGAGGTCTATTTCCAAACCCACTCCAAAGGCTTGTAAAATCACTGTTATCTGTAGGGGTTCGTGTTCTTCCTCTAAGGTTCCTTCAACAGAAGTTGTCCCTTCCAAGGTGCCTTCCACTGAGATAATTGATCTTAGTGTTTCTCCCACAACCTATCAAGTGTTGTAGTCACCTTTTTCCCCCCTTCCTACTTCGCCATTTTCAATTCCTCCTTCCCCTCCACCTCTCACTCTCTCTTCAACCACATCTTCCATTTCTTCTTTCCCCATTTCTCTTTACACTGCAACAAACCTTTATAAGCACCTGCCATGTACCTAAGTATTCTCCCCTCTCACCTCTGTGTCATCCATAAATTCTCTCAAATATTCTTGTAACAAATATATTTCTCTTGGGATTAGATAGGGCTTCCCAAAAATTCATATTTATCGCCAATTTTGACTTCCATTTACTCTTCACTATATCCTTAGAGGAATATAGGCATAACATTTCCATTGGACATTTACTTGTCAGCACATCATCACTCTCTCACGGTGCCTACAACTAGTGCCCTGAGTTTGACCTACCCAACCTACTACTGAGATGCCAATGCCTATGTCATCCTTTTTAACAATTATGATTCTTATTGCAATCTCATGCAGGGTTTAGACAACGTATACCTTCTCTTGTTTCTTTAGATTCTTAACCACCTATGGGATATGTTGTCTGACCTTCCATATCCCTAGACTTCTTATACCTTGTGTTGATTAGAACTAGACTAGTAGACCAAGGGTCATTTACAAACTTCCTGATTTACTCCAAACAAGGGACACACCCTTGTTACCAGATTAAGAAGGGTGGATTCATGTTGGGATATTTTTCACTGAGATTCTTATCAACTCAGTAGATTATGATATCTTCATGGTTTATCCCTTGGAATTTATACTACACTTTAGGAGCCAAACATGATGTCTTGGTTGAGAACCCCAATTTTTCAAGAGTTTTAGATCGTAGGGTTGATTACATGGGTAACACCAGGTCATAACCATGTGTTAGGTTGTTCTGAATCCTAGAACAATCAACTTCATAAGAGCTTGCAGCAGTAGGGTTTGGCTTTCGTTAGGGGTCTATAAGTTACCTATTATGACACATATTTCTCCATGTTCCAGAAAATTGGACAACTTGATAGGGATACTTATTAGCCTGCATCGACATGCTTGATTCGAGAAGGAGAACATGTAATAAAAGATGTTGTCAACCTGCATAATGAGTTGGATTCTAAAAAGAACACCATCTCCAAAATGAATGGAATTCTCATAGAGTAATGTGACAACATAGTTATGAGCTCACATATAACTCATTGGCGGGAAAGAGGTAGGAGGACATTGGTTTTATTCTATTTCTCTAGGAATGGGATGCCATTAATAAGATACATTGGGAGGGGTTGTGAGAAATAGAGGAATTGGCATGGCCTAGGGAGCTACCTTCCCATCTTGCAGGAGGCTAATATACTAAGTTAACTATGATATATGTGTCATAAAAATATGTTAAGATGTTTCCTCCCATGGACATGGATCAGATGAATTTGCCATCATCCATTATTTAAGGCTCTCAAGAAATATAGAAATGCACTACCTGAAGAGGGTTTCCAATAAAGGAGGAATTATATCCCAGGTCTTTTGAATTCAGTATATTAAAATCTATCAGGTAAATTCATGAGGGGATCTCTTGATGGTAGTTGAAGTCTATCTCACAATAGGGGTATTATGGTCAATATTTCTTGATCCATCTCAAGAATGTCATAAGTCAAACCAGAAAGTTTCTCCCCAAGCTCATCCCATGTATGAGCTAGAAGTTGGTCGTAGACTTCTGATATCACTATGCAATGCCCTCCAGATGAAAATATGAAGTTCAATAACCTAAGCAATACGATCATCTTCATTATAGGAACAAGGTTGCCAGTGAAGAAGGAGAAGATTTAGATCAACGCCGAAAAGTGTTCAATGGGAGCTGTAGTTGAACTTTGTCTGCCTATAAATACATGAGATTCTCTTAAGGGTAGCTACTAGGATATCGATGATGTACATGTAACTCAACCAGACCTGCTACCACCATTAAAAGTATTTTTAGGAGAGTATCAATATTCCTTAGAAGGGCCATAAGATGCATTCTGGGTTTTAACATTCTTATGAGTAGGGGAGGAAGCTATAATTAGCTAGAAGGAGGAGTTGAATGGACTCTATGTGATGGGAATAGCATTACCTCTTAATCCAAGACTTTTTAGATCATTCCCTTGGGTGAACGTTACAGGTCATTCAAAAGAATCACCTCTTATCTTTTCTTTAGCCTTGTTTTTATCATGTACTAATGAAACTGAGACACTTGACCTATTGAAACCACTTAGATATGTTGTGTATTTAGATCAGCTCATATGTGTACTTTATGAATGCCTCTATTTCCTTACTATGCTCAAAAATAAATTTAAGACCTCAATACATATCAGTCCTATCACCTATGACTAAGGTGGAAGAGTACAAGTTGTGATAAGACAATACATTATGGTGTATCTAATTTCTGGAATAAATAAAATCCATTATGTCATCCAGAGATATAAAAAGGTTGGTAGGTACACGATCCTAAATAGGTAGTGGATGGTTAGAAACATCAACCAGAAGATCTGCAAGTCATATTTTATTTAGTAAAAGTAATATGTGCTTGTGAAGGGGATCTACTTAAGATTTATGAAAATATTGGTGCATCACCTTCTATATATCGATTGATATATATGGAAAATAACATTCTATCATGATTCTAATCTTGTGCTAACTAGATGCTTGATGAAGTTTTTGGTTCATGTGTAGCTTTATCTGCATCATGATTAGCATTTTGTATGATTTGATTGATTCATAAATTCAATGTACTGTTGAAATTAAATAGGAAGTAAAGAAATAATCTAAGAGTTTGTTTCACCACCTAGGAGCTTTAAGGTCCCACATTTCGTTATAATTGTTCCCATGTTGCACTGGATCATGCAAAAGATGTGTTTTATAGTTTTACTTATCCATAGTTCTACAATATGTGGTGAGTGGAATGACATTATTATGTTATTATGGCCTATGAAATGCACATAAGTGCATTAGATTTTATAAAGCATCTTACATTTATCCCCCACTTTATGTTATAAAGTGAATTCTCGATAACATTATAAGTAGATATAATTGATGTGTACCTTATCTTCTAAAGAAAATTTACATTCAAGCCTATACCTTTAATTTAGAATGTGATTCTAAATAATGAAACGTAAAATCGTGAACTGATAAACTATGTGCAATTTTTTTAATTAGGACTAAGGAGGTACCACCCCACACGGTCAATGGTATGACATTTTTATGTGCTTGTTCGAGGAGAGTGATTCATTTTTATCTAACTGTTAATTTATTGCAATTGTTGTTTACATTTGATTTAGATATTAGCCCATGCAACAACCATAAATAGTATTTAAAGTAGATCATATGTGAAAGATTAGATAAATGTATGTATAAGTAAGTAACATGTTTCCTAGAAATTGGGAGCCAATTGAAAGAGTGCACCTAATGTAAAAGATGAATTTACTTTGATGGAAGGTTGTCTCTTATGATTTTTTTAGAGATACGGTTTTTCAACTTTTGTTTGGACTGATCAATTCCCAACTAAGAAAGTGTTGTATTCCAATAATGCATATGAGCAGTCCTACCACCAAGGATGAGGTTTTTGGGTAGCCATCTCATGCCAAGGTACAAATCTCATGGGTGATACTCAAGTATTAAGGATAATGTGGTTGGGTATTGTCATGCCATAGGAAAATATAGTGGAATGGAACCCATATATCCTTGGAACCTAAGCCTAAAATTTTTGTACACTATAATGCCATAGGGAAAGATTTTTGGGTGATTTCATGCCATAATTGAGTTTTTTGGTTTGACCTCAGCGCTTAGTTTATAAATTTATGGGACAAAGGTTAATATTATATATACATGTACCATGATGCTTCAAAAATTATTATATAGTGGGAACACAATATATCCACAGTAGCCAAGAATAAGCATGACCAATTATGTTTACAGAATTCCTATCTCTATTGTAACTGAATCACAACTAAATGATGAATTATGTAACTAAAGCCAAGTGTTTGATACTATAGATCCGTACCGTAACTTGCTGGAAACTATGTTGAACTAAAAACTTGTTCATTTTTTCCCCTAGGACACAAGTGCCCATGCGGGACACAAGCACCCACTGTTCCTATCTAATAATGGGCGCTAGTGTCTTATCTTTGTTTGTGATCCAAGTCTTATTTTGGACCACTTTGTAACTGTGTTCCTTTGCCAATGTTGTACTGTGATGTTCTGTGTTGTTGGAAGGGTGATTTATTCACCGAATAGTTGTGCCCCTTCATTTTGGGTGCATGTGACGAATGTAGGAAGAGGCAGCCCAAATGAGAGGACCTGAAACTGATATTTATATCGTGGAGTGGATACCTAGAGGGGGTAGGGGATGTGCACAGTAGAAACCAAGGCATGTGCAAACAATATAGGCTAGAACAAGTGCCAGTGTAAAAGAGCTAGCATGCAATAAAATATAGTGTAGCAAATAACTATGAAGATAAGAGGTATTGTGAAAAATGGTTGCATACATGGGACATCACTCATAATGTCACAAGACAATCAGGGCCAAAGTGGTCATAAGTAAAGTATGATAAAACAATACATAGGAAATATCCTGCAATCAATGGAAAATAATTGTAGACACAAAATCACACACTTAGGTACATTTATAACTTCTAAAAGTATACTTGCATTCTTATGATTCCTAAGCAATAAAACTAGTAATTGACATCTATCTTTGGCCTTTTGTCTGTGTTTCTTATTTTTCATTTGGTCTTACACACCCTACAACCTAGTTAGTACTTTACTTGTTTATCTTTTATGACTTTGGACACCAACACCAAGTTAGGACGTTAGCGCCCGGGTGCACTCGTCCCCTCTGGGTGCCCCTGACCTATTTCCATCTTACTCACTCTTTTTGGGCCTATTTTATCTTTTGGCATCTTATTTTCTTATGGGTCAACCTTCTAGTAGTCAATCATGAAATTCAACCAAAAGAATCATATGAATACAAAGCTATGTGACCTATATAAAGGATCAAGCTCTAAGCATCTACTATCATCACCTAATCTTGCATCTCAAAAGACTCCTAAGAGCACTTCAAAGGCATTCATTTTTCATTTAATCAAGGGACAAGGGACTATATTTTCTGCATACACATCATAGGAAAGGGAAGTTCATTTTTACTATCCATACATTCTATCTCACATTGTTATATCTAGCTATTGCCTATTATCAAGTGAACTTGTACATAAGAGCATCCTAGGGCACAATTATTTCACACATGCACACAAACTACATGGAGTCTAAAATGTAGTGCAGTGCTCGGTCATAAGTTCACTCATTCAGGTGACCAGCGGGGTCAATACGACTCCCCATATTGCATCTTTATTTTATTATTTGATGAGGTATTGCAGGTTTTGCAGGTGAATATTGTTTTGTAGGTTAGTATTGTATGATGGAAAAGTGACATGCGAGCATGAGAATCTACAAGCAACTCTTCTTCATACCCGAACTCCCGAGGTCGTGCCGAGACAGCCGGTGAGAATGGAATTTATACAGATACAAAAAACTAGTTGGGTAATCTTATATCCTCAATACGCAATAATGGAATCTGCAAATCTAAGGCAAAGAAGGCCCTCCCAATCTGGATTGGTGTAATGGATTGTTTGGATATAATAGCTGCTCGGAGGCTCCAATCAATGTCGAGCTTTGCTGAGATCCTATTTATTGGTTGTTGGATACGTGGAAAGTGACATGTAGGTGCTTCGTGTATATTTCCAGACAAGGTCATGAGAATGGTGATGAGAGGTGTAGTGGATCCTCCAGAGTTTTATGGATGATTCTCTGGTCTAGTCCAGAAATCCCTAGCCTGATTGGCTACTATGTTTAATATAGAGAATACTGTAATGATGTCTGGTGGAAGTGGTGAGGATCTGAATATTAGTGTGCATAAACCAACGTCAATGTCTGATTGATCAGTAGGCCTGTTATGTTGTGGGACCTGTGGATCACAACCGTAAGTTCATGGTTGTGGTGGACTTCATATGGTCATATGAGGAGTCAATCTCTTCTCCCGACTATCCAATAGTCGTAAGCTTTTTCAGCCTCTATGTTTAGAACTAGAAGTTGTGTAGCTTTCTTAGAAAACCTTACAGGTGTTCTGGCAACTTGAATACGTAAGCTAGTATCTATGTCGATGAGGAGGTCTCCTACGTTGGGCTGTGGAACTAAAGGATTATAGCCAAATATTTGTTCTCTTTCGAGTCCTTGTACAGTCATGCGGATGTCCTATCAAGGCAGTCTATAGTTAGGGTGATTTTACCAAAATGTGTATGCCTTGTCGTCTTCAATATTTAACTCTCTCAATTGTTCACTAATTACTCATAGGTTTATTGTTGTTCGAAAGACCTGGATCCTAAGGTCTTGATCTATATCAGTTAGTGTTGTGGGGAAATTTGGTTGAGGCACTATCGGTTCAAATATGTATTCTTTGGGCTCTCTAGGTCCTGTGATTGTCATGCAAAGATGATTCAATTTTAACTGAAATGAATAAACTAATTATGAAAGATGTATCTACACTATGTATATATTCTTTTATTTTTGTATTTTTGATGAAGTATTTTAACAAAATTAAAAGAGAAGCTATTCTAATATATTCAGAAAATGGACAATTAATCTAATGATAGAATCAAAACAAGCAAAGTATCCCGATGTAGCTATTTACCTGTGTAGTTTTGAGTTTATCCTAAATATCTAAGTAACTAACTAGTTTAATCGAAAAACTCTCAATCCTACCTCAGAAGTGAGGAATGAATCATAGTTTCTCAGAAACTATGATTCCCCACAGCTTCCCTGGCAATATTGAAAGTGAACTTTAACTGAAATGAAATAATTTACTACTCTATTTGATGTACTTGTAACTAGAACTTTGATAGCTCAAACATGGAGTTTACAGAACAATGGTAAATCCAGTTGTGTGCGACTTCTTCCCCTCAGTGTGATCTCCTCGTTCCTTCATGTTCTCCAGAATCCTGAAAAGTGTGTATATGATAGCGTCAGTAGAAGAAGATAGTTGAACAATGACAAATTTGGATATAGACTGAATACAATGCAAGTAAGAGAGGGATAGTGCAAGTGAACAAAGCTTGACTATGCAATTCCTAGCAGGATTTATTGCAGAAATACAACACAAATACGCCGAGAATTCTGGAAACTATCTTTTGTGACAAAACAAAACCCACAACTCTAAATGGATTCCAATCTAAGAATGAAACTACCTTATCCTAAGTTGATTGTATGGAACAACAATGAAGTAGGTTGGAAACAAGAAGATCAAGTGATCATAAACAACAAAGGAAAAGCTAATAACTGATCAAAACATGAAACTATTGAAACTCTAATCAAGAACTTCAAATCAACTGAATATTTAAATAGAGAAGGAGAGGGGCCTTTTGTTTGAAAACAAGCTAGCTATTTATAACAATTGCATTCACTAGAGGGTAACTTGGAATTGAACTCCTTTACCATTAAATAAAGAGAAAACACTATTTACTGGGTGGCCAAAACATAAATGCAAAGCAAAGTTGTTGAAGAGTGCGGATAGAAATTTGAATTTTACGTTTGATGAGATCGTTGGAACATTCTAGAAAATGCGCACATGACCGCCTCCCTGTCCTGGGCAGTGGTCACAGGATCGCCGCCCAGGCAGGGTGGCGGTCTCATCACTTAAGACCAAAATGCAAGGAAAAAGGGGGGAGAGGGCAGAAAAAAGTATATGGAGGCTAGATGAGGCATATGGGATGCAAACGTATACTTGGCAAGCTTTTCTGGATTCCAAACACCTTGCGAGGAGACCTGTATCATCATTGGGGTATGTGTAACCTCTTTTCGGTGGTGTAATACCCTACAATTTTTGGTATGTACATGTACCTCAACCATAAAGGTGTGACATACAAGTGACCAATAATGACTATCAATGACACTTGAGTGACACAAGAAAAATTAGATTTTGATCACCTGCGTAGTTATGAGCGCCTAGTAGCAGACTCTGGCATCCAGGCACCCTTGACCTAGTCCAGGCACCCTAATCTGACCTTATCTGATAGTTACATAATTTAATCTAAGAATTAATGACACAGATCCCCTCACAAATCAGCTAATTCCTTTCCACTATCTCTTACACTTAGGGTTTCATAGTTTATTAGCTTATTTCTTGTGTCAGTGTATCTAGTAGTTGTACTTCATTTTTTATTAATTACTTTGAAATTAAGGTTTAACATTAAAATTATATTTTTGTTAAATCATTTGGTGAACCCACATTTGAATACACTTGGATCATTCTTTTTATTCTCTCATTGATCCTAAAAATCCTCTAATATCCTTGCATGACTTGCATTAAATGCACCCACCTTACAAATAATTTATTCAAAAATCTCTAAAAACTATGTATTTCCCTCGCAATACGCCCCTCGCTTAAGTAAGTGCCATTTTTGATCGTCTATATTATGATTCTATTTCTCCTAATCCTTCATCCAATCAACCCATCTTAGATTCCATTAAAGATTTGCACTCTTTATTTCAAGATAAAATTCAGACTATGGAATCCATGATTACATCTCTCAAAGCTGAAATCAAAGATCTCAAGGAGGCTTCTCAAGCCCATGCATGTTCTTCTTCTACATCTCATCCTCATTCTATGTCTTCTACATGTGCTCATATCAGTGAACCCCAAGTCTTACCGCTCCCCACACCTCTCAAGTTTGATTCAAATGCTAAGCAAGAATATATTCTTCCTCAACTCCTCACTCATCAATTGATCAACTTGCCATCTACTCATTATTATCCTCCTTATCAGCTTGCACAATATCAAGGTCATCCATATTGCAATTATCATCAAATTAATGGACATAATGACAATGATTTCTATGCTCTAAAATGAAAAATTGGCCACCTTAAGCATTATGGTCTCATTTCATTTGCTACACAAAATGTTGCTACATGTTCATCTCCAATTGCTACATCCCACTGGGTTCCTAAATCTGATTCATCTATGTCTAATGAGCATCATGCCATCACTTCTAATGTTCCTTCTTTATTCACTCAAGCATCACCTATACAACCCACTCCCACTAAGCAATCACCTCTCAAGGTCAATCACCTCTTACTAAGTCTTCTACCGGTCTCCTAAGCAACCTCCTCTATCCAACCCCTTCTCCTACTAAGTCTTCTACAACATTACTAACTCCTAAGAAACCTCCTCTAAAAATTGGTCCAACACCTCTGCCTCTCAAGTATTCTACAACCTTATCAATCCCACACAAGCTACCACCAATTCATTTTGTCAAACAAACTATTCCTTATATTGATGGCCAAGACACATTTCAAACTCCACCACCATGGCAAGGTCCTTCTCACATCGCCACATAGATCTCCATCACTCACATAGTTGGGGGCATCATAGCTTCTCCCCCCTTGCATTGTTATCAAATGTTTCTATCATCTCATGCACTTGACGCTCCACGCTTAAATGTCTAATATTTCCTAAGCATCATTATAAACCCTTTGATACAAAACTTGTATCATCATTACCTAATGATGCACTCTTGTGCTAAGGTTCACACTTGACTGTTGAGGGCATACTACATCCATGAACCTCACACACTACACATTTCATGCTCTATGCTTCACGATACATCTTTCTAGCATTCCATTCTCACACATCATACTACCCTATGACGCACTCTAGTTCCACAATTCATACTCGACTGTTGAGGGTCTAAATCTGAAATGAACCTCACCTCATTCTAAACTTCATGCTCTACACTTCATGATCTATCTTTCTAGCATCTATTTTCAAACCATTTCCAGATGACACACTCTTGTTCTATGGTTCATTCTTGACTTTCGAGGGGTTTTTTATAAATGAACCTCATCTCATACTCATAGACATCCATTGGGAGCCACACTACTCCTATCACATCCACATTTCATACCATTCCATTTCACTCATCAAAATCATACTTCATATCTTGGGTGTACTTATTCTTGCTTACTTATACTCACATGTACACTTTGTTTCCCATTCTAGACGAATACTTAGTATGTCAATATCTTTTCTATATACACATGCATGTTAACTTGGTATCTAGTTATGAATGCAAGCTTCCTATAGATCTTTACACGTAGTAATGATGCTTAGCACTTTACCTCTTACAAGTCCCACTGAGGCTCCTAGGGGAATCTACATTTACTATTCTTACACATCACAGGTGTTATTGTTTCATTATTTACTACTTCCTATTCTTACTAGCACACTACTTTCCATTGATCTATACATGCTTTGACATACTCTTTATCTTTCTAACATGCTAACGGGTGCTTCATGTGCAACATTTTCTTTGTAGGACTATTTTCCACCATGGTTGTCTGTTACATCTTGCTTAACATTGTTTTCCATTGCTTTTTATGATATTGTTTGCAAGCTATGCCCTATGTCTTGCTTGATCATTGCTTGTATGTTTTTGGCTGCTTCGGCCCTAATTGTCTTGTGACATTGTGAGTGATGTCCCATGTTTGAAACCCACTTTTCGTGGTCCATCTTATGTGCACTTTTTCTTGTTACATTACTTCTTTATGACATGTTTACTATCTTTTTCTACAAACACATTTATCTAGCCACTTTGTTTTCATGTGCCTTGGTTTCTACCATGCACATCCCCTTTCCCGTGTAGGGTATCCAATTCAAATCAGTTTCAGGTCCTCTCTTTGGGCCGCATTCTCCTAGCAACGTCATATGCACCCCAAACGAGGGGGGGCATACATTAGGTGAATCAGTCACCCCATACAATAACTCAAAGCTACAGTATAGGCCTACACAGTACATGAACAAAACAAACTACACTTATAGAAACATCCCAGAATCTGATTTCAGTCCTTAGTAAAACACAGACACTAGTGCCCAACTTCAGAGACTAGCGCATGGGTCTTCTTGACCTCCCCTAGGTGCTTATGTCCTGGGGGTAAATACCGTTACTTTCTCAGATCAACATAGTTCACATATTAGTTTTCACAGTACAGGCACAGTCCTCCAACAAGCAGAATGCATTCTATCTCCATTACAATTAGAAAAAAATTAAAGCTAATATGGTACAACTCAGAACAAAATAGGATCACACCATCTGTAGTGGTGTATAATCAAGAAGCAGTCATGGAAGGAGAGTAACACTAGACCTCTCTCCCCAACACTCTTCTGTCGTGGTATGAGATCCCCCAAAAAACTCACACTTGGCGTGAGATCACCCAAAAAACTCACACTTGGCATGAGATCACCCAAAAAACTCACTCTTGGCATGAGATCACTCAAAAAACTCACTCTTGGCCTGAGATCACCTAAAAAACTCACTCTTCTACAATATTTTCAGGACATTTTCTATCCTTTTACACTCATGTTCATCAGGTGCACACTTTCCTTTTACTACTTTTACACACATTTACATAATTTTACAGAGTTTTCATAATACATGACTTTGATTACTCTTTCTCTCTTCTTTTGCAGGTCTATCCTTAATACGCAAAAAGAAGCAATGCAACATCAAGCACAACAACAGGTACAACACGGTACAACACAATACACTTCACCCCTAGGGTCACTTCCTCTTTCTTAGCTTCCATGCTTCATTTTTATCATTTCACGTTTTCACTTGTCTCTTCGCACATGTTATCACCATCACACTCTACATGGTTATCAGGTACACATCTCTTATCTACTTTATGTTATCAAGTATTCACTCAACAACATAAAGTGGGGGGAAATGTAGACACAAAATCATGCACTTGGGTACATTTCTAGGTCCTAAAAGCATACTTGCATTCATATGATTCCTAAGTGAGAAAACTAGTAATTGACAACTATCTTTGGCCTTTTGTCTGTGTTTCTTATTTTCCATTTGGTCTTACACACCCTATAACCCAGTAGGTACTTTACTTGTTTATACTTTATGACTCCAAACATCAACACCCAGCCAGGATGCCAGTGCCCAGGCAACCTCGTCCCCTTTGGCCTCCCCTGACCTCTTTCTATCTTACTTGCTCTTTTTGGGCCTTTTTTATCTTTTGGGCATCTTATTTTCTTATGGGTCTTCCTTCCATTTGTCAATTATGAAATTCAACCAAGGGAATCATATCAATATAAAACTATGTGACCAAAATAAAGGACCAAGCTCTAAGCATCTACTATCATCAGCTAAGCTTGCATCTAAAGGTATCTAAGAGGTTTAAAGGTATCCATCTAGCATCTATTTAAGGGACAAGGGACTGCATTTTCTGCATACACAATATAGGAAGGGGGAGTTTATTATTCCATCCACATATCTATTTACATTACCACATCTAGTTATAGCCTGCTATCAGGTGCACTCACACAAGGGCTTCCTCGGGCACAATTTTTTCACACACGCACAAGAACTACATGGAGTATGAAATGTAGTCCAACGCTTGGTTGTAAGTTCATTCAATGAGGTGACCGGTGGGGTTAGTCTGACTACCAATATTACATCTTTATTTATTTTTATTTGATGTGGTATTGTGCGTTTTGTACCGAATCTTTATTTTTCAGGTTATAAGTGCCTCAACAATCAAGGTGCGACATACAGGTGATCAAAAATTACTATCAATGACACTTTTGCGATACAACAAAAATCAAATTCCGACCACTTGTGTAGTCACAGGTGCCCAGTAGCAGACTCTGACACCCAGGAACCCTTGACCTAGGCTAGGCGCCTTAGTCTGACTTTATCCAATAGTTGCAGACTTTAATCTAATCATTGATGACACAAATCCCCTCATGTTCAGTAGTTTTCCCTGACTACATCAGTCATGGATCAAGCATAAATTAGCTAAGTCCTTTCCTCTCTCTCTCTTGCACTTAGGGTTTCATATTTTATTAGCTTATTACTTGTGTAATAATGTATCTAGTAGTTGTACTTCATTGTTTCTATCAGCTACTTTACAATTAGGGTTTAACATTAAAATTCTATTTTTGTTAAATCAACAATAACAAGCAAAAAGTAATAGATAACCAAGGATTATATAGAATCATGTAAGGCAAATGCTACACATGAAGCACCCATTAACATGTAAGAAATATCAGTAGTATGTTAAGGCATGTTTAGATCAATGAAAAGTAATGGTGATAGTAACAAAAAATAATAAAGATTATAACAATAGGACTTGTGAGTGTGGAGTATGAGAGTAACAAAGGTAGATGCCCCCACGATCCTTGACGGGACTAGTAAAAAATGGTGTCGAGCATCATGCATCGTGTAAGAATATATAGAAGTCATGCATTCACAAAGATACCACATGAACGTGCATGTGTGTATAGAAAAATATAATGACATATTAAGTATCCAACTAACATAGGAAATAAAGTGCAACATGTAAAAAGTGTAAGCCAACAAAAGTAAATACAACCAAGATGTGTGGATGTTGTGTGTGTTAGAATTTGAGGATTCTAATAAATACATATTTAATCAACTTACATATTACATAATGTTACAATAAATATTTAAATAAAGATTACATCATAACATAAGTAAATAAAGAAATACTTACCGGAAATAAATAACACAAGTGACACGGTATTTATAGTGGAAAACCCCAATAGGGTAAAAACCACTTTGAAAATAACCTTTTACTTCAGAGAACTTATTTTACATCCAGTAAGATCACCTCCTCCTTTGAAACCCTATTTACCAAGGGTAAAACCAAATCACTTGATTTGCACACCTTTGATATATTTCCTGAATATATCAAATGAGGACCTAAAGTCCTTTTTATAGAAGGTGATCGGGTATGTCTCCCAACCCACCTTTTTAACCTAAAATGGTTGACACATACACCTAGGTTTATAATATTTAATATTAGAAATATAATCATTTCATGATATTAAATATTTAACCTAAAGTATATACCTAGGTTAGCATATTTAATAATAGAAATAGAAATATTTCATATTATTAAATATTAACCTATATATTAGTGATGGACCCATATACATTAAGGGTTGGCCAGACCACTTAATCATTATGTTTCAACAGTGTGAAAGTGATTGTGTGCTATGATATGCAAGATGTGCACATGGGAGGAGCCACACTACCCCCCAATACATGTGTGTGATGTGAGGTTCATTTAGGAATTGTGCCCTCAATAGTCAGGTATGAATCATAGAATAAGAGTGCATCATCAGGCATCAAAGGTATTATATGTGATTGACATTAGATGCGAGGAAAGATTTATCATGAAGCATAGAGCATGAAGTGTAGTAAATAAGCTAAGAGTAGATTATAGAGACAACCAATAGTGATGGAGGGGGGAGAAAGTGTGATTCCCCCTAAGTACATGAGTGAGGTTCATTTAATGCCCTCAACATTTATGTATGAACCTTGAGAATATGAGTGTGTCATTGGGTAACAAACAAGAGAAGGCAATTATATGTAATATCATTTAAGGTGTATTACATTAAGTGGGGTTCTGAGTTATTTTACAAGAAGAGTAGTAAGAAGATAGACTCCATGCCCTAGCTTGGTAGTAATGATATAGGGCTTGATCCAATTAGGATTAAATTTTCCTTTTACTCGAGCATCGACATTAGTGTTTTTTTCTTTCAGAACAAGATCACCAATATAGAATTCACGTGGGTGTACTTTGTTATTATAAGCTTGTGTAATGCATGTCTGATACACATGAAGATGTTCTGAGGCTTGTATGTGGAGAGAGTCAAGAATTTCTAGATCATGTAATTGATTTTCTTAATATTCATTATCCTCCAGAATTCCTTTAAAGTGACACACGTAATGAAGGTATTTTAATTTCTAGGGGAATGATGGCCTCGGTGCCATAAACTACTGAAAAAAGTGTAGCATTGGTGGGAGTAGAAATGCTCGTGTGGTAATCCCAAAGAGCGTATAAAATTTGATTATGGCAATCACTTCCACTAGTATCAACAATTTTGTGTAATATATTGATAATGGTCTTACCAATTTCTTTTGCTTGACCATTTCCTTGTGGATAATAAGGGGTGAAAAAGGTTTGTTTGACTTTAAACTTTGTACAAAGCCTTTTAACATCCCCATTTTTGAAAGAAGAGCGATTATCACTGAAAATGGCTGAAGGAATGCCAAAGTGTGTGATGATATGGGTAGTAATAAAGTAGAAGATGTCAACACTTGTAGTGGTTTGCAATGGCACAGATTTGACCTATTTAGTGAAATATTCAGTAGTAGTAATAATAAATTTATGGCCATCATCCGATTCAGGATTGAATTTAACAATGAGGTCAAAACCCCATAGAGAAAATGACCATGATGAAGCAATAGGTTAGAGTTCATATGCAAGTGTATGATGGAGGTTACTATGATTTTGAATTTTTTCACAACATGTGGTGTATTCCAAACAATCTTGTTCCATATTAGGCCAATAATAACCTTGTTGTAGGAGTTTATGAGACATAGCTTTTCCAGAGAAATGACCACCACACAAGTTATCATGTATCTGAGATACAACCAAATGGATGTCATCGATTCCTAAACAACGTAATAAATGTCCATCGAATGCCCTCTTGAATAACAAGCCGTTAATGATTAAGTATCGTGTGGTTTCCCATAAAAAATGACAGGGTTCATGGGGTGGAAGGTCAGTGGGGATGGATTTTGATATAAGAAGTTATAGATTGGTGTGAATCATTTAGGAGAATCGGTGCTACGTGTAATAATATAGACTTTCAAAGCCGAAATATCAATGGATGGTTGTTGTAAGTGATGAATTATAAAATTGGCTTTCTCATCGATAATATCTTGAGGGATGAGGGATGTGGCACTAGTCATGGCATCAACATGACAATTATCTTTGTGAGGGATCACAGTGATAGTGTAGACACAAAATCTATGTACTTAGGTACATTTCTAGGTCCTAAAGCATACTATTATATACATGATTCCTAAGCAAGAAAACTAGTGGTTGGAAACTCCTTTTTGGAATTCTGGTTGCTTTATTTCTTGCACTTTACTATTTTTACACATCTTATAGCTCTGCTGACACTTGAATGATTTATCTTTTGATGGCCTCAAACACTAGCGCCTAGTTCGTTAAAAAACACCTAGACACTTCTATCCCTATTGGGTGCCCCTATCCCTCTCTTTCTTATTCTTACTCTTTTGGGTCCTTTTCACTTCTTTGTCACCTTTTAACACTTTGGGTCGACCTTTTAGTTGTCAATTACGAACTTCAAACAAGGGAATCATATATATACTTAGTTACTTCTCATATATAAGGGGCCAAACACTATAAGCATTATCTATCACCACCTAAGCTTGCACAAAGGTACAAGAGCACTACAAAACATACATCTAGCACATCCATATAAGGGAAAAGGGTTACATTGGTCTGCATACACAACATAGGAGGAAAGTTCATTCTATTCCATCACACACATTCTACATATTTGATAATCTTGATTTAGCCCGCTATCATTATGCAACTTACACAAGGGAAACCTAGGGCATGGAACAAAGATACACAGACACACGGAGAACTACATGGAGTCTGAGATGTAGTGTAACACTCAGTTGTAAGTTCACTCTTCGAGTGACTGCCGGGGTCAGTCCAACTCCCCATTCTACATATTTTTTTATTATATTTGATGTGGTTTGTGGGCATGTGCAGGTAGTAATATTTTTTACAGGTTACAGTTACAATTAGTGATCCAACAACAAAACCAGAGTGACAAAGAAAAACTAACAATAAAGATTCTATGACCTAGAAAAGACCAGGTTCTAATCATCTGAGTAGATACATGCACCTAGATCATTCACTAGTACCTAGGGCACTCATGTCCTCATGCAGGCGCTTTTGTCCTATACATTCTTAGGGTTATGAAAACTCATCGATCCTTTACAACATTGTTTCCATCCTGTTCCAGCAGATACATAATCTAGATCACTCCTAGGTTGCACAAAATCAACTAAGTCATCTTTACTCTCTCATTTTCTTACTGTATACCCTATACACCCTATACACCCTAATACACCCTAAGTCATCTTTACTCACTCCTATACACCCTACTGTATTTTAACTCTTAGATATCATTTGTTACAATAATTACTCTGAAATAAAGATTTAATTCAATTTAAATTAAATTATTTGGTGAACCCACTTGCTTGAACCCTACCTTCAGGGCCTCCTTTTTATGCCCATCACTCGTAGTGGTCATTTTAGTCCTCTTGAGCACATTGAGCTTCCCACATCTACCCGTAAGTTCTCTAAACCAATGGCTAGCTTTGATAATCCCTTGCTTAGCTCAACCCACATTCCTCTTGAAAACATTGAAGCTTATGACAATGAATACTTGTATGACAAAGACTTTGATGTCGATCAAGATCAACTTGATAAGCTCACTAATTTATGTTCTGCTTTACGCAATCACCCTACACATATTCTACATGTCCTAAATGTTATACTTACTGCTAAATATTCTTGAGATGGTACCACAGTCCCTCTCGTGGGTTCCTCCTCATTCGCCTTGACCTCTACCCCACCTTCCACCATTCTTGTTTCTATTGTTACAACCAACACCACTCCTCTTATTCCTCTTAATAATTCCCACACACAACCCAATTCCTCTTCAGGAACTCATGACCTAGCCTCATTGTTCCATGATTTACAAATCCAAATTTTCTAATTACAATAAGCTTCTTCATCCTCCTCTCCATCTCTTGATTCCTCACTCCTCCTTCACACCCCTTTTGCACCCGCCATCTCCTATTATCCGCTACCTCTTAACTTTGTCACACCTAAAATTCCTGCCTGTTAGGGTTGATAATGTCAAGTGGGGATACCATTTGGTGGACCACCACTTACAACCCTTTTATTAAAAGTTTGTTTATAAACTTAGGTTGGTATTTTACAGCTAAATAAAGAGTGAGACGGTATGACCGATCACCCATCCTATATATAGGATGATCCCTCACGGGATTGATACATCGATTGGTACCATTTGAAAGAGACATATGCTTGAGATTTTTATGAAAGAAATCTATATAATTGCGAAGAATTTGATCTGTAATTATATCTATGAGACCAAGGAGTGAAGTGGAAGTGCTTGATTAAAGATCTGATAAATTATTAATATAGATGGTGCTTTATTAAGTGGGAGTTTTTCCTTTGAGTTTCCCCACTTTAAATTTGGTGTTCTTTGTCTATTTTTATTTCATGTTATTTTCTTTCTTTTAATGTTATTACATTTTATAATCTACAATCTATATTAAGCTAAATCAACGATTAATTTAACTGCACAACATAATCTATAATCTTCGGCAACATATTTGTAGATCTATATTTTGTTAATTATAATTTCCCTTTGTTTCCCAACATGGTATCAAAGTTGGTGATTATACGTGTGTAGGATTGATCTAGGAGCTTTTAATTTTCTTGGGTGAAAAAGATTGAAGTTTATTTATGGATATGTGAAGCCTTAATTGTTCCGTATTCGTCTTTGAGTTAATCAGGTTTAAAATTTTGATTCCTGCCCATTTTTTTTTTTAAATATTAGTTAAATGGATGTTTCGATTGTGTTTGAGAAATTATGTGCTTAGATCTATGTTTTTGCATCCTTCTTTAGTTGTTTGCAGTTTATATATGTTGTTTACGAGCTTATTTTAAGTTCTCGTGCCATTTATAGTCGTAGGAGCTATTTTTGACTATGGATCTGAAAGATCTCTTTTGATCTAGTTAGTTCGGTGTGTTTAAATCCCGCCCCCCCAACTTGTTAAATCTTTATTTTTTACTAGATCTATTTTTTGCGAAGCCTGATCTAATCATTAAGGGCCAAGTTGCTTTGTCGTGTCAATTTTTGTTTAGATATTTTCATTTTTGAGATGTTATACTATTGGGAAGCTTGATCCAATCGTTTTGTGCCATATGGCTTTGTATTGTCAGTTTTTTTTTTTCATTTTTGCGAAGCCCAAGCCAATCAAAAGGCTTCATCTTGCTTCACATTGTCAATATTTTTGTTTATTTGATTTTTAGTCGTGAAATGCGAGCCAATAAGGGCTTTCCACATTTTTTCATGTTGTCATACTTGGGTTAGCTTTCCTCTGTCATTTATGAAATTTGATCCAATAAGAAATCTCCAAGTCGCTTAATACTTCGCGTTGTCAGTCTTTTTATAGCTTGTTTCTATCTTTGCAAAATTTGATCCATTAGGATAGCTCCATATTTTGCATTGTCAGTATTTTGTTAGTTCTTTCTGATCGCTGTGAAATTTGAGCCAATATGATTTCTCCCAGTATCTTCACATTTTGCATTATCAGTTCTTGTGTTCGTGCATTGGTTATCCAATATGAATTTTATGCAACTATTTCACATTTATCAAGTCTTTGTCTACTTGTGAAGAGTTGATTTTTAAAAGGCTCCATGTGTGTTCAATTTTTATTCAGTCATTTTGGTAGCACTACAAAGTGTGAACCAATAGTATTTGGACACATATGTAGCTTATATTTACATTGTCAATCTTGTAAGTTTCAGAAATATCTTTTGCCAGGTGTCTCTGATTTATCTTAGGCACTAATATTGTGACACCTGTCCATTTAATTTCAGAACTGAACTTTATTTTAAAGTTTGGATTATTTCAGGGACTTTAAGTCTCCAAAGAAATCTATTTAAAGTTTGGTGGAAAGCCACCAAGTGTCACATAGTTTTAGTTCCCTTTATTTGTTGACAAGTAGTTATCTTTCGACTAAGACTTAGCCACCTTTTCACATTTTTTTGTCTTATGTCATCTTGTGAAAAAGTGATCCATTAATTAACGATCCATGTTTTAATGACGTTTAGATCTATTTTTTCTATTAATTGTCTATTTTTGTTGCACTGAAAAGTGCAAGCTAATTGAAAAAGTGACGACATGTATATTAGTTTTTCGTTGTGTTCAGATTTATACAATTGCCACGGGTCTTTCATGTTTTCGTCAATTTTTCTTTGTTTAGACCCGATAAGATTTGACTTTATTTTTATTTTGTGACCCAAAGGATTTCTTTTAAAATTTAGCATCTTTTTTTTTGGGGACTGTTAATTCCACCCAAGGAAATATATTTAAAGTTTGGTCTAGGAAAGCCACCAAGGATGTCTAGTCTTTATAGCTTTATTACTTAGAAGCATTTGGCATTAGTCTTGAGTAATAATTTACTTTAACATATTGTTCGTATTCTTGAGTGTGAAAAAGAAACCAATTATTTCAATGCAATCATGTGTTTTTTAATTTTGCAGTATAGGGATTTTTACCACTTAATTAGCATCTGTAGTTATCAGGTTGCTTGTGAAGTCCGAGCTAATTGAAAAGTGACACCCATTCTTAAATCTTTCTAGTGTTAATTTTTTAATGGTTTTACTGCGTGTTTATTTTTTTTCATCACGGGTTTTAACCTCATTATGGACCTAAAAAGAGAAACATGGAATTGAGATTTTTAAAGACTTGCGTTTTTTTAAGAAGCTATGGATAAATCCGTATCCCTAAGATCTCTTTAAGATGTAAACTAATTAATTAATTGTTAGCTTAATATGTTAACATGATTATAGCTTGACACCAAATAAGCTCTGTTAAATTGATCTTAAACTCGATCAAAGCTATTTATTTTTTATTAATTTTGAGTTGTTTGCATTCATATAACTAATAAGAATATCTATAGTTAGAGTTTTCCCTCCATTTGTATTTCTTCATTCATTTTAGCTATATTTGTCTTCATTTCTGTCTAATCATTAAAAATGGCTAGTTCTGCTAGTTTTTTGATGGATAAGTCTCAGTTATTGAATGGAATGAATTATTAAATTTGGAGAGTTCAGTTGAAATCCTATTTTATGGCCAAGAAGTTATGGGATCTTGTGACTGGTGTGGAAAAACAACCCACTGGTAGACAAGAAACCCCTAAAAATATTAGCTCCTTCTCTCAAAGATCTTAAAGGAAGCTACGTCCATCCTTTTGCAAAGCATAAAAGATGAATTTTTGATGCATATAGGTCATATGGATTCACCTGTTGATGCCTGGAAAACAATTAGAGACTTTGCATGAAGGAATTTGTCATTAGCTAAAATAATTAAGCTAGTTTTAGATATATTCACAACTCCTATGAAAGGGGATGAGAAAATAATCAATTATTTAGCTAAAATTAAGAACATTAAAGCTCAATTGGATGGCTGTAACTGTGAATTATTTCAAGATAAGCTGTATGTACTTCATATTTTACATAAACATTTCATGAAAAATTCAGAAATTATATCTCTATTATTAATTCCAAGTATCAGAATGAGAATGATTTGCTTGATTTAGACACTCTGCTCTTCTCTGTTAATTCAAGAAGAGCATGTAATGGAGAATTTTGATTCAAAAGATATTGCTTCTCAGGAAGTGTTCTCTCAGAATCATAAGTCTACTCGCTATAGGAATAATAGTAATCCTAATCATAAGTCTAATATCATATCAAGATTCAAATCCAATCCTAAGTCTAATTCTACTAAAAACAATCAGAACTTTAAAGTCAAATTTAATGGAACTTGTAACAAGTGTGGAAAATTTGGGCATAAAGAGTTTGATTGTAGAGTAAAAACTAACAAATCAGCTAAGAATTCTAGAAATAACAAGCCTAATAGTCAAAAGAAAGATATAAAGAAAAATCATGCAAATGTTGTTGAGCAGTCTATTGCCCTGTATACTGCCCTTTCAACTTCAAATGAAAATGAATGGATTATTGATAGTGGTTCCTCTAGGCACATGACTTGCACTCCCGATATCCTCTCATATGTAGTTAAATGTGAGAAGAATATCTATCTAGGAGATAAATCCATCATTAGATCCAAAATTTGTGGAAATGTTAAATTGTCAAATAGTGTAATTAGGAATGTCTTGTATGTTCCTCAACTGAAAAAGAATATTTTTTCTTGCTCTCAAATAACTAAATAAAATTGTAAAGTTGTTTTTTTCAAGATAAGTGGTATGTAAAATATAAGTTCAGTATTATTATTGATTTTGGTATTCAAAGAAATGGCTTGTATATATTTGATGGATTTGTGTCTGAATCTTGCTTTTCTTCCTCTTCTAGGAATGATATTCAACTATGGCATGAAATACTTAGGTCATGTAAATTTCAAAAGTTGTATGAAATGTCTAGACTAAATCTTGTTGTTGGTCTTCCAAAGATGGAAATCAGATCATGAAACATGTGAAAGTTTCTTGTGTGGTAAGCAACATGCTGAACCATTTCAAAAACATCATGATCCCAATTCTTCTCAGTTATTAGAAATGATTCATAGTGATGTAAGAGGACCTCTTGAAGTTCCTTCTCTCAGTGGTGCCTTATATGTTGTTTTTTCATTGATGACTTCTCTAGAATGACTTGGTCTTATTTCATTAAGAAGAAGTCTGATGTCTTGTCTAAGTTTCAAGAATTTAAAGCCTTAGTTGAAAATGCTTCTAATATGAAAATTAAAAGAATTAGGACTGATAATGGAGGTGAATATGTCAGCAAAAAGTTTGATGAGTTCTATGTGTCATGTGGGATTCAAAGAGAGTTGATTACTCCCTATTCCCCTTAGCAAAATGGCATTACAGAAAGGAAGAATATGACTATCTTATAAATGGCCAGGACTATGATTCATGCATCTAATGTGCCTAAGTTCTATGGGAAGAAGTTATGAATACTGATATCTATATTCTTAATAGAGTGCCTACTAAATCTCTTCATCAAGCTACTCCTCATGAAGTATGGACAAAGAAAAAACCAAATATTTCTCACTTAAGAATATTTGGTAGTCCTAGTTCTATCTTTATTCCTAAAATTAATAGGAAGAAGCTTGATCCAAACTATTATTCCTATATTTTTGTTGGCTATGGTTATATAACTAAAGGATTAAGATTCTATGATCCTTTCAAGCATGACATAATAGAAAACATAGAATGTTCAAGTCTTAGAAAATACATTATGTCATGCTTCTCATGAACCCTCCTTTGTTTCTCCTGAGATAAAGCCTGATAATCCTTCCTCCTATAAATAATGGAAACATAAACTTTCAAGAGGATGATTATCCTTATCTAGATATGATGGAGATTGAGGGGGATTCATCTCAAGATGTATTGCATCACAAGATTCCTAAATGGGCTCAAAATTTGTTAAAGGAGTCTAATCCTACTTAATATTAGAAAGATAACTCATAGTCAACATTCTTATCATGCCTTGATGACCCTCTATGAGGTTGAACCATAATATTTTCAATAATCCTATCAAGATGATAGATGGATTCAGGCTATGAAATATGAATACAATGTTTTGATTAAAAATAACACTTGGGAACTAGTCCCTCCTCCTTCTAAGAGAAGCATTGTAGGATCTAGGTGGTTGTACAAGATAAAGTATAAATTTGTAGGAGAAATTGAAAATTTCAAGGCAAGGTTGGTAGCTCATGGTTTCACTTAGAAACTTGGTCTTGAATATGTTGAGACTTTTGATCCTGTAGCTAAAATGAGCACTGTTAGAATTCTTCTTGCTTTGGCTGCCCAATATGGTTGGGAGATTCACCAAATGGATGTCAAAAATGTTTTTTAAATGATGACTTAAAAGAAGAAATCTACATGAGTTAGCCTAAAGGTTTTGAAGAACCTAAAATAAGGAACTATATGTCTAAAGGTAAGATGAAAAATAAGGCTCCTTGTATGGTCTTAAACAAGATCCTAGAGCTTGGTATGCTAAAATTAACAATTTCTTTCAGGATCTTGGATTTCTCTAATTCTTGTTCTAATAATGATTTATTAGTCAAATTTAAAAATAATCATATTATCATTATTTTCTTGTATGTAGATGATCTTTTGATTACTAGAACTGATAGAAATTTAATTGTTAGAATCAAATAAAGGTTAAAACAACATTTTGAAATGACTGATTTAGGTTTGCTAAATCATTTTCTTGGAATGGTTATATTTCAAGATCATAAGCCTATTTTTGCATCTCAATCTCAATATGCTATTAATTTTCTTAGAAGATTTAACATGATTTAATATAAACATGTTGTAATTCCTATTGAAGTTGGTGTGAAATTAGATCCTAAGCCTTGCTTGTGCTAAATCTGATCCTACTCTATATAGATAACTAGTTGGTAGTCTAATTTATTTGACTATTACTAGACCTTGATATTTCTTATGTAGTAGGAGTAGTTTTTTCAATATTTATGAAAGATCCTTATGAGTATCATTGGAAAATGGAAAAAATAATTTTGAAATATATTAAAGGAACAGTTAAATTATGGTATGTTTTATTCTTCTTATAATGATGTACAATTATTTGTCTATTGTGATTCTGATCATGCTAGTGATGTTTCAGATAGAAATTCTACTTATGGATATGTTTTAAAGTTGGCTATAGGTGCCATCACTTGGAGTAGAAAGAATCAATCAACAATGCCTATCTCTTCTACTGAAGCAGAGTATAAAAGTGTTATGGAAGCTGTGCAAAGGAATCTATGTGGCTGAAAATATTGTTGGATGAACTACATATGGGAGTCAAAGGGAGCACTACTCTTCTATGTGACAAGCTAGACTTACATTTCTCTTTCTTAATAATCCAAATCAACATCAAAGGACTAAGCATATTGAAGTTTCATATGCAATTTATTAGAGAGAAAATCTTGAATGGTGATATTGATCTCAAGTTTTGTTCGACTGAAGATCAAGTTGCAGATATCTTTCAAAAAGCCATTGTCTTTGTAAAGTTATTTAAATTTTCGTGCCTTATTGGGCCTTTCTATAGTTTCCATTGAGGGGGAGTGTGCATGAAAATTCCACCTCTTAACGACTATTGTAAACTTCCAATACTTCCTCCATTTTGTAATAAGTGAATGTGTCACACTTTGTATGTTAGTGTACTTGTAAATCTAAGTGAATAGCTTTAGTTATGGATATGCATTAATTTATAAAGGGATCCATAACCTTATGCAATTCTTCATTTGCAAAGTGATTTTTTTTAATAATTTCTTTATGGGAAATATATGTGTGATTTCCCATAGTTTGCATGTTAACCTAAATCATTGTTGTTGATTCATGGATCTGTAAATCCTTTTGTAGAAAAAGGTAAATTTGGCATATCTTTTTTGTTTTCCCCACTTAATATTAATGGGGAGTGTTGGGGTTGATAATTTCAAGTGGGGATACCATTTGGTAGACCACCACTTATGACCCTTTTATTATAAGTTTATTTATAAACTTAGGTCGGTCTTTCACAACTAAAAGAGTGAGATAGTATGGCCATTCACCCATCTTATATATAGGATGATCCCTCATGGGATTGGTACTTGACATACTAAATGATCTATCCATGATAAGGATATATGGTCGATATTTTATGTAAGTGAACTTGATAAATACGAGACAAAAGTCAGCAAGTTATCTCTGTGAGACCGAGGAGCGAAGTGGAAGTGCTAGGTTAAAGTCTTGATAATTTCTTAATACAGTCATTACTTTATCAGTGGGGTTTTTTCCATTCAAGTTTCCCCACTTTAAATCTGATGTTCTCTGTCTCTTTTATTTCCTGTTATTTGATTTCAGCTCATGTTATTGCATTCTATAATTTGCAATCTATATTAAGCTAAATATATGATTAATTTAACTGCACAACATAATCTATAATCTTTGGTAACATATATGTGGATCTAAAATTTATTAATTATAATTTCCCATCGTTTCCAAATATTATGTTCAATGGCCATGTCGACCTTCAGGAATACCTTCGCTCCTTTCACATTACATGTCTTGACTATGCTGATGACATTACACTATTGGCCAAATTGTTTCCTCAAAGCTTACATGATAATGCTATGTGATGGTTCTATGATCTACCTATCCATTCGGTAACATCTTTTTCATCTTTAGCCAATGTAGGCACTAAATCATGCACTTGAGTGCATTTCTAGGTCCTAATCACATGCATTGCATTCATATGTTTTCTAAGGGAGAAAAGTACTAATCGATCACTATATTTGGCCTCTTAGGTTCCTTTTTTTTCTCCCTCTTAACATCATAGATATTACTACCCAATCTAACCCTCGACACTTCAATTTCTTTGGCTTTGACACAAACACCCAGCCAGGATGCTAACACCCAGTCACCCTCATCCCCTCTGGGTGCCCTAGACCTTTTTTTTTATCTTACTCATTTTTGGGTCCTTTAAACTGTTGGGCATCCTTATCTCTTAGGGGTAGGCCTTTTAGTGATCAATTACAAAATTTAAACAAGGGAGGAATATAAATACAATCTTATGGGATCAAATTAAAGCACCAAACTCTAAGCATCTACTATCACCACCTAAGGTTACATGTCACAAACATCTAAGAGCATAATTACATCTATATAGCACTATCCAAGGGATAAGAGCTAGTTATTCTGCATCACATGTATAAGAGGGTAAGTTCATTTTTCCATGCACATATCTATTTACATCTTTTACATCTAGCTACTTGCTTGCTATCAAGTGCGACACACACAAGAGCCTCCTATGGCACAATTATACACACACATACACATAGAACTACATTGGATCTGAGATGTAGTGCGATGCTCAGTTGTAAGATAACTTGTTTGATAGATGAGGAAAATATAACCCCTCATTTTGCATCTTTATTTTTTAGGATTTGATGTGTTTTTGAGGGTTTTGCAGGTGGTATTCTTTATTACAAATTATCAGCGACATCGGTGATCATAGTGTGACATTCTAGCAATAGGCAACGAGGGTTTCAAAAAAGTTCATGACCTTGTAAAATTTAGTTTCTAAGCATCTGCATAGACCTTGGTGCCCAGAGAGGGATCCTAGTGCCCATGTACCACACTACTAGCCCAGAAGGCTTGGTGCCTACTTCTCCTGCACTCCTGCATTTTTTTGGGCTTAGCTGTGACATCCTGCACTTCTATTTTACCAGTCTTCCACCTTCACACACTTCCAGAATTATTAGGAAATCAACTAAGTGTTCTAACTCTTCATTGCACTTAGGGTTTTACTTACTTTTCTTATTGCTTAGGTTAGATCTATACTTCATTCCTATATTACTGTTATATCTATTGTTGTATCCTATATAGGAATTTAACAAAGGAGACTTAAATAGTTTATTTTTGTTAAATCATTTGGTGAACCCGTCTCATTTGAACAGTCTTAGATCCTCATTTTAATTCTATCATGGGTCATAAAGTTCCTTAAATTTCTTTTTCTGATTTACTTAAAATGCATCCCAAATGCCAGACCGTTCTGTAAAAATCCTTAGACACCATGCATCTTCCTAAAGATACGCCGCCACATAAAATAAATCTTATTTTTCAACGTCTATTTGATGACCCTAGCCTTCATGGTATTCCATCTAATCAACCCATGTTGGATTCAATTCAAGCATTGAATTATTTATTTCACAACAAATTTTAGGTTATGGAATCCATGATCATATCTCTTAACTGTGAAATCCAACACCTTATAAACACTTCTCAGACTCATGTTTTTTATCCTTCTACATCTCATCCTCATTCCATGTCTTCTACATGTGCTCATGTCAGTGAGCCTCAAGTCATACCGTTACCGAAGCCTCTCACCTTTAATCGTAATCCTAGGCAACATGACATTCTCACTGAGCTCTTTAGTCATCAATTGATCACTTTACCATCTACTCATGCCTATCCTTCTTATCATCTTGCCAAATATCAAGGTCATCCACATTGTAATTATCAATGAATCATTGGACATAATGACACTAATTTCTATGCGTTACAATGAAGAATCAAACATCATAAGTATCAAGGCTTTATCTCATTCACTTCACAACATTCTGTTACATGGTCCTATCCACTTGTTACCTCTCAATGGGTTCCTAAATCTGATTAGTCTATGTCCAATGAGCATCATGATATCACTTCTGATGTTACTTCTCTGGCTAGTCAAGTGTCACCTATTCAATCCACTCAACCTCCTATTAATGATGGTCCCACTCCTCCACTCAAGTTATCTATGACATTACCAAGTCAAACTAAGCAATCACCTCTTAAGGTTTGTTCTCCATCACTTCCTCCTACTAAGTCATCTACAATATTACTAAGCCAATCTAAGCAACCTCATCTAAAGCTCAGTTTAATCTGGCCTCCACTCAACTCTTCCATGACATTATCAAATAAGCTACCACCATGTAAGGTCCCTCCCTAATCACCACCTCAGCATCCAATTACTTTTATCAAGGAAAATACTCCTTAAATTGATCTGCTTAGTGTTATCAACTAGATCTCCATTGCTTACATAGTTGGGGGCATCATAGCTTCTCCCCCCTTTACATTGCTATCAAATGTATCTATCACCCCATGCAATTCACACTCTATGCTTAACGTCTAATATCTCATAAGCATCAATACAAACCACTTGTATCATCAATACCCTATGACCCGCTCTTGTGATAAGGTTCACACTGGACTGTTGAGGGCATATTATATACATGAACCTCACTCACTACACATTTCACACATTGTGCACCTACGACATCTTCTTATATATGTTATACGCACTTTGGGATTTCTACACATACACACTTAACACTCTTTCTGCATATCCTA
Source organism: Taxus chinensis (assembly GCA_019776745.2). Taxonomy (NCBI): domain Eukaryota; kingdom Viridiplantae; phylum Streptophyta; class Pinopsida; order Cupressales; family Taxaceae; genus Taxus; species Taxus chinensis. The sequence continues at coordinate 317,194,529 of CM034151.1, read as the reverse complement.
CTTACACATTCTACACATTTGCATTGTACCCTACACATCTTCACATTTGACACATTTAACACACATATTTTTAGTGTTGCATTCTCAAACAACATTGTAGTCTCTATTTCTTGCTCAAACCCTAGATGCTATGACACATCACTAAGATAGATATGAGCACTCACCCATAGTGCGCAAATGTACGAGGTCCCTCTTTTTATACTAGCTTTGTCAAGAAGTTAACATGATCATTCATATATTCCATATCCATAATGAGCAGTTAAGTATAAAGCATAACAGTAATCAGTTCACAACAAAAGTGCATAATGAATCAAACAAGGATCAAGATCAGGTTTACCATACAATAACCGTGAGAAGAAACATCAATAACTAGTAACCATCCATAATGATAAATTATAGTAATCCACCATAAAACATAGTAGATGAATACATAACCAGAATACCATCATAAGCCATGCACACTCATAAACCAACAACATAACTCTAATACATCTGTCTCATGATCATGATGATCATTCACTCTATCTTAATCACCCCAAACCATGAAAGTAAATACATATATATAGGGGGTGGGGACTTTCCCTTCACTTCCCATACACTCTCAAAATAGGCTGCATGCTAAAAAATAGCCATGTGCCACTAAAAAATCAACTATAAAATCATGCAAGCCTCGCCTAATAATAGATTACCTATTAATAACACTAAATCTACATCCTATTATTAGCTCAGCTCTACATGATGCTTGATCTTCCTCTTGTTCCTAATTTTTTTTTTGCATAGCCTCTAAGTCTTCTATCTTTATCTAATGCGTGCTCTGTTAGTGCAAAATCACAGCACCCCTAGATGCTGGTCAGGTTTCTAGGTTGACCATACTATCATCCAATGTGATTGCATAACATTGAATCCTTTCTCTGAGTGTGGGACTTGAAAAGTGAGAAAGGATTCTCCAGAGAAGGCTGGTTCCTATTCCTCTGTTCAGATGTACACGAAAATGTAGAGGTTTTACTCGAAACCTAATCTAATCTGCCAAAGAGACAGGGTAAGAAGATGCATAAAAATAAATCTAAGCTAATAGAGGTGATGCACTGAGGAATGAAGAACACCTGTCTTGCTAATAAACATAGACCATTCAAATGTGATGCAAGATCATGCACAGATAAAAAAACTTGCAGTGAAAGACTAGGAGGATGCAAATGAACACAGAGAGGGTTGAGAATCATCCACAAACATGCATTACTTGCTCCAAAGATTGATACAATACACTACAGAATGCCAAGAGGCAGAGTCGTATTACAGTTCAAATGAGAGGTTCAAACTCCACAAATTTGCCTGATAGGAGAAGCAGGGAGGAGCAAAACAGAAAATGTTCGACCTTTTGAAAGAAGCTCCTCTTTACAATATATAGGAAGAATGAGAGAGGGAAAAGAGAGGAAATTCATAATCTACCCTAACCACTTCTAGGTCATATTTTAAATCATCTCATTATGGCAGAAGCGGCAGATCCTGGCAAAATGGAGGGCTATCTAATAGAAGTGGCGAACTGTCTGCTGCATTAAAGCTGGTTGTTGGAGCGTTACTTCTGGCATTACCATGCATCAGGGACGTTTTCTCAATTTTCTCTCTCCAAAATAAACCAAAATGCTAGATTGACCCTAGAATCATGTAGAGAATTTCATAAGCTTTCCATTGATATAAAGAACGTGCAAATCCGAGCTTTGGATCGAAAGATATGTTGATCTGAAGATTTAGGGCAAAAACAAGCAAAAACAGGTCGGCGGGAAAAATATTTGAACTTTCCCCGCGCTCTGCCACTTGGATGACACATGGCATGCACTGATTCACTGAGCAATTCTCTCTCCTCCACCTTGTCACAAGATTTCCTTTGAAATTTCCTTGTGGGCCGTTAAACTTGGACACGTGGCACTATTTCATTGGTTCGGGTCAGTGCTTGAAACCTCGCCCTTTGACTTCTGGAATTTCTCCCTCGTGACACGCATCATGATTCGATTGGTATTTAGGTCTGCTAGCTTTTTGCGTCCACCACGTCCATTTGTCCCAGTGTTGAAGTTCCCTGTTTCGGCCGAACCAGCCGGTTCGCGTCCTTCACGTCTATTTGCTCCAACTGTCCTTGACTGTCTGGGACAAATTCTTCCGAACCGCCCGAAATGGGATTCCTTTGCTCTCGGCCACTTCACCTTTTCACGTCCTTTGTGTCCTCGCGGCCCAGATGTCCCAAATGCTTAGTGCGAAAGTTCTCCTTTTCGGCTAAACCGGGCAGTTCGCGCCCTTCGCGTACATTTGTTCCAAATGTCCCAGAGCAGTTAGTCGATTTTCTTCTCTTTCGGCCGAACCGGCTTTCTGCGTTCCACGCGTCCCTACGGCTCGATTGTTCCTTTGCGAAAGTTCTCCTTTTCGGCCAAACCGGGCGGTTCGCGCCCTTCGCATCCATTTTTCCCAGATGTCCCTTTGCTTCACGGGCTGCCTGGAGGCTTTTCGGCCGATCCGCGTCTTGATGTCCCAACTGTTCCAACTTTTGTGAGGACTAGGACTTAGCCAATTTTCATAATTTTTCCTATCCCAAGCTTATTTTTTCCACTTTTTTCACCTTTCCTCAGAGATTGCTCTTTCCAACCTGGATAAGAGAGTTAGAAAAAATTCTGAGGGGACCCTAGAAACATGATTTTTACCCTGAATCAATCCATTTTCCTGGGACTTGAGAGTTCTGATGCATGTTATCAAATTAACCCTGGGGGGTGAATTTTGGATAACATGCTCATCACTCCATGTTTATTTTTATCCCATAACATGTAAAATTGGTTAAGTCCTAAATTCTATCTTCTTGGGCGTGAATCTGCAGGGTGCAAATCTGTTAGACTTCTGCGCCTCCTTCCTTCATGCCACCATCAAATGTACTCTTGATACTTTAGTACAAATTTATCCAGTCAACATTACCCCACACTAGCTTCATTACCGCCCCCGACAATGGGTAATCATGCCTTGTCTCTCTAAGAATAAAGAACGATGAATAAAATAATGATTGTACACAAAGAATACATGCACTCTATTCTATTGAAGGAAGTAATAACTCAGGGTACTCATTCTTAATGTCTACCTCTAACTCATTCCAGTCACTGAATGCCTTCTTTGTATTTTCAGTAATGTCTACAAGCACTCCATCCATCTCATCCAAGGTTATGTCTTCTCCTTTTTTCTTCAACATCCTTACTACATTTTTAAATCCTGAGATCATTCTGTCCATGACATCCATTCTTCATGCCATTCATTTCCACAATTCCTTAATTGTATCACCATGAGGATCCCAGGCTACTTTGAGCGCATCATGATTTTCTGCAAGTAATGTCACCTTCTCCTCATGCCCCAAAGACTGTAAGGAATACATTCTCCTCTATCAACGTCCTTGTCTTGATAATTAATTCTAGCTCCTCACACACTTTAAACCCCAAATTTTCCAGTTTTAATTTATCCCTTAAATTATCAAGTATGGCATCATACTCAACTATCCAGCGCGCAATCTGTTTCTTAGCCCTTTCCATTTGTACTGTAATATCCTTATGTTTCCTCGAGCTAATTCCTCCTCACTCGGTACCTACATTGTATCCTCATCCAATATCAAATGATCTAACATACGCAAGTAATGTAATACAGATGGGAATCTCTCAGACACTTTTTCTTCATATTGTGGCCTCACCTACAAATTCTCGTTGCCAATCTTCTCTGCCATATCCAAAACTACATGCGCTTTCACCTCAACTCTCTCTCTTTACTCTGTTAAGATCTGAATTTCCTCCTCTTTATCTTTCTTATCCTCTAACAGGGTTGAATAGTAGCCACTTTATCTATATTCCTATACGTAACCTCTACAGATATCTTCATTAAAACATTGTTTGCTTGCTCATCAGAGAACTGAGTCGGATTGATAATCACATGTATAGAATGTGGATCCTTCTTCATCCTTCTTGATGTGCATGAATCCTTGCACACGTTAAACATAGGATCATCCATGTGAGTCTACATACTCCATGATAATTTCTTTTTGGTGTGAGTGTTTTCCATTTCTACATCCATCAGCTCCCATCCATACAATTTCTCCCTTACAATGGTGCTTTGGAACTTGGCACGAATAGTCTTTTTTGGGTCATTTACGTACCCAAGGTTCTACGTCTTCACCATCTCTTCTTCCCTCTTCTCACTAGCGTGCTCACCTACATGTTATTGTGCCTCAACGCCCTCATTTTTCTCTACTCCATCTTCTCCTTCAGATCTAGTATCAGGGCCACCAATTGGCTGCTCAACACTAGATTCTAATTTGGCATCCTAACCAACATAGCTCTCTTCTTCACACTCCTGTATACTTACACTGAGGATGTCTACATTAAACACTGGTTGTTCATTGTCAATATCTTCATCCTTTCGCACCTTAAGGCTAGGCCTGGTAATATCATCGCATGAACTCCCATGTGATAACTTCTCCTCATCACTGTCCTTCACATGCACATACTTGCGCATTTTCTTCCTCTCCTCTTCAGCCTTATTTATAGGTGTTATGCGTGGTGATCATCTCAAAGGCTGTGAGGGGCCAGTGCCAACATCTGTACTTATATTCCTTCTGGATAGTTGTCTCTTCCCATGATCAAGCGCAATGCTGTCTTCTTGCTTTTCTTCCTCACGATCAAGGACATTCTCCAAGCCCTGTTTCTCCTACCTAGGGGGTGTTTTCTCTAATAGCCTCTTTATCCCCACAATTTTTTACCCTTAGGATGCCCTGACAGTGATAGGTCCTCACTTGCAATAACCTTTCCTCCTAGAACTGTGACCTTAGGTATACATACATAGGTGCAGGATCAATCATCCCTACCACCATAACCTCCGGAGTGATGTCAATATTATATGAATTCATTATCTCCACATATGCCTCCCAATCTAAATGACACTACCGCCTTATTACAAATACAAAGAAGACTTATTTATAGTAGGGCTTCAGCCTATTCCCATTGAAATAACTAGAAAACTGAGTGCCATCTAACGCTTGTAACTGAAAAGCACGTGAATCAAGTATATATATCACCACATATGGTCCCAACTAATGCACCTTCAATTTCCCAAGGTGGCACACAAACTTGGAATCGTAAAGAAGAACCATCTGTCCAACCTCAAACTAGTTATTCTTAATACGCCTATCATGCCATGCCTTCTACCCGACCTTCTCTGTCTTTTGGCTCCAACGTGCAATGGTGCGCCTTTTATCCAAATGCATCAATTTATATATACGCTCTTTAAGTGATTTTTAATCATGCAATCCTCCTGCGCGCACAATAGACCAGGAGTGTAACATAAATTCCATTGGTAGGACAACCTCCATGCCAAACACTAACTGAAAGGGTGTGGTTTTGTTTAATTTTTTATAAGTTTCCACGTATGCCCAAAGTACAACAAAGACTTTATCATCCTAGTCTTTCCTTCCAACATCACAATTTTTTGTCAATGTATGTCCCAATATTTTGTTGAAAGCCTCAGCAGTCCCATTGGCCTGTGGGTTATAGGGTGTGTCTTATGATGCACTACCATAAACTTAGACAATAATATTTTGATTGTCTCATTAAAAAAGTGTGTGCCCCTATCACTTTTCAATCTCAATGGACATCCATACCTGTTGATAATGTTCTCCCATAAGAACCTTGCTACCGTAGCTACCGTATAATCCTTTGTAGGTGTTACTTCTGCCTAGCTAGTTAGATAATCTATACATGTAATAATATAACGTGATCCAGTCCTACGCGCATGTGGGGAAATAGGACCTACAAAGTCTATTTCCCATTTCTCAAAAGATTCTACACTCACTATCGGTATCAAATGCATTTCATCTCTATGCCCAGTCTTCTCAAGGCACTGACAATGCTCACATGCCCTGTCATAATCTTTACGATCCTTATATAGTGTTTCCCACCAAAGGCCAACTAACAAAATCTTGCACATGGTAGCATTTCCTGCATAATGTCCTCCTGTAATCCCACCATGAGCTTCCTCCATTATAGCTTCACACTCATGTTCAAGTACACACCAGTGCAAAATATCATTATGACCTAACTTGTATAAATATCCACTAATCAACATGTAAGGTGTAACGCGTATGGAAAGTTGTTTCTTCTCTAAGCTCTTCATCCCTTCAGGTGCCACACTAATACATAAAAACCCAACAATATCTTCTAAGTTAGAGGGCATGTGGTTTAATCTGAACAACTATGCATTTGACATTGTGTCCTCAATGCTCTGTGCATCCTCACCTGAGTTAATCCTTGATAAATGATCTGGTTTGAAATTGCTCTTTCCCAGCTTTACCACTACAGTAAAGTCAAATTATTGAAATAGGAGAATCCACCGGCATATGCACGCATAAAAAACGAGCTTATTAACCAAGTACTTAAGTGCCATGTGATCTGTATAAAATATAAAGGGAGTTGCCAACAAGTATTGTATAAAATTGTGTAGCCCGTAAATCATGGACAAAGCTTCACACTTTGTAGTTGTATAATTCTGCTCAACTGGTGTCAACTTCCTACTCGCAAAACAGATAGGATGATCAACAAACCCATCACCAGGCTGTGCTAACATTGCACCAATGGCCATGCCAGAGGCATCAACATGTACATGGAATAATTTTTCCCAAGAAGGAAAGCGCAGAATGGGCACAAAAGTAATTCTTTCCTTCAATGTCTCAAATGATAGCTATTACACCTCATTCCAATGGAAATTTCCTTTACTTTTCAACAATTCTTCCAAGGGTGCAGAAATCTTAGCATATCCCTTAATGAAATTCCTATAATAACATGTGTTCCCTATAAACCCACGCACCTAGCTCTGATTGGTAGGCTCCTTTAAACCCAAGATAACTATGACCTTAGTAGGATCTACCAACAAACCTTCTTTGCATATAATATGTCCCAACAAAGTCCCAAAGGGTGTCACAAAGATACACTTCTTAATGTTGAGAGAGATACTCAACTGCTGACACCTCTCAAACATAAGTCTCAAATTGTCACAGTGATATTTTAATAGCCCATATACAGTCCAATCATCCAAATAAACCTGTAAAAACTTGTGTATAAAGTCCTCAAATACTTGTACAATAATACATGAAAAGACTACAAGTGCATTCTTCAACCTAAAGGGCATATCTGTATATGAAAAAATTCCCCACTTAATGGTGAAAGTTGTCTTTTATTGGTCTTCTTTAGCAATCCACACCTGATGATAACAAGAGAATTCATCAGTGAAAGAGTAAATCTTGCACCCTGCAACACCCTCCAATATCTCCTCAATAAAAGGTCTGGGAAAAGGATCTATAAGATAGAAAAAATTCAACTCTCTGTAATCCACCCATATCCTTATCCTACCATCTTTCTTTATGCTTATCACCATGGGGATAACCCACTTTGACTCCTCAATGGGATCAATGATTCTAGATTTCAACATCTTATCAATCTCTTCCTTAACTTTGATGTGCAGATTAATATTCATCCTGTTAGGCCTCTTCCTAACTGGGCGCGCACCTTCCTTTAACTTAATCCTTATCTTGCCTAAAGAGGGATGCACTACCTTCAACTCATGGTAGCCTCGTGGAAATAAGTCCCAGAAGTCGTGTAATAGCTCAATAATCTTTTCCACCTCTTTTTTAGACCAATAGTCACCAATAATGGCTTCCTTAGGTTCTGTATTTGTCCCAATGTTGACCTTCTTCATTTTCATAGGCTCATGATAAGTGCATGCCTTCTCATTAGCACTATCTAAGACCTCGCACGTACCTATAGTGTGATCAACATCAAAATTCTCTACTTCTTCATCATCAATCATGTAAACCAGCTTATCCTTCTCTTTTTCTAGCCAAGCGTGCCCAAGTTGCTCCTCATATGTCTCTTCTTCTTCAAAGTGTGCCTCCAAATCTAACTCTTCAAACATATCTAACAAAAGTTCCTTAGCCTTTGCACTATCCCCCATCATAAGAAACTTCAAAATCTATAATGCTTCATTCAGCGGAGGTTTAGTAGAAAAATAGTCAAAGGTCTTAATCATACCTGAGGTCATCTTCTGCCAATTAAATATTGCTCTTGTTAGCTCTACATGAACATGACATGCACACGTGCAACCACTTAGAGTGGCATAGAACTTATGTACCCAAAGTGATGGCAAAAAGGCCTCCTTCCCTCCATCCAAAGTCTCTCACACTTTTGAACTTGGTGTGAAACAAAATCCTTCCTTTGGAATTCACATATCTGTGAAGGTACATTGTTCCTTAGAAACCTAGTAGAAAAGGTGATCCTCACCTCTCACCATTCCAAAAGGTTATCTTTGTGTGTAGTCCACCATCACATTGCTGTCATGCACAGGGTATAAACTAGCATATTTATTATGTCACCCTCATCCTTCCACTGGGATTCTATGGCACATAGAAATATATAAGGATTTCCTTCACTAGTGTACCAAGGTACTTGGTTATGACTCAAGCATCAAACATCGCGCAACCTGATCATGCAAGTAATTGTTTTCTTCATCTCTCACTTGACCATTTCATACATTCCATGCACCTAGTTGTCACAAGCAACACTAGTTGTATCACTCATATACTAAGCATCATCCTATGAATAATGTCTTCTTTAGATGGCTCAAGCACTTTAGGATCCCTAACTATGCACACATATATCCTGTTCAGATCCTCTTCACTCAAGGGTTATACGTATATGGTGTAGCCTTCCCATCTGTCAAAGGAATAATTACATGTTCCTTTTTGTTATAAAAACTGATATAACCTTTATTAAAGCACAGATCAACATTATTCACGTAACACCAAGGGCACCCAAGTAATTCTGGAAAACTATTTGCTTCTACAAGTGCCAAGACCTCAAATTCCCCAGTGAACTTATCCCCTTTTATAGTAATAGTGGCATCCTTCAATACTCCAATGGGCGTGGCTCTAGTTCTGTTCACCATATACAACACATTCAAATAGGACTATAACGGTGGTCTCCCCATCTGATTCCATGCATCCAAAGTGATTACATTTACTTCTGCACCTATATCAATTAGTATGTTACTCAACATCCACCCATCAACAACTAGGTTCAAAGTGATCTCTTTATCATACTCAAGACTATGAGGAGGTAAGTTCGCATGTAATATATTTCTCTTGTGCTTAGATCTAATGCACATTATCTTCTCCCTCAACCATTCTCATAATAAAGGAATGATATTCTCTTAGCACAACATCTTACAAACCTCCTTCAAGTAATCAACATATTTCTGAGGTAGTTCAACTACCTTCGCCTACTCTAGCTTCCATGAATGCTCTTTCAAGTATTATATTTCACCCTACAAGTTTCTAATAACCTCCATAGTCTCTTGATAAACTTCCTTCTGATGGGAAGGATCTGGATATTTCACATTTATAACCTCTTGCTTTGTAATAACAGTTTTTTGTTTTGGGCTCTCATGAGCTCATGTAGCCTCAGCGTGTGTAGTCACTAACATAGGAAGCATCTTAGGTTCAGGTGCAATCTTAGGTATCCACTGGTCTTATACGGAGCATTGCACTTTAATCGTCCCCCCGCCCTTATCATTCTTCGTATAGTTCTTACTCATGTGCTCATAAAATTCAAGACATTCTTCAAAATTATGATGCTTCCCACACCATGAGCATACTACATTCTGGGGTCATTCATGCCTATAATGATTAGGGGATCCACATGTAAAACCTAGTTCTGTATTTGGATAAGTCACTTATTCCACCACCGGACTTATCCTTTGTAATTCTTGGACATGCGGATAACCATCTACCTCAGCCACCAGGTCCATCAGAGAGAAAAAACTTCAAGATGTTTTTTGTCCACAGTTTGAATTATTCAAAAGCTAGTCTTGGTGAACTCATTCAAGGGGAAAAGTAGTTCATAATTTGATCAATCAATCTAGCAATTCTATATGCTACATGAGCTAGTGAGCACTTACAAATGCTTACAATAACAGGTACAATTTTCTATGCTAATCACATCGGTAACAGCGGGCAATGGCCACAGACAAGAAAATGAAGTAAGGCGCCAACGACATATCGTAGGATCCAACAAAATGGTGCACAGTAGATTTATGAGTGGAAGCTTCGGTAGCATTAGTATGGTGCTTCCATATGGTTACACAAGGAGTTTGTACACCAGTGGTCCCAGGTGACATCAAGCACTGAGCTAGAATTGGCCAAATGCTATCGAACAACAACTATTTTTCCATAGATGCTATGCACCTCTATAGAATGGGCTAACTACATGTTATCTACGTCCCAGTCTACCTTTATACTACCCCGGATCGTCTCCAAAGCCTCATGTGCATCTGTAAACGTCTTAGTGCAGAGAGGGATCTAGGCATTAATGGAAGAGGTACAAGGTTATTCAACTACTAGGTTGATGAGGTATGATGCCCATGACTACTCATGCAAGTAAAGTACCAAATTCATATGGGCTCTCATACCTATTTAATGAAACCTGTCAGTTGGTGAGGTAATTTCAAGGCTCTTCTTCTATATATTGTAAAATTCACCTCATTTTGAGGGGAGAATTTTTGAAGAGCAAAGGAACTCTATCAAAAATTTCCTAGAGTTTTTATGAGCTAAAGGCTTCAAATTTGGGCTTATTGTAAAGGATTTTGCCTTGTGCTTATGTTATAATGGATTATGCATGTTTCTAAGCCACCTAAAATTAGATGTTTTGTGGCCATTTTTGCCCTATCCTGTATCCCCTTATTACATCTTTTTCCTTCCATTATATTCGAAAGTATATTTCCTCCATGTATCTATCCCACTCTATTGTAGTGTCATGTAGTTTGTTGTGCTTTATGAATATAGACAAATTGAATATTATTTTGGAACGTGGTGCTTCTACTTGCCCTCTCCTACTTTGTTTGCTCTCTATTTTTCACTCACTTAGATTGTCTCACCCTTTCTTGGTGCATCACCTTCACTTAGAGTAGTTTTATTTTATGCATCTTTCTATCCATATCTCCTTGGAAAACATTAGGATAGGATTAGTTTAGTTTTCCATTCTCTGAACTTTGGAGAAGTTGGAACTAGGTTAGGAGAAGAAGTTTAATTTCTCCAGAGGATTATCCTATCTGCAACGTCCCACACTGCAGGATAATCCCATGTAATGTAGGCTACAATGATTGCCTCAAGCATCCATGGAATCAAACACAAACCAGGGGTGTTCTAGTTCTTCACCTTAATATAGTGATACCTCTTTCCTCATGTCAAATGGGTTCTGTAAGGGAAGCACACAGGCATCTTTTTGTGGCACTATGACCTAAATCTCTGTTTCCTCTTATGGTAACCCATCAACCATCGATCTACCTCCATCAGAGTGCCCTTCATGATAATTATCCTTAACCTCTCCTTTGATTTAGTTCTTAACACTGGTTTTAGATATCTCGCCCGTCTTCTATAGACTCTTTTCATGAATCTGATCAATCAATCTACAATTATCTATATCATGAGTGTGAAACTTACAAATTTTACAATAATAAGACATGTTCTTCCGGATTGCACATTGCAATAATGAGCACCTACTCAAATCGGTATCTAAGTGAAACAACCCCATTTTAATCATTTTACCCAACCGACATCGATGCACATACCATTTATGAGGGATTGGTCATCCTAACTAGATGCACTGGTTGATCTGTGACTAGTAATTTATCCCAAACTAGCAAGCTAATTTACCTACCCAAAACCTCTCAAAACTTCCCAAAATCTCACCTAAACTTCCCTAACATCCTCTGTCATACCCACAGACCTCAAACAACCAACCACCCTCTTATCCAGATTTAGTCTTCGCCATGCATTTATTCTGCGACTCTAAGAATTTAATAACTATGCTTGTGTAGGATACATAAACTATACAACTACAGTAGGTCATGCAGATATTTCATCCAAATCCTATTGCATTGATTTGTATTAAATTCTTATGAGAGAGCACCCTTCTAAAAGGTGTGATCAAACCGCCAACAAACCACTGTGCATGCTTACTAGGGTGAATATCATAAGACAAATTTGATAGAAAAGTTTTAAAGTGTGCATCATACTCCCTTACGGTCTCAGCCATGCCCTACTTAATTTCCTTTAGTGCGCTAATGGTTCTTCACATTCAAACTCAGGTCTTCTGACAATCAACGCAACCCATCTTCGTGTCACAGGCATTCCTCCTCACCTTATAAAATTATCTGTTTTGCTCATACTTACGCAACTTATTGGTGAAACACCAACTAGGTGCGGACCCTTGCAAAGTAGTAGCAAACTGACTTTCCTTGAACTCTGGAGTTGTAATTCCCTTAGTGCGACATAGTATCTCACACATGTGCACATTCTCCACTACATCCTCAATTCCTATGTATTCTAGTAGGCAAAGGGACAACTCATAATAGACTTACTGTGGCTAGTGCGGACCATGCCCACTAAACCCAGAACCTATATTACCCTCAGTGTTTCCTCCACCTCTATAACTACCAAATCCACTAGATCCTAAACCTCTTGATCATCTTGATCCACCCCCTATAGCAGGCCTTAGACCATAGGATGAGATACTTTGTGTTCCAACTGTTGTACTAAATTGAAATCCCACCAGTCTATGAAGTTGTGCTACTTCTAGATGTATTACCAACATTCTGTGTGCCCACACTTTGTCCTGATGACGCTACCAGAAAATATACCACCAAATCAGACCATCAAACAAAGAATATGTTTGCACAGCCATAGATGAATTTTTTGTCTTGATGAACTTCTGTATTCAACGGAAAATGAAAGCTACCTATCACTACTCTATCACCAACACTAACCTATTTCTCAATAATTGTTTCAAGAACTAGAACACCAAATGTAAAGGCAAGCTCACCAGGTGGGATCAGATGTGCACACATGGTCCTTATTCTTTCTTCTTCTGATGCACTCTCATCTGAATCCGAAGGATATTCTCTTCTGCGCTTTCCTAAGTGGGGGAGTACTGATTGCTCAGGTTCCATGTCCTCTGTGTGAACCTCGATCCTTCGTGAGACATCATCCTGTATCCAAAACTCCACAAACTCCTCAATATCACACTTCTTTGTTAATTCCATCTCTTTTGCTTCATTATACTTAATTCTTCTTTTGTCTCTTTCATTTTCTATCATAAGGTCTGTCATCTTTCTCCACACCTTCTCCTGCCCTACCCGTAGTGGGGATTTAGCTAGTCATAGGTTATTCTTCCAAATCTAAAGTCACCAATAAGATCTTAATTGCTAAAGGGATGGTACGCAAATAAGATCCTATGGGCTCGCACAAGAACTAAAACTCAGCAACCTCTAGACATGAATAAGTAGAAACAGTGTACTCTAACATGTAACTGTTCAAAACACCACTCCACTAATGATCTATAGTGCATTTCTAAGTTACTTCAGCATCATACAGAGTCTAGTAATATTCTCGTGTCCAAATAATTGTTCTATATCTCCAATTCTACTTTGATGCATATGTTTCCAGCCACTCGTATAACTCTATAGGAAAACAACAAAAAGAACATCTCATAGAGCTCATGATATAGATGTTATTCAACCCACATGCGAGCATCAAAATTGGGTCCAGTATTATATCTATGAGCAAATTGGTCTTCTAACTCCACAACCCAACTCTCAATGTTTTCCAAAGTCATCTGATACATCTTCATCATGCAACATCCTTGCAACAGCTTAAAAATAGGTCTCGAAAACAGAACCGAAATGTAGTCTTTATTTCTTACTCAAACCCTAGATGCACTGGCCCATCACTCACACAAATCTAAGCACTCACCTGAAGCATGCAAAGGTACTATGTCCCTCTTTTTATAACAGCTTTGTCAAGATGTTAGCATGGTCATTTATATATTCCATTGCAAGTAATCAAAGAAAATCATAACAATAATCAGCTCACGACCATAGCGCATAATGAATCAAACAAGGATCAAGATCAGATTTACCATACAAGAACCATGAGAAGATATGTCAATAACTAGTAACCATCCATAATGATCCATTATGTTAATCCACCATAAAACATAGTAGCTGAATACATAACCATAATACCATCATAAGTCATGCGCGCTCATAAACCAACAACATATCTCTAATACATCCGTCTCATGATCATGATGATCATTCACTCTATCTTAGTCACCCCAAACTATGCAAATCAATACATATATATATGGGTGGGGACTTTCCCTTCACCACCCATGCATTCTTAAAATAGGCTGCATGCTCAAAAATAGCCATGTGCCGCTACAAAAGTAACTATAGAAGCATGCAAGCTTTGCCTAATATTAGATTACCTATTAATAACACTAAATCTACATCCTATTATTAGCTCAGATCTACATGACACTTGATCTTCCTCTTGTTCCCAAAATAGCTTTGCGTAGCCTCCAAGTCTTCTATCTTTATCTACTGTGTGCTCATCACTCCATGCCTATTTTTATTTCATAACATGCAAAAATGGTTAAGTCCTAAATTCTATCTTCCTAGGTGTAAATCTGCATGGCACGAATTTTTCAGACTTCCACACCTCCTTCCTTCATGCCACCATCAAATGTACTCTTAATACTTAGGTACAAATTTTTCCAGTCAACAAACACACTATACACTTTTAATCTACATCATTTTCTACATTCTACACTTTATGATCAAACATCTTGTTAGACCTTTGTCATTTTCATTGATGTCAATCTACATTGATGGAAAAAGTATTTAATGTCAATTAACATTGATGACAAAAAGATTTCATTTTTAAAGTGAGCAAGTAATGAAGATGAAGGTTGATTGGTAGTGTCAGCTCATAGAGGCTTCAAAGTGATCAAGGATAAAAGACTTAATCAATTTTTGTGTAAGCTGTGGATATGAGGAGATAGATGCCAAACCCTTGAAGTAGCTTTTGAAGACTTGAAGGAGCTGCAGAGCTCTAGAACAAGCTGTATAAGCTTAGTGAAGGCCGCAGGTAAAGGGATGAAGTTTCTAAAGTAAAAGGAGCTAAAAGAAAACCCGCAAGTGAGAAAGGTGAAGCCATGGATGTGAAAAAAGAACTACAAGCAAGAATGGACTGAAGGTAAATTTGTGAAAGAAAGGGAATTCTAGAGAAATCTGCGTATAAGAAGAAAAGGCGTGAAGGACTGGAGAGAGCTGTGGAGAATGATAAAAGCCGCAAGAAGAAGAAAATACTCACAGACATAGAACAAATCCGTGGGAAGGAAGTGGATGAGGAAAGTTGTGTAACATTGTAAAATCTGCGAGAAGAAAAGAAAATACATGGATGACTAAAAATCCACCATGAAATGAGAAATGCTGTAGGTCAAAGGATAGAGCCGCGATATAAAGGAAATAGTCAAAGAAGCTAAGGATAGCCACAGATTGAACAAGATGGACTGGATAGGGCTCAAGGACAATCAAATTGAGCTAAACATGGACAAGTGAGATTTTATTCTCCAAAATCGATGGTGATTCGATTGTCAGGTTATTGTGGCTGAGTATAGGATTTGAGCTCCACAAAGAATGAAGAAATCTACAGTTCCAGTTGTCGACATTTAATGCTCATTGACTTTTGGAAATATAATTACACTCTCTATGATATTTTTGATCCCAAGGCGATATTAAATATTAGAGAAGAAAATGGCTAGATCACATTGGAAATCCTAGAAAGATGAGAAATCTATTTTTATGTATCATCTCATAAATAATTTATGCAAATTGCATAGAAAATGGTGAAATCAAGCCAAATATAGTAAGAGCAAAATTTGGAGTTAGGTGTATTCATTTAATGAATCAGATTTTTAGGTGATAGAGTAGGAAAGGGTGTATGACACTTTAATCAAAGTAATGGAATGGGTCGATTGTCAATATAGAGAGAACTCAAAGTCATATTAAGTGTTTCTCAGAAATGAAATAATGTACTAGAGCTGAAGGAATGACTGAAGAAAGCTGCTCAAGTGAGAAGACAATACAATCGAGTTGAGATAGAGTGATAGAAAGAAAAGACAGAGGAAAGAGGAGAGCAGATAGATGAAGTATTGAATAATCAGATGAGAAGAGCATCAATGCGGTAGATTGATTGAGCAAGAGGTTTCAAATCAGATGAGAAGAAGAGAGTGATAAAGAGAACATAGAAAGATACATAAAAGTGATCATGATCCATTATGTAAGCAATTTTTAAACTAGATGATCAAAATTTGTATATAAAATAAGTCTAAGTTGTTTCTTAGCATATTCAGGGGGATAAACCCTCTTTGTGGGTAGGTGCCTGCAAAATATCAGTTGTAGTTGATTGAATTAAGGGTTGGTGCTCCTTGCAAGTTGGTGCTTGTTAAAATTATTTGAGTGGGTGCTGAGAAAATATTCAAGTGAGTGCTTGAAGTTGTGAAGTGGGTGCTTCACAGGTTGAGTGGATGCTCACCCAAAACCATTGTAAGCTTTGGAATTGGTGTTCCTAATAAATCCTTGGTTTCAAGTGGATTTTTCTCCTGAAAGGGTTTCCCACTATAAATTTGGTGTTTGGTGTTTTACTGTTTGATATGTGATTGATGAAATGCACATGATATAGTACTACAAAAAATTAATAAATTATGGATTGGTATAAATCTGTAAATTAATTTTAATTTGCTGTGATTCACCCCCCCTCTCAGCACTTGTGAATCTCTAACACATCTCTAGCGCATATCAACATTACCCAACGACACACTCTAGTCTCATGGTTCATACTCGACTGCTGAGGGTATAAATATGAATTGAAACTCACCTCATCACAATTGCATCATTCTACATTTCAATGCTTCATCTTCACAATCACTCTTGTCAATATCTCATTCAATATTTCTAGCACACAATGCTATACTACTCTACAATTCACACTCTGTGCTTCACAATTAATACTTTCTAGCATCTTATTCACACATTCTGTGCTCTACGATCTATGTTACATCAACAATCATTCTAGTTTCATGATCAATTCTTCCAATGCCACATTTAATCTTACACATCACATGATTCTAAAATTTATGCTCCGTGCTCCGACATTTGACTCTTTCTTGCATATAACACATCGTTCGAACCATTTCCCGATGACACACTCTTTTTCTATGGTTCATTCTTGATTGTAGAGGGGTATTTTATAAATGAACCTCCTTTCACTGATGCATACACAATCGGGGGGCATGATGCCCCTATCACATTCACACTTCATACCATTCAATTCACACTCACATGTTGTATATCTTGGTTACACATAGTTCTTACTTGCTTATACTCACATATACACTTTGCTTATTATGCTAGTTAGATACATAATATGTCATTATCTTTATTATACACACATGCACGTTCACTTGCTTTCTGGTCATGATCGTAGACCATACACAAATTGATACCCACAACATGGATGCTTAACACAATACCTCATACCAGGCCCACAACAACTCCTAGGGGCATTCACTTTCATACATACTACATGAGTTAGTGTTTCATTTCATACTAGCACACTACTCTATCAGATTAATCACACTTTGACATACTTTATATATTTCTAACATGTTAATGGGTGCTTCATGTGTAGCATTTTCCTTGCAGGAACCTTTTTCCACCATGGTTATTTGATGTTTGCTTACTCTTGTTTACCATTGTTTGTCATTGTATGACATTGTATACAGGATTTTTCCTATGTTTTGTCTTGTGTGCAAACTATAGTCTTTTGGTCAGCGTGGCCTTGATTGTCTTGTGACATCATGAGTGATGTCCTGTGTTTGCAACCTGATTTCTGTGGTCTACATTGTTTTCTTGCTAGTTAGCTTGCAATGTTTTCTATATGCATGCTTGTTTGCACTAACACTTATATCCTAGCCATTGTTTGCATGTGACTTGGTTTTTACCAAGTAAATTCCCTCATACATACCAATATTAATTCAACATGGGGTCCTGTTTTGGGCCGCATCCTCCTAGTGACATCACATGCACCCCAAATGAGGGGGGCATCTATAGAGTGAATCAGTCACCCCATTTAATAGTACATAAACACCGTTCAACATAGTTTAGTATAAAGACAACATAATCTACAGTCTCAGAAAAGGATTAGAATCAGACTTGGGTCCTTACTTTAGCACAAACACTAGCACCCATAATCAAAATTAGATGCCTAGGCACTTCTGTCCCTTCCTAGGTGCTTGAGACTAGGGGAAGATACATAACAATTTTCAGTTCAACACAATTTTCAGAATTATCACAGAGGATTTTTACAGGGAAGAAAATCCTTCATCACTTAGCATTCACATTATATCAGATTTGTACACACCATATGCACTGGTGTTTTTACTTTGAGAAGTAGTCAAATGTTGGAGAATAACACTAGACCATTCTCCCTACACTACTTCCATCGTGGCATAAGATTGCCCAAAAACTCACATTCAACACAAATGACATGAGATCACCCCAAAAAATCGTTCTTCATCAACATCTTCAGGATCCTTTCTATCTCTTTCACTCATCACGGATTAGGTGCACATGTTCCTTTTTCTACTTTTCAACATTTTTCACACTTTTTACATATATTTGGATCGAAACTTTTCTATATACACTTATTTGACTACGTGTTCGTTCTTCTCTTTTGCAGGTCCATCCTTATGGGAAGCAATGATCATCATAAACACACAACAATCACACTTCAAATACATCATCAACAAGTACAACTTCACATCTTCACACACGCTTTCACCCTAGGGTCATCATCACCACGTTTTACTTCCTCTTCTCTATCTTCCACCTTCACTTTTTATCACTCCACATTTATTTTCTTTTCTCAGAACGCTCTTCTACATTGATCAACATGGTTATCAGGTACACATCCAAGATTTCACTCACCAACATAAAGTGGGGGAAAATGTAGACACTAAATCACACACTTGGTTACATTTATAGGTCCAAATCACATGCATTACATTTATACATTTTCTAAGGGAGAAAAGTACTAATTGATAACTATATTTGGCCTCTTAGTTTCCTTTCTGTTCTTCCTCTTGGCCTCACAAACTCTACTACCCAATCTGACCCTCGATAATTCAATATCTCTGGCTATGAAAACCAACGCCCAGCCAAGACGCCAGTTCCCAGGTGCCCTCATCCCCTTTGGGTGCGCTAGACCTCTTTTTATCTTATTCACTCCTTTTTGGGTCCTTTCTAGCTATTGAGCATCCTTATCTCTTAGGGGTCGGCCTTTTAGTGATCAATTATGAATTCAAGCAAGGGAAGCATATAAATACAATTTTTATGGGATCAAATTAAAGCACCAAGCTCTAAGCATCTACTATCACCACCTAAGGTTACATCTCACAAGCACCTACGAAAATAATTGCATCCATCTAGTGACATCTAAGGGAAAAGGGCTAGTTATTCTGCATCACACACATAGGAGGGGAAGTTCATTTTTCCATGCACACATTTATTTACATCTTTTACATCTAGCTACTTTCCACACACAATTCCACACAAAAGAGCCTCCTAGGGTACAATTCCACACACACAAACACATAACTACATTGGGTCTAAGATGTAGTGCAACACTTAGTCGTAAGATCACATGTTTAACAGCTGAGGACAATCCGACCCCTCATTTTAAATCTTTCTTTTTTAGGTTTTGATGTGCTTTTGAGGGGTTTTTTAGGTGGTCTTCTTTATTGTAGATTATCAATGACATCGGCGATTGTAGCACAACATTATAATGATAAGAAATGAGGGTTTCAAACAAGTTTACAAACCTGTAAAATTTAGTTTCAAAGCGTCTATAGAGACCCTGGTACCCAGAAAGGGACCCTAGTGCCCAAGCACCACATTACCAGTCCAAGCACCCTGGTCCATGCTTCTCTCGCATTCTTGCATTTTTCTAAACTCAGCTGTGACATCTTCCACTTCTATTTTGCTAGGCTTCCACCTTCGCACACTGTCAGGATGATTGTGAAATCAGCTAAGTGTTCTAACTCTTCATTGCACTTAGGGTTTTACTTACTTTGCTTATTTCTTAGGTCAGATTTGTACTTCATTTCTATAAAACTGTTATATCTACTATTGTAGCCTATCTAGCAATTTAACAAAGGAGACTTAAATAGTTTATTTTAGTTAAATCAACAGACACATTCCTTGCTCATTTTTCTATGAACATCAAAACTAAGATATCTTATGCACAACTAGCTAAAATAAACAAGGATCTAATCAACACCTAACAGACTATGTTTTGAGATATAAGCACAACCTTACCAAAATGACCAATGTTCTAGCTAATTTAGAATTACAAGACCTATTCATTCAAAGCCTTTTACCTCCACTCTAAGAGAGTGTCATTTTCAATACTTCTCCTTCCTTTGATCAATTGTGTCACATGCTCAAATTATGTGAAAGAAAACTAATATCTATGGGAAAATTGAAATATTATGATACTTCTTCCACTTCATCTTCCCACAAGTTTCAAGCCAAATCTACATTTAAACCATCCACTAAGCCTAGCAACTCTAAAAATATTTTCAACACTATTTCTACACCAGCCACCCTTAAATTGCAATCCACGAGGATAACTTTTACTAAGCTACCTTACGCACCTCAGTTCCTATTACCATAACTCATTGAAAACAATATGATTACTCTCCCTCCACCACATAGTCTCAATCCTTCTCGACCACGTGGTCATAATTACGATGAAAAAGCACACTGTGATTATCACCAATGCAACATGCATTCTACTTATAATTGTTTTAAGCTCAAACATCTCATTCAAGTTCTTAACGACAACAATGTCATTGAGCTTCTAGATCCTTCTACTTCTAAACTAGTCAACGATAATCAAAAGGTTACAATCTTCAATGAACCATTACCAAAACATGAAAAATGTGTTACTAATTCCTCTGTAAATCATGCATACCATGTTGTGCCTCCTCCTTCATCAGGGCCACTTGATTTTCTCATTACTATTGCTGATATGCCACCGCCAATTATTACATTTTTGGATCACGATTACCATGCTACATTTCCCTTTGATGAGATACATATTGATGCTTCTATTGGTACTAATGTAGTCAACAATACTATGGTACATCCCTCGGCCCTTTCCAATGCATGCTCTATGGAACTCTTACTAGCTATCAAATTTTCAATCTCTTAAATCACATTTCCAGTTCCCAATTCTTATGGACGTGTTATCCTTCCTATTATTGTTGGGTCCCTTACCATACCAACACCATTACTTGTTACATCTTAAATCAAGTGTTGTGACATGGCCTTAGGTATTCCTTAGCTTTGGGTTGCCCATGCTATCCCTTCCATGTTTCACTTCCATTTTAAGTTCATTCATAACAAACAAGTTATCACCAATCACGGTATTCCACCACACACGCCATTACCTTGGCCCACTCTCATGTCTGTTCCCACCCCAATAATGGTATCTAGGCCTCTGAAACCTCTCAAGTCTAAACCTATCTATGCACCTATCTCTCCCATTTGTACATGACCTATATCATGACTCCATCATCCTCACTGGTCCATGAGTTCACCCCATTGGCCTAAGTCCCCTACATGGGAAACCCATCCCTTTAGGTGTTCTTTGCCTCCTTTACCACATCACTATCCCTCACATATGCATATTTATTCTCCTACACCATTGGTCCTAGACCATGGTCACATGCCTTCTACTCCTTAGA
Organism: Taxus chinensis; assembly: GCA_019776745.2. Taxonomy (NCBI): domain Eukaryota; kingdom Viridiplantae; phylum Streptophyta; class Pinopsida; order Cupressales; family Taxaceae; genus Taxus; species Taxus chinensis. Next base: position 317,172,762 of record CM034151.1, on the reverse strand, counting down.
TACCAGATAAGGGGCCCTTGCCCTTCACTATCGTGGATATATTTCTATCACTCACACATTTGGAGGGAATTGCACTTTCTTCCCACCTCCATCACTATTGGCTGTCTTTATCATCTACTCATATCTTATGTATTACACTTCACATTCCGTGCTTCACAATAAATCTTTCCTAACATCTAATCTCAATCACATACAATACCTTTATTACTCGATGACTCACTCGTGTTCTCTAGGTTCATACATGATTGTTGAGGGCATTAAATGAACCTTACTCACACACTTGGGATGAAATGCAATTTCTCCTCCCCCCTCCATCACTATTTTTTTTCTCTAATCATCTACTCATAGTTTACGCTAAGTACATTGCATGCTAAATCTGTGCTATCATGATAATCTCATTTCACATAGCAATACCTTTCCAACCCGATGATGTACTCTTATTTTATAGTTCATACTTGACTATAGAGGGAGCAATTCTTAAAATGAACCTCACATCTCATTCATAGCTGGTGGGGGGAAAATATGGCCCCTCTCATCTTCACATCTTGACATATCATTGCACATCATCAAATTCACATGGCATATCACACATTTTGGTTGTATTTTACTCTTTTTAGCTTATATTATTTCCATGTTACACTTTGTTTCCTATGTTAGTTGGATACTTAATATGTCATTATATTTTTCTATACACACATGTGAGTTCACATGGTATCTTGAGGTGAATGCAGGACTTTTACAAATTCTTACATGATGCATGATGCTCACACTGCTCTTTAACAATTCCATTGAGGCTCGTGGGGTCATATACCTTTGCGAATCTCATACTCCACATTCACAGGTCCTATTGTTACAATTTTTACTACTTTTCATTCTTTTCACTTACTTTTTGATTCATATATACATGCTTTGACATACTATTTATCTTTCTAACATGCTAATGGGTGTTTCATGTGTAACATTTTCCTTGCAGGACTCTATACAACCATGGTTATTTATTACTTTTTACTTGTTATTGTTTGTCATTATTTGCGGGATATGCCTTATGTATTTTTTGATCATTGTTTACTTATGGCAGCTTCGATCCTGATTGTCTTATGAAATTGTGAGTGATGTCTCATGTATGCAACCTAATTTTCATGGTATCCCTCTTGTGCTTCATAGTTGCTTGTTACACTGTATTTTATTGCATGCTTGTTATTTTACACTAACACTTGTTTCTAGTCTATCTTGTTTGCATGTGCCTTGGTTTTTACCATGCACATCCCGTACACCATGTGGGTATCTAATCTAGTATATGAATATCAGTTTCAGGTCCTCTCATTTGGGACACATCCTCCTACATTCATCACATGCACCCCAAATGAGGGGGGAAACTATTGGGTGAACAAATCACCCTTCGAGCAACATAAATCTCCAAATCATAATAACACGTAGTACAGAATTGACAAAGCTACACAAAGTACATAGTGGTCCAGAATCAGACCTGGGTCACAAACACATAGCAAACACTAGCACCCAGTAGTCAGACAGGAACGGTGGGCGCTTGTGTCCCACCTGGGCGATTTATGTCCTGGGGGGAAAACAATAGAAGTTTCTCAGTTTAGCATAGTTTCCAGCAAGTTACAATCTAGATCTACAGTATCAAGCACTTGCCTTCACTTACATAATTCATTCAATCGACTACAATTTGGTTACAAATCGTTAGAAATGTCAATCTATAATGTCACTTATCATTTGAGAAACGTCATGGAAGGAGATAAAAATAGACGTCTCTTCCCAACACTCTTCTCTTGGCGTGAGATCACTCAAAAAAGTTTTCCTTGGTGTGAGATCATCCTTGGCATGAGATTGCCCAAAAACCTCATCCTTGGTGGTAGGATACTCAAATCCAAGGCTAGACACTGCTTCCTAGCTTGGGAATTAATCATTCCTAACCCCATCTAACAACATCTTCCAAAGAAAATAGGACAAATTTATATCCTATAATCTCTCATACATCAGGTGCACTCTTTCCTTAGCTACTACTTTTACATACTTATACACATGTTACTATGATTTTTCACATACTGGAATTTGACTACTCTTTTGCTCTTATTTTGTAGGTCCATCCTTACAAGAAACAAGAAGCGAATCTAACATCAACAAGCACAAGATCCAACAACATGCTACTACGCATATATTTCATCCCTAGGGTCCACATCCTTTTCCTAGTTGTCACAGTTCACATTAAGACCACTTCACGCTTCACATGACTACTTGTCCACTCGATACACTATCGGTTACACTTGTCTTCAATTTACAAGGTAAAATTTTTCTATCTACTTTATGTTATCAAGTATTCACTCAACAACATAAAGTGGGGGAAAATGTAGACACAAAATCTATGCACTTGGGTACATTTCTAGGTCCTAAAGCATACTATTGTATACATGATTCCTAAGCAAGAAAACTAGTGGTTGACAACTCTTTTTGGAATTTTGATTGCTTTATCTCTTGCACTTTACTAGATTTACACATCTTACAACTCTACCAGCACTTGACTGATTTATCTTTTGATGGCCTCAGACACTAGCGCCCAGTTAGGACAGAAGCACCCAGGTGCTCATGTCCCTTCTGAGCGCCCTTGTCCCTCTCTTTCTTCTTCTTACTCTTTTGGGTCTTTTTCACTTCTTGGTCACCTTTTAACACTTTGGGTCAGCCTTTTAGTTGTTCAATTATGAAATTCAAACAAGGGAATCATATATATACTTAGTTACTTCTCTCAAATAAAGGGCAAGGACTATAAACATTATCTATCACCACCTAATCTTGCACAAAGGCATAAGAGCAATATAAAACATATATCTAGCACTTTTATACAAGGGACAAGGGTTGCATTGATCTGCATACACAATGCATAGGAGGGGATTTCATTCTATTCCATCACACACATATCCAGCATATCGGATAAAAGTCTAGATCTATCCCGCTATCATCGTGCAACTTGCATAAGGGCAACTTAGGGCACACACACACACACACAGATAACTAGTATGGAGTCTAAGATGTAGTGCAACACTCGGTCATAAATTCACTCTTCAGGTGACCGTAGGGGTTAGTCTGACTCCCCATTCTGCATATTTTTTATTAGATTTGATGTGGTTTGTGGGCATGCGCAGCTAATTATTTGTTTTGCATGTTACAGGTATGACCGACGATCTAACAACAAAATCAGAGCGACAAAGAGCAACTAACAACGAAGACCTTCTGACACAGAAAATCCCAGATTCTGAGCATCTAAGCAGACACAAGCACCCAGATCAATCACTAGCACTTGGGGTACTCCTATACTCCTGTGGATGCTTCTGTCATGTACATTCTTAGGGTTCTGAACCCTCATCGATCCTTTGTAACATTGTTCCCAACCTGTTCCAGCAAATACACAATCCATATCACTCCCATGTTGCACGAAATCAACTAAGTCATCTTTCCTATCTCATTTACTTAGGGTATTACATCTTTGAATGCTTATTGCTTGTGCATATTACTGTATTTTATCACCTGAATATCATTTGTTACAGTAGTTACTCTGAAATAAAGGTTTGATTTAATTTAGATTAAATAAGATAGAATAGGATTTGAATGTAGCCAATATGACTTTTACATGGTTGTTATAGGGAATGAGACACTCTTCTTTGGTCTCATATGTATCGTTGACTTGATTGACAATGAGAGTCACCATGAATATTGATATTTCAAATAAGTAGTTTATGGGTGACAGTGAGGCCAAGAATGAGAGGTTTATACTCGGTAATATTGTTTGTACAAGAGAAACCTAAATAGTAGGCAAGGGGGAGATAATCACCATGTGGGGTGATGAAGACAATCCCATCCCTGATGCCCGAGGCGGAATGAAAGCCGTCGAAATAAATTGTCCAAGTGTCAGTAGTAATTGTGTAAGTAGTGAAGTCATCACAGAAAGTATCACAGATGGGGGAAAGTTTAGATAGAGGGGCATCAACTAGTTGGTCAGTGATAAGTTTGATTTTGATAGCTTTCTATAGGATGAATTTGAAATCAAATTCTATGAGTAACATAACCCATCAAGCAAGGCTTCTAGAAAGGTGTGTGTGGGATAAGAGGTATCATAAGGGATCTACTTTGGTAATAACATGAATATTACTATTGAGAAGATAATGTTGCAATTTATCTGCAACAAATGCAAGGCTGAGGCATAATTTTTCAATATAGCTATAATTTCACTTGTAGGAAAGTAATGTGTGAATGATGTAATAAACAACCCGCTCCTGATGAAAAACATCGTGTTGTGTAAGAAGGGATCCTAAGGCATGGAATGTAGTAGAGATATACAACAAGAAGGGATGATCGGTTGTGGGATGCTTGAGAAAAGGAGGATTTAGAAAATATGTTTTGATAGCCTCAATAACATAGTGCCAGTGATCATCCCAAATGAGCTTAGTATCCTTTTTCATAAGGGCTAGGTTTTTTTGGCTAACTGGACCATGAAACAGTGGATGGCTTGGATTTTTCCTTGTAATGAACGTAGTCGATGTAAATTCCATGGAGGCATGTTGATTATGGTATGGATATTTTGTGGATCAATTTGAATACCATGTTGAGAAATAATATAACCAAGTAATTTGTCATTCATAACACTGAAAAACACACTTTTTCAAATTTAGACATATGATGCATTGTCACAACCGTTCAAAAGTGTGCAGAGATCTTGAGCATGGGTAGCACGATGTTGGGACTTGGAAAGTATGTCATCAATGTAATCCTCAATGATTTTATGTATATAGTCATGAAATATATGTGTCATAGCACGTTGAGAAGTTGCCCCAACGTTCTTAAGGCCAAAGGGCACGATAGTGTAACAAAATATACCCTATGGTGTGGTGAATGATGTCTTTTATTGATTATCAAGGTTGATTTTAATTTTGCTATAGCCAGAAAATCCATCAATGAATGAAAGAATGTCATAACCGGCGATAGAGTCAACTATGGTATCGATGTGCTGTAATGGAAAGTTATCTTTGGGGAAATCCTTATTAAGATCACATAAGTCAATGTAGTAATAGAATTTTCCATATGGTTTCATAACATGAACTATATTGGATACCTACTCGGATTAGTCAATGGAACAAATGAAACTGACATGCAAAATTCATTATATTTATTCTTTGATGAATAATGCGACCTTAAGATGCATTTGTAAGATTTTTTGTTGCACCGGTTTGGTGTCAGGATTGAGGACTATATTGTGCATAGAAAAAAGGATCTATACTGGGCATAACACTATAACCTAATGTAAATATATATAAAAATTTGTGAAGTACTTGTTTGATATCAACTTGCTTGATAGGTGTAAGTTGTTAGTGTGAGTTATCCTATGTGTCCTCCTCTCATGTTGGAGGGTCATCTCACATGGGTTAGGTTTAGGGTTAGGTTTAGGGTTTCATGTGTATCATGCACTAGGGTTACTCAGCACCCTATATGTACCCCTTTTCTATTCATTCATGAGCATGCCAAGACACTTCGCTATCTTTCCTCTATGCAAGCTTTGTTTCTCTTGAGCATGTTCTTCCATTACTGATCATTTTTTCCTTGCTATCGCTGGAGCTATCAAAATTCCATTGGAGTGCAACTACTTTGTGGTGCCTCATTTCTGATTCGATTCTCACAAACACTTTTCATGGTATCAGAGCTGAGATCAGGTAAACATGCACTCGATATTTTTTTTATTGCAATTACTCTTTCTTGGTTTTGTTATTTTACTCTGCATGCAAGTTTTTTTATCACTATTTTCTGGAAGTTATTTTCCTAATCTCTCTAACAAGCTTTCTCGGAAAGTTTTTTGTGTTTTTTCTTGTGCATGTGCAGGTTTTTTCATAATACCTTGAGAAATCAAGGGTTTTAATGCTTTTTTTATTTGGATGTAACTAAATCCAAAATAGAGATTCATTTCATTTTTTTAAATTATTAAAATGGAAGTGAAATTTTTGTAAGATCTCTAGTTTTCGAAGGATATTTTTCTATGCATGATAGTCTGTGGTTGCAGGATATTTGTGTTCTTCTGTCGTGGTTTCTCATGGAGGAACTTTTTACTGTGTATGGAATGTTGTCCCTCTAACCATTTCAATCTGACTGTTGTGGATTGTTCAAACTTCTTTCATTATTTAGCCTGTGTGGACTATTGTGGTTGTTCAAACTTCCTTCATTCGTGGACTATTGTGGACTGTTCAAACTTCCTTCAGACACACCCACACATCTGCCAACAATATAACCCGTCCCTTTTTTTCATACACGTGTGGCCTACAAATAACCCCTTGGCATAGCCTGCAAACTCTTTTCATGATTAATCTACCTGCAATCAATACTCACGTGGCATGTTACCAAATGACTTGTTGTTAATCTTGTAGACTCAAAATCTTTGGTTGATTGAGAAACAAACCTTGAAACCCATGTAACCTGTTAATTTTTTCGTAAGCCTTCTTGGAAAGTCTTCTGCCATTTGTTTCTGCCATGAGGAAGGAATGCCATGGCCGAGGTCCAACATGGTAAGTGTTTTTTTAATGCTTTTTGGTACGTGGTTTACATCACAGTCACATTTTTTGGTAATTTTTAAATTCCTTTCTTTTTTTAATCTTAAAAATCCTCTGCCTTTTTAAAAATGGCCCATGTTTTTTTGGTAGTCTTGTTTAAAAATCCTTCTAACTTTGTTAAAAGCTTAAAGTAATCAACTCCACTTTTCCTTACTTAAAACTTTCCTTTTTTATTAAGCTTTCATTTTTTAAAACAAAAATCGAATAATTTACATTTCATTTCTTAAGGAAAGTATTTTTTTTATTAATTAGGATTCAAAGTTTTTTTAGATCTTAATTAGCCATTGAAATTAATTAGATTTAATTTCATTAAATCTATTTTATTAATTTCACTCTAATTTTCTCATTTACAAGCTATAATAACTTAAAAATCAACATCTAAATAACCTCTCTATCATTTTTTTTAACTCCCATAGCTCTAAAAATAGTAAAATTGGGCATTTCCAAATGATCACATTTAGGGGTTATTGTCGATTTTTTTTCACTAATCATGCACTTAAGTGTGCAGTGACACTTCGTGCACCTCCTTGCCTTCCAAGCTCTTTTCCAGCATTTTGAAGACTATCTGAACTCCTTGAGTTCCCAAACCTTGTATTTGACCCTTATTATTGCTTGCAACAAGTGAGCACATCTGCCATAGTCTGGAGCAAGGGGGTTTCCTTTTACAACGTGAGACGTTTTTTCTCACCACCAAGGTTGGCTTTCACCTTCCTTCTATTTTTTGCTTGTGTTTGTTTACAGTGTCCTTTTTTTGTTGCGCTCTATGAAACATTGTTATGGTCTCCTTTCTTGCATGTTATTACGCTAATTGCAAGACAAGTTACCAAGTGTTTCAAACCACACGCACGTACCCGATTGTAATCAATGCACTAAACTATAAAGTGCCAAAAGTAGGGGGGTTGTTATTGTCCTAGGTGGTTGTGTTTCTTTTCTGCATCTCTTTCTCTCTCTCTCACTATGGATGCACTTTCAATTCCTTTTCTTACGCCGTTCAAATTTTTCAAATGGATATCGAAAATAATAATGAAACTAAGGGATAAAGGGTTATTCTGTATCACCATGGGAACTGAGACTGAACTAGATGATGAACCTGAAAAATCTAAGTGGTTAAACCGTAGTGATGAAGCTTTAGGTCTTCTTTGCATGTCCGTTTCTCTTGAATTTCTCTTCCACATTTAGGTGTCCAAAACACCTAAATATACGTGGAAAATGCTGGATGTGATGTTTGGATAACTAGATTACATGAGAGCACATGAATTGGCAAATGAACTACTAGGGTTAAATCCTACTGACTTTGAAAACCTACAAGCTTTCTTCTCAAAATTTTTCCACATTAGACTATTGTTAAAAGGATGTCAAGTAGAAAAGAAAGATTCTTAACTAATTTTGTCAATTCTCTCTAAGCTAGGTCCCGAATATATTGTCTTCGTGTTAACTTTCTACACTAAAAAAGCTGCTTTGGGTGATACTTGAACTATATTGTATTCAAATGGGGTCTCGCAAGTCCAAGTCACATGCCCTTGTAGCAAGTACTAGCAAGGGAAAGAAGAATGAAAAGAAGAAAGAAACAAAGGATCAAACTAAGAAAGAAACCAAGACCAAACCTAAAAATGACACAAACACTTCGACTTCTGAGCCTAAGGCATAGAAAAGAAAGTATTTGTGTTCCTATTGCAAGATGTCTGGTCACAAAGAGAAACACTGTTTTAAGAAACAAATTGATCACTTATCTCATTTACTTGAGAAGAATAAAATAAGTGTTCTTGAATCCATAAAACAAAGTGCTCTGAAGGCCGAGTCTTCTGCTACAAAAGGTGCTAAAAATGATAAAAAGAAAGGAAAGGACCTTGTAGCCAGAGTTGCTCCTTCAACGACATGGATTATAGATTCCGGTGCCTCGCACTACATGGGTTCTTTACATGTTGACTTTTCCAATATCGAACCTTGTGGTATGTCCCAAATCATGATGGGTAATGTCACAACAGTGTTGGTTTCTAGTAGTGGATCAGTAGGGATGGATGGGGGAACATTTAACCAAGTGTTGAGTGTTCCTGCTCTCTCTACCAATCTCTTATCAGTTTACCATATTACTCACCTTGGTGATGGAATGCAAGTGGAATTTGGTCCTAACTCAATGATTATTTGTCAGCTAAACAATGACACTACAGTGGCTGAGGGAAAGGCAGATCACCATTCATGGTTGTACAACTTCTCCCACTTTACTTCTGATTCTACGCCCACTGCCTTGCTCACTCATGTAAATGAGGTTAGTAAGATATGGCATGAGTGTTTTGGACATCTAAATTATCACTACCTTGAGCAATTGAGTCAAAATGAAATGGCCAACAAGTTTCCTTGTGTCAAGTTTTCTAAGGGTCTTTATGAGGGTTGTACCCTTAGAAAGCATCCTAAAAAGAAATTTGACAAAGGAAAATCCTGGAGAGCCACTCGTCCCTTAGATCTTGTTCACAGTGATATTTCTAGTCCATTTCCTTCTCCTTTGTTTACTAGAGCTCTTTATGTGCTAACCTTCATTGATTACTATTCATGATATACTTGGATATATTTTCTTAAGCTTAAGTTTGAAGTCTTTGAACATTTTTAGGACTTTAAGGCTCTTACTGAGAAATAGGTAGAACAGTTTATCAAGGTTCTTCGAACTGACAATAGAGGTGAATATGTAAACAATAGGTTCATGTATTTTTGTACTTCTAAAGGGATCTCTTTGCAACAAACAGTTGCTTATAGCCCTTCATAGAATGGTGTCGCAGAAAGAAACAACCATACTATGAAGGAGATGGCCACTTGTATGATTCAATCAAAGTATCCCTTCATATTATTGGGTCGAAGCAGTGAATTGTGCAAATTACATTCAGAACCATGTTCCACACAAGTCATTAAGAGGGATGACACCCTTTGAAGTCTAGTTTTGATGCAAGCCTAATGTTGAGAACTTTCGAGTCTTCAGATCCAAGCCTATGGTTCAGATTCCCAAGAATAAACATAAGGTTTTAGAACCACAATCCAAACCTTGTATCTTTCTAGGGTATCTTGATGGCATGAAGGGATATCGATTGATGAATCCTACTTCTCATGAGATGTATATTGAGAGAAGTGTTAAGTTCAATGAGTCTTCTTTGACTTCTACTTCTCCACCTATTGAGGTTCTTCAGCTCACTGATTCAGATTCTGACTCATCAGATGATGATACTGTTGAGCGTGATCCTCTTATGGATCCTCCCAACCATTAGACCTTTGAGTCTTCTGATTCTAACAGTAGTGATGATGAGGACTATGTCCCTTCTCACTCAAGTGAATAATCTTCTAACTCTGAGCCTGATCCTCCTGGTCCCCTCTGGGCTAGGAAAACTTTGCAAAGTGCTAGAGATTTAGTTAGAGATACTTCGGATATGACATGTACTCACTTAGATTTCGTTGGACCCCACTCTTTCTTCACCTCTGCTTCTGATCCACAATCTTTCTGGAAGGCTTTTGGTATTCCTGAGTGGGATTCTTCCATGGATGAGGAGTATTCCTCTCCCATGAAGAACGATACTTGGGATCTCACCACTCTTTCGAAAGGAAGAAAAATCATTCGGTGTAAGTGGGTGTTCTGAACAAAGTATGGAGTAGATGGAGATGTCAAAAATTTAAAGCATGATTAGTAGCTAAGGGTTTCTCCAAGATAGCTAGGGTTGATTATACATAAACCTTTTCTCTGGTTGCGAAGATGACTTCTATTCGACTGACCCTAGCCATTGCCACAGAGAAAAGATGGAACGTCCATCAAATGGACATTAAGAGTGCCTTCCTTCATGGTGACCTAGAGGAAGAGATCTATATAGAACAACCTCTAGGTTATGTCCAAGATTCCTCCCTCATTTGTAAGTTAAAGAAGTCTCTTTATGGCCTTAAACAAGGCCCTCAAGCTTGGTATGCCAAGATGGACTCCTTACTTACATCAGGGTTAACTAGGTGTCACTTTGATCCAAATGTTTATATTCTATGACAAGATGACTCCATACTCATTCTTGTTCTATATGTTGATGACTTGTTGATCATAGGAAACTCTTCCTCTATTATTGATTATGTGGAGATCACCTTAGCCAACAAGTTTTCCATGACTGACTTAGGTCTACTTCATTACTTCCTTGGGATCCAGATTTCACAATCTAACTCAGGAACATTGATTTCACAACCTAAGTATCCTCTTGATTTGCTAGCTCGGTTTCAGATGTCTAATTGTAAGTCTTTTCCTACTCCTTTTCTTTCTGAGGTTAAGTTGGTTTCAGATTGCTCTACTCCCTTGGTTGATGGTACTCTTTATCGATAGTTGGTGGGGAGCTTGATTTACTTGACTCACACTCAATCAGAATTTATCATATGCTGTTGGGATCATGTCCAGATTCATGCAGGAGCCACATGAGCTGCATTGGAAAGAAGCTAAATGAGATCCTTCATTATGTTCATGGCACTTATGCTGATGGAATTCAATATCATGGAGTGGTTGATATTGACTTGATTGGATTCACAGATTCTGATTAGGTCGGTGACTTAGATCATCAAAAATCTACTTTTGGCTACAGTTTCTCTCTTGGTTCAAGTCCTATTAGTTGGTCTAGCAAGAAGCAGAATGCAATTGCAATATCATCTACAGAGGTAGAATACAGAGGAGCAGTTAACGCTACCACAGAAGCTATTTGGCTATAGGGTATTCTGACAGAGTTTGACATCCACTTTCGGCGGCCTACCATTATCTACTGTGATAACATGAGAAAATCTCTATTTGTAGAAATCCAGTTCAACATCAGCGGAAAAAGCACATTGAGATCCATATGCACTTCATACGGGAGCTTATTCATGATGGCATCATCGACATTCAATACATTTAGATAGCTGATCAGATTGCAGATTTATTCACCAAGCCCTTCACTGAGACGAAGTTTCTTCACTTACGGTCTCTTCTTTGGGTGAGGTCTTCTGCAACTTCCCATCTTCTTAGGGCTATTTAGTCCTTCTTTTCTTCTTCTTCTTCGTCTTCTAGGAAGATTGTGTTTGTATATGGGCACCTTATCAGGCCTTTAGTTGCCAAGCCCCATTGACACATCTTTCTTAGTTGTTTAGGAGTGTCTTCCTCTTCCGTATGACTCATCACAACCGCTACCCTAGCTTCGATGAAGGGGGGGTGTTAGTGTGAGTTATCCTATGTGTCCTCCTCTCATGTTGGAGGGTCATCTCACATGGGTTAGGTTTAGGGTTTCATATGTGTCATCCACTAGGGTTACTTAGCACCCTATATGTACCCCTTTTCTATTCATTTATGAGCATGCCAAGACACTCTGCTGTCTTTCCTCTATGCAAGCTTTGTTTCTATTGAGCAAGTTCTTCCATTATTGATCATTTTTTTCCTTGCTATCACTGGAGCTTTCACAATTCCGTTGGAGTGCAACTACTTCATGGTGCCTCGTTTCCGATTCGTTTCTCAGAAACTCTTTTCATAAGTGAGGCGGATAATATAATAATATGAGGTTTTCATTGATGCTGAGGGTGTATTGAATAATTTTCTCATTTTGAAGGGTAAATTAGTATTTGATGTATGTATTAGTAGGAATAGTCTCAGGAGTGTCGGTATTGGTGTTAGGAGGATCGAATTCTCCAAAGTAAGCTATAACATTGAGAATAGATGGGAAGCACTTTTGTGATGGTAAGGGGGAAATGGTCGTAAGTTCCCATGTATTCTAATAGAGCATCATTAATAAGGAATGTATCCAATTTAGACCAAGTGGGAGAAGTGGGATCTTTGTGACACATTGTCCATATTTTCCTAATCTAGTGCCAATGAAACCATAATGAAGCATATATTGATACCTAGGGCCATACTTTATGAAATTAGGAGGAGGTGTGGCAAAAGGAGGTGTTTCAGGTGAATGATCAATAGTGTTATAAAAGGAAAAAGGGGAGGGAATTTTCTAAGGCCTCATAGACCACACCCTAATATAATAATTTAAGACACATATGAAGGGTTAAAAGAATCACATGCATGACATGGATCCAAGGTCAACCTAGAAGGATATTATAATTAAGATTATCAGGCATTACATGGCATGGGTTAAGACCGGATCCGTTATCAACTAAAGCTCGTTTAACCCCTATATTATGGATGCGGACTTGAATATAAAGGGGTGGATCATTATATAAAATAGATTGAGAAGAATTTTCATAAGATGTAAAGGTAATATACTCTTCGTTAAAAAGATAATGCCGTAGTGAATCTATTATAAATATATTCAAGAGAAGTTCTATATGAATGCAAGTGTTAGATAAAAAATATTGCATTTTACGCTCACATTTAGGGTTAGCCTGTAAGAAAGTGGGGAGAGGGACAGTCATGTTGGTGAAAATGGAAGGATCCAAGGGTATTTGGGATGACAAGAAAGATGGAGGTACTATGCAAGACTAGGATCTAGGGTTTGAATAAGGATCTGAGTGCTCGAGAATGAGTTGGGGTTCACCAAATGATTTAATCTAAATTGAAATAAATATAATTTCAGAGTAACTAGTGTAATAAATTATATTAAGGTAATTATGTATAGTAACATGTAAGAAATAAGCATTCAAGGATGTAAAACCCAAAGCAAATTATAGAGGAAGATTACTTAGCTGATTTTATGTGACTTAGGGATGATTGGGACTATGTATTTGCTAGAACAAGATGAAGACAACATCACAAAGGCTAGATGAGGGTTCAAAAACCTAGGAATGTATATGAAAAAAGTGCCCACATGAGGATAGGAGCACCCTAGGCATTAGTGATTGATCTAGGCGCTTGTGTATGCTCAAATGTTAGGAATCTGGTCTTTTTCTAGGCCGGAAGATATTCATTATTACTTGTTTCATGTCGCTATGGTTTCACTGTTAGATCATCATTCGTACCTGTAACCTAAAAAACATATGAATACCTACACATGCCCAAAAACCACATCAAATCTAATAAAAAATATGTAGAATGTGGAGTTAGACTAACCCTGGTGGTCAATCGAAGAGTGAAATTACAACCAACACTACACTATATCTTAGAATCTATATAGTTCTTTATGTGTGTGTGTGTACTTGTGTCATGTACCCTAGGTTTCCCTTATGTAAGTTGCACGATGATAGAAATATAGATCTAGATTTTACCAAATATGCAGTGTGACAGAATAGAATAAACTCCCCTCCTATGTAGTGTATGTAGGTCAATGCAACTCCTGTCCCTTATATAGATGTGATAGTATGCCTTGTAGTGATCTCGTGCCTTTATGCAAGGTTAGGTGATGATATATAATTCTTATAGTTTTTGTACCTTTATTTAGAAGAAGTAATTAAGTATATATATGATTCCCTTGTTGTAATTTCATAATTGACAATTGAAAGGATGACCTAAAGTGTTAAAAAGTGACCATGAAGTGAAAAGGACCCAAAATAGTAAGAAGAATAAAGAGAGGGACAAGAGTGCCTAGGAGAGATAGGAGCATCTAGGCACTTCTGTCCTAATTGGGTGCTAGTGTTTGAGGCCATCAAAGGATAAAATAGTCGAGTGCCGAAAATGTTGTAAGACGTGTAATTCTAGTAAAGTACAAGAGATAAAATAACCAAAAGGCCCAAAAGGAGTTGTCACCCACTAGTTTTATTGCTTAGGAATCATGTATACATTAGTATGCTTTAGGACCTAAAAATGTACCCAAGTGCATAGATTTTGTGTCTACAACAGTTGGGTCAAAACATATGATTGTGTCCCACTTTTTTCCAATTTTTTTACTTTCAGTAAAATAAGGCCCACAACCAAAACTTGACCAAACAAATGTAAAATGACCAAACATGTACTTTTAAGAGCTTAAATATACCAAGGCATATTACATCCATAATTTACTTGATTTTTTTAATTTTAAAATTATTTTTAAATATTTATTCTCTAGTCAGATTTTAAAATGTCAAGGAGCTATCTTAACACATCATAAGGGGGATTACTAATTTTCAATCATATTCTTTCTACATACAAGGGTTTCAATTCAGATATATTCTACTAGTTATATTTTTATCTCTGTTGAGGTATAAGGGTAAAGCATATGACAATGGAGGTAGTTTGTATACATAAATGCACCACACACTAGGAGAACTACATGGAGTTTGAAATATAGTGCATCACCCAATCAAAATCAAATAGGATTGACTAACAAGGTTAGTCCAACTCAAACACCTAACCTTATGTTTTGTATCTAATGTTTTCTTCAATATGGTTGTATGAAGCCATGGTTTCCCCCTGGATATTGATCAGTTTTCTAGGTTGATCATATTAATATCCAGTGTGATTGCATAACATTGAATCCTTTCTCCAAGTGTGGGACTTGAAGAGTGAGAAAGGAATCTCCAGAGAAAGGCTGGTTCCTATTCCTCTGTTCAGGTGCACACGAAATATGCAGAGGGTTTTCTCAAAATCTAATCTAATCTGCCAAGGAGACAAGGTAAGAAAATGCATAAAATAAATCTAAGCTAATAGAGGTGATGCACCGAGGAATGAAGAACATATGCTTTGCCACATTAAACACAGACCATGTAGATATAACACAACACCATGCACAGACAGCAAAAATGCAATGAAAGATCAAGAATGACAGTAATAAATATGTAAGAGGGTTTAGAAGCAACCACAGACACATATATATTGCTCAAGGATCGATTCAATACATTGCAATAGCCAGAAGGCAAAAAACGGTGTTACAGTCTATATGGGAGGTTTGAAAACTCCACAAATCTTCTTATGAACAGGAGAGAAGGGAGGGTGCAAAGCAGAAAATGTCCAACTACAGAAAGAAACCCCTCCTTACAATTTATAGGAAGAATGGGAGAGAAAAAAGAGAGGAATTCGAAATCTGCCCCAACCACCTCTAGGTTGCATTTAATTCGTCCATCATGGCAGAAGCGGCGGGTTCTGGCAAAGCGGCGGTTTGCCTAACAGAAGCGGCGAACTGTCTGCTGCATTAAAGTGGTTGTTGAAGTATTACCTCTGCTTGTTATTTCGTGCCAGAGGCGTTTTCTCAATTTTCTCCCTCCAGACTATACCAAAATGCAAGATTGACCCTGGAAACGTGTAGAGAATTTCAACAGCTTTCCATTGATATCAAGAACGTGCAAATCCGAGCTCTGGATCGAAAGATATGTCGATCTGAAGATTTAGGACACGGAACAGGCGAAAACGGATTTTGAAATATTTTCCCGCGCACTGCCACTTGGACGCCACGTGGCATGCTCTGATTCGCTGAATAATTCTCTCTCCTCTGCTTTTCGGCGGGCTGTCTCTTGAATTTTGACTTTTGGTGCTCTTGGAATATTTTCCACATTTTTTTCCCATGCCCCGCCACTAGGGATACGTGGCATGCATTGGTTGGTTCACGAACCTGCCGGGTCTTCCTTCACTTTTACCCCTTTTGGCTTAGATTTGGCCAAACCTTCCAACTCCTCCCCGAGCTCCGCACTTCTATGCTCCATTGGACACGTGTCCAATTTCTATTGGCTCGGGCCAGCGCTTCAAATCTTGCCCTTTGACCCTTCGGCTTTTCCTTGATGACACGTGGCAATTTCTCAATGGTTCTCGGGCCTGCCGGGTCTTCCGCGTACTTCGCGTCCATTCGTCCCGGATGTCCCAGTGCTGCTTGGGACAAAAACCTCCGATCCGCCCGAAATGGGCTTCCTTGTCCCTCATTTGGCCAAAGACACGTGGCACCTTTTGATTGGCTTTCGGCTCCTTCGGCTTCTTCGCGTATTTCGGGTCTTTTTGTCCCGGACGTCCTATTTTGATTTTGGACCTTTTGGGACAATTTCGGCCGGTTCGGCCGGTTCGGGTATTTCTGGCCCGCTTGTCCCAATTGCTTTTGGGCTGACTTGTCTCTTTTCGGCCGGTTCGGGTATTTCTGGCCCGCTTGTCCCAATTGCTTTTGGGCTGACTTGTCTCTTTTCGGCCGGTTCGGCCGGTTCGGGTATTTCTGGCCCGCTTGTCCCAATTGCTTTTGGGCTTCGGGTATCTCCCTTCTGTCCCAAACGTCCCGACTGCTCCCTCTAGAAGGACTTAGCCAATTTTTTCACTTTTTCCTGGATCAATCCTATTTGCCTTTCTGCAACTTTTCGCACTTTCTCAAAGCTTGCTCCTTCCTTCTTCGGCCTGGGGAGTTTAGAAAGATTCCTGAAGGGACCCTAGAAACCTGATTTTGCTCTGAATCAGTCATTTTTCTTGGAATTTGGACATCCTGATGCATGTTATCAAATTTACCCTGGGGGGTGAATTTTGGATAACAATTTGGCGACTCAGCGGGATCATCTGCCTGCTAGATGAAAAGGCCAGTTGCCTGAAGCCATCCATTGGGCATGGAGTTAAGCATTAACCTGAAACAAGCCTGATACTGCAACTTCCCCTCCAGCAACACTCTGAACTGTAGAAAACAACCTGAGAGCAGCAAAACCTGTGCCAAAGCACTTAGGGAAAACAAAACTAATCTACAGCAAAACAATGTGCACAAGCACTTGGAGGAAAGAAAATCTAAACTAGTATTTACAGATGTAGTGAACCTCCCTCTAGAAGCAACGCTTGAGATAGATTCCATTTACTGGAATCTGCAGTTCTTCACCATCCAATGAGGCCAATTGGAAAGCATTGTTGTTCTTGCACTTTGTGACCATGTATGGGCCACTCCAAATGGCATCAAATTTTGAATGCCTTCCTGGTTTTGCTCTGTCCACATCCCATTTCAATACTAGATCTCCTATTTGAAAAGATCTATCTTTGGCCTTCTTATCAAAGGTCTTCTTGATCAAAGCCTGATCCTTTTCCATTGCTTGGAATGCCTGATCTCTGATTTCTTGCAGCTCCATCAATTCTGCATATCTCACCTCCATGGGCCCAAACTCTAGCAACTCCAGCTGTTTCATGAGTTCCAACGTTGGCAACTCAAGTGACATGGGCAAGACTGCCTCTCTTCCGTAGACAAGCCTAAATGGAGAGTTACCTGTGGATCTTTTGGGAGTTATCCTATCTGCCCATAAGGCTGATTTCAGTTTGGTATGCCAAGCCTTCTGATTCTCATCAAGAGTCCTCCTAATGATCCTCAGCAAGTTTTTGTTTGTAGACTCGGCCTGGCCATTACCTTGAGGGTAATAGTTTGATGAAGTGCTCAGGTAGATTCCGTTCTTGACAGCCCACTCAGTAACTTTAGATCCAATAAATGCCAATGCATTATCAGAGACTATTGTAGCAGGTACACCAAATCTGGTAGTTATTCCCTCGTAAAAGTCCAAGATGCTAGACTCATTCGCCTCTTTGACTGCTACTGCTTCTGTCCATCTGGTGAAGTAGTCTGTGGCTGTCAAAATCCATTTGTGCCCTTGGCTCGAATTGGGATTGATGACTCCAATGAAGTCCAGACCCCATTGCATGAATGGCTGGTCAACTGAGATTGGATGTAATGGGAGGGCTGCAAGTTTCTCTTTTCCTGTGAAAAATGCACAATTCTTACACCTCTTGATCCATGCATAGCAATCACTGAATATTTTAGGCCAATAATAACCAGCCTTCATGATTTTCAGAGCTGTCACTCTTGGTGCAAAATGGCCACCGGCTGGTCCATCATGAAACTCTTTTAATACCCTCTGGATCTGACCTGTGTTAATGCATCTCAGCAGCACTCCATTCAGGTCCTTTTTGAACAAAACTCCATCAATGATGGTATATGGAATTGCCTGCAACCTGAAGTGTCTTCTTTTTGCTTTGCTCATTTCTAGAGGGCACATACCCGTCTGTAGGAAATGTATCATATTCTGAGTCCAACAGGGAGTGGACACATCATCATTTTCCTGTTTTTTATCATCTTGTAATAGCAGGACAGCGTCCTCTTCATCTTCTGGGCTGTCTGGTCGTTTGGAAGCGAGTTGCTCGCACAAACCTTTGCCTCTTACCAGCTTGGTGATTTTGATCTCAATGTCATACTCCATGACACGGGTGATCCATCCTGCCCTTTTCTCATTCAAATCCTTGTTGAGGAGGAAGTCCTTAACCCCAGCATGTGAGACCAGCAACTGGACCTTGTTGTTTGAGACCAAATGCTTGAATTTCTTCAAGCTCCTGATTACTGCAAGCACATGTTTTTCAATAAAAGAGTACCTCAATTCGCAGTCATTTAGGCTTTGGCTGAAGAAGGCAATCGGCTGCTCATCATTATCTTTATTCTGTTGCACCAAAATGGCAGAAATAGTGTCATCACCCCCAAATGCATAGAGGATGAAATCCTTGGAAAAGTCCGGGTTGATGAGAGTGGGTGCCTGGGAGATGGCTTCTTTGATTGCTTCAAAGCTCTCCTTGCCTTCTGCCGTCCATTTGAAAGCCATGCTTTTCCTTAACATTTTGGTGATGGGCTTGACAAGGGCTGCAAAGTTTGGGACAAACCTTCGAACAAAGTTTATCCTTCCCAGGAAACTCTGAAGAGCTTTCTTGTGACTTGGCAATGGTAGAGCCCTTATGGCTTCAACCCTCTCTGGATCAATTGCTAATCCTTCCTTGGAGACAATGTGGCCAAGGAGTTTCCCTTCATGTGCAAGAAAGATGCACTTCTTAGGATTTAAAGACACTCCAAACTTTCTACATCTCTGAAACACTTGCCTGAGGTGAAAGAGATGGTCTGCAGCATTTTTTGAGAAGACAGTAATGTCATCTAAGTATATCAGTACTGTCTTGTTGATCAAGCCTTTGAATGCCATATCCATAGCTCGCTGGAATGTTGCTCCGGCGTTTGACAGTCCAAATGGCATCTTCTTGTAAGCATACGTGCCCCATTTGGTTGTGAAGGCTGTCTTGAACTGGTCTTCCTCCTTCACCATAATTTGATTGAAGCCTGAGTAACCATCAAGTAGCGAAAACCTTTCTGACCCAGCTACGACCTGCAATATTTGCTCCATGGAAGGGAGTGGATAATGGTCCTTGAGAGATGCCCTATTGAGGTCTCGGAAGTCAACACATAGCCTGATCTCTCCACTTTTCTTTCTGACCGGAACCAAGTTCGCAACCCAGCTTGAGTGCTTGATAGGGAATATAATTGCTGACTCAATCAGCTTGTCCAGCTCCTTTCTCATGAGAGGCTCCATGTGTGGATTGACTGGTCTCTGTTTCTGCCTGACAGGCTTAGTATTTGGATCCAACTCGATGGTATGCTGAGCTAAGTTGGGATTGAAGCCCTTCAAGTCTTCATAGCTCCAAGCAAACACGTCAGGGAATTCTTGACAAAGCTGTATGAACTCATATCTCTCTTGCTCAGTTGTCATTTTTCCAATTTGCAATGGCTTGTTCTCTTTTACCAAGATGGATACCGAATCTTCCCTCTTGACCTGAATATTTGCTTTCTCTTTTCTAAACTGATCATTGGGGTTAAAAATGGACTCCAAGGTGACAAGTCCCTTGGGCAGCTTGTCAGTTCTCAGCTGTATCACCTGGTCACCATATTGCTGTTCCAACTTCTCTTGATTCTTAGCTGAGAACTCAGCTTCTTCTTGCAAGAAGTGGATGATTTGCCGGTCATTCTCAAATACTTGCCAATTGACATTGTTATCCGGCACTGAAGGCCTCACAATCACGTGGATGTTTGGCTGTACCTTATCTTGTTGAATGTTTTCTACAATGTCAAAGGCTGCCCCTACTGCTGCAAGCCTGTCAGCAGCTTGATTCTCTTTTCTGGGAATGGCCTTGATGCCGAAACCTTCAAAATCCTCCATGAGGTCCCACACCCTGTTCTTGTAGCATCTGAGTAGATCATTTTTGGCAGCATGCTGTCCCTTGACCTGATTTACAATCAGCTCACTGTCCCCAAAAACTTGCAAGTTATTTATTTTTCTTTTTATTGCCCAATGCATCCCCTGCACCAAGGCTTCATATTCAGCAGTGTTATTGGAGCATGCAAATTGAAATCTAAAAGCTGAATAATACTTTACTCCTTGCGGTGAAATAAGCATGGCTCCACCTCCTGCGCCTTGTCTACTCCTTGATCCATCAAAAAATAGTTGCCATACCTCGTTGTCATCCTTGTGGTTTGGCTTGGTGATGCTAGGAATAGGTTGACTTTCTTCGTGTATACAATAGACCCCCAGCTCAGATTCTTCTACTTCTTGATAAGGATCAAAAGCATGCACCTTGCTTGCCCATTCATCAAGAGTCAAATCTGGGATACTTCCAACCTTAGTGTCGGCTTCATCAGTGCCGAGGTGATCTTCTTGATCAAATGCTGAGCAATTGGTATTAATATGACTTGGAGTATAGGGTTCAATGTGGAAATCTGCAATAGGTTCTGACCTAATTGTAGCTTTAGTTCCATACCTCGTTCTGAACAGCATGTGTGACCAATCAGCGGACAAATATCCCCCAATCCTGGCAGTAAAGTCCCTTGACAAGCATAGGGCAAAGAGTGGTGGAAGGTCTATGACTGAGACGTCTTGCAAAACAACCACGTTGGGACATGCATGCAAGGTAAGACTCAAGTTTTTTATAACTCCAACTGTGGCTACTGCTGTCCCATCTAATTGCACTACTCCCTTAGTTGTTATTTCATACTGGAGCCCTAGCTGATCAGCTATCTGTTTAGGCATTACTGAACTACTTGCCCCAGAGTCAATCATGCAATTATGTACCAACTTGTCTCCTATGATCAATGAAACATAAAATGGAGGGGGCTTCAGCATTTTACCTTGTTGTGCTCCATGATTTCCTTCAGGCTGGGCAGCATTTGTAAGCACTTTGTCTTGCCTCTGAACCTGCTGATTCGAAATTGGCCAGTCCTTCATAGCAGCTTGCAGCAGATCTCTTTGGCCTGGGATGGATAGGGATTCCCACATAGATATATTGACGTTTGTTTTCTTCATCTGATCAATGATACTGAATGGTGATGAAGGATCTCTCTGCTGTCCCTTGATTTGCACATTTGCTCCTTGAATATGGGCAGCAACAGCTGGCATTTGATTTGGCCAAGGGGCTGTTCTTGGCTGCCCTCGTGCATTTGAAACTGGGTTTTGCTTGCCAATCATTTGTGGAGCTGTGGAAGGTTGTGGATTGGCTGGGGCTAACGGCTGTTCCTCACCCAAATTTCTCCTTTTTGACCTTGTGTTGGCTGCAACACCTTGAGAGACTGCCTGATTCATACCACAGAAATCCTCTGCCTGCCAATTTACCAATGTGGTGTCATTTGGGGCAGGTTGCTGTTGGAATGTTTCTTGTTGTTGGCTGTTTTCTTGACTACTTTCACCCTCCACACCAGCACTTGTTACCATTAAAGCTTGGGTTAAAGCACCATTATAGCACATGGATTGATTATGGGGTTCATTACATGGAAAACACCATTCATACTCCTGGGCAATATTGTTTTGTGCTGGTACTAATGCCTTAGAGGCAGATATGGCATTTGGATTATAGGGCTGGAATGGTCTATTGACAGGAGGCCTTGTTTGATTCATATTTGCAGCTGGATTAGGTGGCCTTTGAGGCTGATATGGCTGCCTATTAGGTTGAGCTTGAGGCTGATACGAAGGTCTAAAACCTTGAGTTTGCTGTCTCTTGAGTGTGACCAGCTCATTACCTAAATTTTGCAGTTGCTTCATGACTTCTTGAAGCTCATTTGGGGCACTTGGAGATGAAGTGGAAGCTTCATTTGAACTCTGATTTCTAGGAGTGGGAGAAGGAGCTAAGACAGGTGCCTGACTAGTACTTGGGCTCTCTAAACTTGGATATAATGGCATTGGAGGCCTAGGAGCTAGCTTGCCAGCTTGAATCAGACAATTTTCAGCTCTAATGGCAATACTATAAGCAGCAGGGATAGTTGTGCCTCCCATGGATTGAATCAACATAGAAATATCAGAATTTAAAGCTTTAAGGTAGTATAGAAAAGCACCTTCTGCTGTTGGTCTGACTGCTACTGGAATTCTATCCCAAGATCTTTGAAATCTGAAGTTGAAGTCAGTTAGCTGCTCATTGGAAGCTCTCTTGATGGTTGTCAGCTGTTCCAAAAGAGACAAGTTGTCTCCCTTCTCTCCAAATTGATTATGAAGTGCAATACACAGCTGATTCCAGTTCGTGATAGAAGCAGCTTCAAGGCTCCTAAACCATTGCAATGCTTTTCCCTTGAATGAAGACGCCAGCAATTTGACAGCTACTTGCATCTCATTAATCTCATGGATTGCACAAATGTTAGCAATGTCCTTGACATGATCACCAGGAGTGGTCTGGTTTTCTCCAGTAAAATATGGAATGTTCTTCAATGCTGCAACTGGGATTGGATTTTGTGCATTGAGAGCAAGTGGGCTGCTGCCTGTGAAGTTGACATAGGGGTTTACTGGTTGCGCCATTCTGAGTGGTCTTAAAACCCTTGTATATTGAAAGAAAGGCCTGTCAGGTGGAGGAGTTGAGAGAGTTCTGTTTGGTGGAGATGGAGACCTTTGAATCCTTCTTCCTCTTTGCCTTCTTCTTGGAGATAGTTGCAGGTATTCAAACGGCACTTCCTCTTCTCCAGCTCTTGACCTTGTGATTCTTCTCATAAGCTTTTAGGCCTGACTGCTGAAACTTAGTTGATTCTTCCCTTTGGAGTCGCCAGATATGCAAATAATAGCTCTTCTTAAGCAAGAAAATTGCAGCAGATGCACATCAACCTTGCTGCAATAAAAAATGAGACCTCTGTCCCACCGGGCGTGCCAAAACTGTTAGTGCAAAATCACAGCACCCCTGGATATTGATCAGTTTTCTAGGTTGATCATATTAATATCCAGTGTGATTGCATAACATTGAATCCTTTCTCCAAGTGTGGGACTTGAAGAGTGAGAAAGGAATCTCCAGAGAAAGGCTGGTTCCTATTCCTCTGTTCAGGTGCACACGAAATATGCAGAGGGTTTTCTCAAAATCTAATCTAATCTGCCAAGGAGACAAGGTAAGAAAATGCATAAAATAAATCTAAGCTAATAGAGGTGATGCACCGAGGAATGAAGAACATATGCTTTGCCACATTAAACACAGACCATGTAGATATAACACAACACCATGCACAGACAGCAAAAATGCAATGAAAGATCAAGAATGACAGTAATAAATATGTAAGAGGGTTTAGAAGCAACCACAGACACATATATATTGCTCAAGGATCGATTCAATACATTGCAATAGCCAGAAGGCAAAAAACGGTGTTACAGTCTATATGGGAGGTTTGAAAACTCCACAAATCTTCTTATGAACAGGAGAGAAGGGAGGGTGCAAAGCAGAAAATGTCCAACTACAGAAAGAAACCCCTCCTTACAATTTATAGGAAGAATGGGAGAGAAAAAAGAGAGGAATTCGAAATCTGCCCCAACCACCTCTAGGTTGCATTTAATTCGTCCATCATGGCAGAAGCGGCGGGTTCTGGCAAAGCGGCGGTTTGCCTAACAGAAGCGGCGAACTGTCTGCTGCATTAAAGTGGTTGTTGAAGTATTACCTCTGCTTGTTATTTCGTGCCAGAGGCGTTTTCTCAATTTTCTCCCTCCAGACTATACCAAAATGCAAGATTGACCCTGGAAACGTGTAGAGAATTTCAACAGCTTTCCATTGATATCAAGAACGTGCAAATCCGAGCTCTGGATCGAAAGATATGTCGATCTGAAGATTTAGGACACGGAACAGGCGAAAACGGATTTTGAAATATTTTCCCGCGCACTGCCACTTGGACGCCACGTGGCATGCTCTGATTCGCTGAATAATTCTCTCTCCTCTACTTTTCGGCGGGCTGTCTCTTGAATTTTGACTTTTGGTGCTCTTGGAATATTTTCCACATTTTTTTCCCATGCCCCGCCACTAGGGATACGTGGCATGCATTGGTTGGTTCACGAACCTGCCGGGTCTTCCTTCACTTTTACCCCTTTTGGCTTAGATTTGGCCAAACCTTCCAACTCCTCCCCGAGCTCCGCACTTCTATGCTCCATTGGACACGTGTCCAATTTCTATTGGCTCGGGCCAGCGCTTCAAATCTTGCCCTTTGACCCTTCGGCTTTTCCTTGATGACACGTGGCAATTTCTCAATGGTTCTCGGGCCTGCCGGGTCTTCCGCGTACTTCGCGTCCATTCGTCCCGGATGTCCCAGTGCTGCTTGGGACAAAAACCTCCGATCCGCCCGAAATGGGCTTCCTTGTCCCTCATTTGGCCAAAGACACGTGGCACCTTTTGATTGGCTTTCGGCTCCTTCGGCTTCTTCGCGTATTTCGGGTCTTTTTGTCCCGGACGTCCTATTTTGATTTTGGACCTTTTGGGACAATTTCGGCCGGTTCGGCCGGTTCGGGTATTTCTGGCCCGCTTGTCCCAATTGCTTTTGGGCTGACTTGTCTCTTTTCGGCCGGTTCGGCCGGTTCGGGTATTTCTGGCCCGCTTGTCCCAATTGCTTTTGGGCTGACTTGTCTCTTTTCGTGCCGATTTCGGCTTGTCCCAATTGCTTTTGGCCGGTTCTTTTCGGGCCCTTCTGTCCCAAACTTGTCCCGACTGCTCCCTCTAGAAGGACTTAGCCAATTTTTTCACTTTTTCCTGGATCAATCCTATTTGCCTTTCTGCAACTTTTCGCACTTTCTCAAAGCTTGCTCCTTCCTTCTTCGGCCTGGGGAGTTTAGAAAGATTCCTGAAGGGACCCTAGAAACCTGATTTTGCTCTGAATCAGTCATTTTTCTTGGAATTTGGACATCCTGATGCATGTTATCAAATTTACCCAGATTTTTTTTTACCATACCTTATGCAGCTGATTTAAATACCCATATATTTAAATCCAACATAAGTCTTAATGAAATCCCTTTTCAATAACTATCATGAACCATGTGTAGTTGTATGAGAGAATATTGAACTTACTAGTTCTCCCTCAATGCTCTTACGAGCCATACATAAAATGTATCCCTTTGGTTCTCCTTTAACATGATATGATATATAAGTGATAACCCCTAAGTGTGTACCTAGGTTCCACTTATGAAATCCATAGGTATCCCACAACTTAGATAATGGTGAAATCTCGACAGTATAATCAACAGTTACACTACCTTGTGCAAGGTTTTTGAGTCATGTATACCATGCTCAATTCCATGATGGAACACTCGTCATTAGGAAATTGTCATTTCACCTTAATCACTTTTTCAGTTATAAGGATTTGCAGTCAGTGATGCTATAAACAGCTACAAGCCTTGTACAAGGTACAAGCCTGGATTAACTTACATGAAGTTGTACCTTGATGTCATCCTATGATGCCTATGGGAAAGCAAGTGTCTTTGTAATGATTCACATCATTGCTAGACTACTTCCCTTCCCGTAGCCATCATATGTTGGCATCAGGGTACCAACCCATGGGGTTCCATATGCCCTTGTAACTATAACAAGCTTGTACTTAAGCAATACCATGCCACATTTTAAGGTCTTGAAAAGGGGACTCAATATAGCTGTTATGTGGTAGTATTCAAGTAACGACAATTGTCATTAAATGGATACGACCACGTAATAGCGGTAGTGAGTTGACCTGTCAAGAGTCCTAAAATGAAACATGGTATCTTAATAAATTAAACATGACAGATTGCTCCAGTTCCCATATCTTTGTCACTTAGTGAAGAGTATCTAGAGTCCTGTCCCATAGTATCACGATAGGTTAAATGTAATTCCAAGAATACTCATTTCTTCCTATCTGTTTCAGATACAAGATAGATCAATCTTTAGACCTAAATTCCCAATCTTACTGTTTATTAATGATTCAAGGTCAATCGAATAAATAATGCCTTACATTATCAAGGAGTAATAACCACTAATATTATTCTTACTCCTATAAGCAATCATGCAACCTTCATAATTACTCATCATTGGGGACATACGGAGTCGATCCCATTACCCTCTTTTCAGTAACACTTATGCTATATAATATAACCATGTTATTCAATTTTACTTCATCATTTGTAGCAGCCAGGTCTAGTTGGTCTATATATATGAATCTCATTCATTTTAAGGTTCTTGTTACAGTAGTATTCTCAATTCTCTTGAGAACTTCTATAACAATTCCCAAACCCCAACTTAGGTTTATTTGCATGGCTACTATCACCTTGACAACGTATTCATTTTTCTTGGATCCTTATACCAATTTCCTTGGCATCCAAAAATACATTCCCTTAACTCCAGCTATCAGGTCATTGCTATCCTTTATATGACTACACTGTCACATCCTAATCATGGTTGTTTTCAACTCATAATTTTAGGAGCGTAGATACCAAACTTCCATAGTGAATAAGATGTCAAGTACTCAAGTTGAGCACAATCTGTATGTTGCCATCAACATTCTCATCATTTACATTGGACTTCATACCCATGGTTTCATAGAAGTTTAGTATTCTGGGATTTAATCATCTCCCATGCAGTTCTATGCCAACTGTATCCCATATCCTATGGGTCCTTTTTTTGCATTTATGTTCAACCTGATTATTAATGACTTATCTTCATTACATCTTGTTAGTTGCAGTAACCCAATCATAAACGTTCATCACATCATATTTCAAATGATGGTAATCTGATGGTTCTTATACTTTATTTACCCATTTTATGGAAAGACAGATAGCTTAAGTATCAAGAACATCCATGATCTATCCCTACTTATTATTTCACCTTGAAGTATTATGATGAACTCCCCGTCATGCTACGGAAGTTGGGTTAGTTTTACAAAGTTTTTCAACTTCATTTCCTTAAAGGTTTAAGTGCTGCCCAAAAGGAACATCAGCAAGTTTTTGAGACTTAACCCTTATGTGTTGAACTTTATCATATCATCCCTAAGTTTCATCATAACCATTTATTTCTAGTAAAGTTACTCAATCTTTACTAGAGGAATCTTCCTTAAGTATGTATACATAAGCATGTACACCAAGATTCATACCTAGATGATTTCTCATCTACCAAACAGTCAACCTTTAATTGGTCTTGTGAGGAATCACAACCTCTTTCTTACAATAATATTTATTTCCCATACCTTACATCAGTTCAGATTAAAAGAATACTGCAACGCTGCCCCATAATGTATTCTATTAACCTATCCATTATATTACTGATTTATAACTTCACAATTCATCCATTGAACTTACTAGGTTCATTTAATTCATAAGGTAATTAATACATATTAATGAATCACAACGATATAACAGTCTTCAAATCTGAACATCTAATGATTCAATTTTCATAAATATCACAAGAAAATACCATATCCATACCGATATTAATATAACAAGTATAAGTTATTACAGATGGTGCAGAGAGGCATCATCCGTCTTACAACAATATGAAGCTAGTACTTATTGAACAAATATGGAATCTTTACCATGTTACAATACATCATAAATGTACCCAGTAGATTTTTACAACAAAATCTTTACTCGAAGACAACAAATAACTTCCTTGACATAATTAAGAATGTCTCAATTCTACAATTGACTGCCACTATATCCTTTATAAGTAAGCATACAGTTCAATTAGATAATCAAGGCATTTCTTTACTTTATACCCATTATCTTCACTCACTTTCCTGCAATGGTTAGGCAAGGTCAGTTCGACTGAAATGAGAAAGAAAAGTCCTTTATCCCATTTATCAATTTATGTCATTAAATGCTTAGAATGAATAAATACTACAATAACATCTTTCTTACAATTTAATCATATAATTCCACAACATCATACTTTAGTAACCTGCTTTGCAATCATTAAGTACAACTCTTTTTACCTCTTTCAGTATTCCACAAAGACAAGGTCTTATTACTACTTCACATAAATAAGTTAAAGAAAAACTAGATAAATATATTCATACCCAATAATGACCATCAACTAATCAATAACACAAGTTATTAAAAATACGATTGAATCACATAAAGTTAGATAGAGTAATCAGACTCTTATCAATCATGGTATGAATCTATGTCATCCCATTAATAACTAGAAATTGCTGCAACTATTGTTGTTGCTCTAGAAATTCAACAAGTATTAACCTTGGACTCACAAGGTATTCCTAGCTACGAAAATGGAGCCAACCAGTTTCAGCAATACCAACATATCCTTCAAATAGATCTGATAAATACACATGACATTTACATGTCATAACTACATAAAATAGTATATCCTGCATTATCCATTATATCCTTTAAAGGAATGATATCCATACATCTCAAGTTACATATCATAGTAACTTACAGGAATTAAGGCAATATAGACTCAGTTGCCTACTTATTCCGTATTGTACCTTCTTTAATAAAACTCATCATCTCCAATTATATCTTACCACATTCAGCTGCAATAAGAATCTAAAGACACAACCATTCCAAAGCTTATTTATGCTTGCGTATAGGGGCTAAACTCCCCAAATTTGTCTCAATGACTAGCACATATTACTCCTCAATAATGGAGATATGTTACACTTGATTTAATCATCCTACAGAGATTCAATCAGTTACATAAAATTTACATAATATTAATATTAAAATCTTCAGTAAGGATCGATTTAAGAATGGGAACAACTAAGTTTCCTTTCCATTATTGCACCTTATATATGGAGCAACAAAACTTATCAAACATATCCATAGTGTAATCCAACCAAGACCCCTTGGTTTCAAGTAAGACTTTTTAGTTCTTTCAAGAAAACATAAAACAACCAACACTTTTATTCATTATCCATCAAGGTCCCAGCTCCAATCGAGCTTTCCTCAACTTTGTGATTGGTTATAAAAACATATAACATATGAATTGAATAACTTCCAGAAGGAAGAAGAATTGGTTTACCATACTTGGTATAAGATAAGTTAGGCTCATCCCTTCGAATCCTAAACCCCAAATTCATTTGTTGTTCTCTAGTATCAATTCGAAATGGTTTATACAACCACTTTGAAAAGATAGCAATTAATTATATTCCTTAAAATCGAATTGATTTGAAGGCTCGACATGATCTGCATTCTATTGCATCAACTAAAGGTGGTTTCCATATCCTAAGAAAAGGGATATTCATGATGAGCTTTACAACCTACACAAGGCTGAATAGTGACAGAATAAGATTTATTCTGCAACTCGTCCACTGTTACTGCTTATTGCAATGAAACTAGTAGTAATCCCTGTTACCATCCCATAACCTCTCCAAGAGTTACAAGGTCCAATATACCAGCCAAGGTTAACATGAAGTGTTACCAAATAGTAACCAAATCACTTAGACTGAACCATGTCAGAAAGGTTAATACCCTAATTTTCTCTACGGAGAGAGAGAAATAAAATTTTCTCGTGAATCCATTTAAGG
The DNA here is from genome assembly GCA_019776745.2 of Taxus chinensis. Classification (NCBI taxonomy): domain Eukaryota; kingdom Viridiplantae; phylum Streptophyta; class Pinopsida; order Cupressales; family Taxaceae; genus Taxus; species Taxus chinensis. The sequence goes on along the minus strand of CM034151.1, from coordinate 317,142,806 downwards.
TAAAGGATTACGTTGGGAAAACTACCAAATCCTTAGCCCTAGTGGCAATCCCACCTCACTACCATTCAATATGATGGAGAATATAGCATACTATTAATACACCCTCAGCATGAGATAGAAACAACAGACCAGAAGTAATAAACATCATTATCGGTAATTGGGCTAGTACTAGATCCCATTGACAAGATTCGGTTAGATAAAAGAAAACCCAAGAATCCAAATTCGATTCTGCATAATATTAAATATTTACACCATAACCCATCACTATCTAAATCAACCCAATCAAACAATGCAAATGAAATACAGTGGTTCCAAAACCTCTCCTGGTAGTACCATCTACAGTCATCATTGTCAAGCATGATTCAAGCAGAATAAAAGATAAAAAGATAATAGTTTCCCAGGGTTACAGTCATACGATTTTCCATTTCTTTTCACACAAAAATAAAGTATAACAAACAACAACCCCAAACTATCATGTACCCAATTTTTCTTAGCTCAAACCAAAATTGCCAATATGTATTCATTCTAACCTCTGATGAATTAAAAAGATAAAAGGGATAAAGAATGTTTCTTGCCTAGTAAAATGGCAGGCCAAATTCTTTTCTTCCGGCTTCCTTCGCAGCCCCAAATCGAGCACAACTTCTAATCAAACTTAGATCACATTTCTAGCAGTCCTTTCTCAGTGAAACATTTTTATATAGCAACAGATTTAGAACTTACATGGCTTTACAGTCTTCTGCCCCAAGAAATTCACCATGCACAGATACCAAAAGTGGAGTTTTTCCCAATTTTACCAACAAAACTAAATGAAGAAGTTGCATGCAATTCGCTTTCTTAGGGAGCTTTACAGATTTTTGTAAATATTAAATGTAAAATTTAATGGGATTCAAAGTGGAAGTACCATGCTAGTGGCTCATCCAACAAACACCGCCCTTCAACTTTCCTCCAAAATTGGTAGGATTTCTACATTTAAAACCTTATTTACCTTTTTCCATGAAATTTGCTAAATAACATTTACTTAATTACTTTCTATAACCTAGGTCGATTAATCCTTTCAAAAACATAGGTTATAATATAGTATAAGACCAATGCTATAGCACATGCATAGCCTTAATGTTATTATCTAAATGCCCCATAACTCCCATAGAGATACATATTAAAATGTGAAATCAGCTATGATAATTTCATAATCCAATATAAGCACCATGGCCTAGGATTCATAAGCCGGAGTCTACTGACCATAGTGGTTGATTGTTAAAAGGTTTGTTAGACAAATCTGTAAACTACGTTCCCTTGTCTAAAACATATTACCTTCTAGGAATGGAACAATGAAATATACTATTTCATAGGTATCATATTATCCTTAGAAAACTTTAACCCTTCCCATTGTGATATCATGACCCAACGCCGCCGGTACGACATATTAAGTCATGTCGTCGATGGCTTATTACACATCTTTTAATCATAACCAATCATACATGTTTTCAATACTTCAAATATCAGTTACCAACTAATTATCTTGATTGCATGAATGTTTTTCACAATTGCAATCTTAATATTTAAATACAAAATAGGGGTTCAAAGTGAAAATTATTAAAAATACCCAATTCCCATCACTTTAGTAGGAGCAACATAACACTTCCTACCCTTATTAAGTGCATGGCTGGCGTTATCCGCACAACCTGTTAAGGCAAACATGTTGTGGCAAGTGAAGATGCACGTTAGAATCTAGGAGTCACTGCATTAAATCCTTTGACTTAGTTTTATCATTCAAAGGATAATTTCAACTCCTTTATGATCCTGAACTAAATTTGCGGGGTGTTACAATTATAGTGATAATAGGAGTGAATCAAATGATGATATGTTTGAATTATCTCTTGAAATATAAAATTATTGGCTTGCTTGAGATTTTATTTCATCTACTTATGGTATGGAGAATGATTTTAGTATATATGATTTCCCTTTCCCTTCTCATGAAATCATAAATGATATAATTTAATGCACTTCTGATTCTTCTCACGATGTCATGAAAAATATTTACTTGAATATTTTATTCCCTCAATAAATGATGCACTCGTTAATACCTTACCTCTCTCTTACATTGAAATGATTACTGAAATTACAAATGACATAATTGCATGTTCTCTTTCCTCTTCTTCTATTGCAATGGAAAGTGGTACAATTGAATGTGTCATCCCTTATTTTACTCTTGAAAGAGAAAATGATGCATCTACTTATGTTACTTCTCCACCTCTTATACATGATAATGTGGAAAATGCTAGAAATGAATATCTTTCTCATATTGAACATGTTACAAATGCTTCTTTTACTCTTGTTGAAAATTATGCACTTATTGTTCATGTAAAATAAATGATTTACATATTGTTATTGATGATGTATCTCTAGATTCTAATGGAACCAAAATTGGTGCCACTTCATTTTGAGCCTTGTGATTAAAATTTGGAGTTCTAAAGCCATTCATAGTGATTAACAAGATTTTTTGGGTGCCCTTATAATTGAAACTTATTAAAAATAACTTGATGGTTAAATTATTCACTTCCTTTGTTAATCAAATTGTAAAATTTAAGCTAAGAAAATAAACTTTGTGGTAGGATCAAAGACTTACCAATTCAAAAATGACCCAAGGAAACATGGCAGAGATCAACTCTGGAAAAGTGAGTTGAGCAAGACAAAGTAACCAATGAATCTTGCGAGAAGCTGTTGATACACCGATATGTGACAAGTGTCACCCATTTTTCTCAAAGTCAGAACCTTCAAAGTCAAGCCAAGGGGAAAGTGGACCGATGTAAGCCAAGAGGTAGAAAATTGGTGAAGCCAAGTCTTAGCCAAGGAACTTGCAGATGATTTTAAAGTTACATTGAAAAGAGGAAAAATATCCTGAGAGCTCTGAGAGTTTCGAGATCCCAAAACCCGAAGATGCCTAGTGAGGGCATTTCCAGCATAGATGCCTTGAGGATTTCGAGAGTTACATAAAGTAAAATCAAAGGGATGAGGATGAATTTATAGAGTTCCGAGATCCTAATTACAAAGAAATCACGTACTAAAAGTCCACATGGACCAATCCGTGTGCTCGTAGTTTAGAAAAGGCATTCATTCAAACAAGCAGATACTTCAAATAATCAAACCTTGAGACCTCAAGATTTAGAGAGGTTGACACATGGAATTAGCTTTATTAAATTTGAGTCAAATGTAGGTTTCAAGCTTGAGAAAATAAGGCTATGGGGAAGTAACCGATTGGTGGAAAAGTTTTTCATGGGATTAAATTTGATGCCTCCTCCAATACAAAAAAAGAGCTCTGGGACGTCTTGGTTGGAAACGATGTTGGTGAGCAAAGGACTACCGATTGTAAAGCTTTTTGAGAGGGCTACATGTTGGTTATAGTTTTGGAGAAAATGGTGGGGAGACCTAGGATATTTCGATGATAATTTTTCAGCCTTTTCCGCCATTGGTCAATCCATTCCTCCAATTTGCTCGTTCTCTTGTGCGTGTGTGGGGACCTCTTGGATGCCCTTCAAGTGCATGTTACTTAGAGAACTCATTTGAATCCCTTTGATCATTTGTGAGCTCAGAATTGTTTGCCAATTGTCATTTGATCCATGGATGATCTGTGCACACTTTTTCCTTTTCTCTCATTGGTTCCCAAGCTCTGATTTCTCTTCAATTCCATTTTTGGAATGTTCTCTCAGTTGTATAAATTTGTGAAGTGTATGCTTTGACCAAAGCGTCTTCCAACTTGGCCAAAATTCTTTTGGCTTGGTCCTTTTTGGTCTGGATCTTTGATCCCTTTGGTAGTCTAGTTTGCAGGTGTTCATTTTAGCTTTGTTTTAGATTTTTGGAGAAGGAATGAATGTAATCAATTTAAGGATATCATAATAAAGATTTGAGAGAGTAGTCATGTTTGTTTTATTGAGTCATAAATGAGATAGTGGATTAGAAAGAAAGCCATCACTTGAGTCAGAAGTGTATTCACTCAAGTTATTACATTAACCATTTGGTAATTAGAAAAAAATGCGTGATGTGTAGTCACCAAAGCATTTGGTTGTAAAATCCTTGTGGAATTCTAGTTTTATTTGCACTCAATAAACTTAGCTAATGCTATATTTCAGATTTTGAGTCATGGTGGTTTAACGACTTGTTAAAATTGAGTATATGTGGTTTAATGGTTGTCTGAATTGTGGGGAGTTGTAGCAATTGTGTAGATTGATGCAGTTCTTGTTTTATCTCTGACTCCTTCATCTTCAACTTTGCAGATTTGGCCCAATGAATAAGGCGCATGTGAAGTTGGAATGATCGAATCCCCCCTCCTTTAGTTAAACCTTGTTGTACAAGCCCCCTTGAGACCTCTTTTATATAACATTGGATTCCTTTTTTTTATAATGATCTGTTTATTTGCAGCCTTTGCCTAGTTTTAAGTAGTGTTATTACTCTCTTGCTAGTGACAACCAATTGGGTGGGAGGTCATAGTGGTTGGGCTGCTTACCTAGGTTTACCACTCTATGTTTGCATTATCTTTGTTACTTGACATCCTTTGGGTTGCTATAGGGTCTCTCCCCTAGGTTTCACAGAGCCTAAAGAGTTAGAAGTTAACCACCTTCCTATTTTTTGACCTTGAATTTTCCCTTATTAGTGAAGAGAACCAATTTTACTACTATTGACTCATCATCCACCTTCTCTTCACTTGTCCAAACAAGTAGAATAGATTTGAGAGCTAACAAATTGGAATCGTTTCCAGGGATGTGCAAATTTGGCGTTGATTTAAATTCCTTGGTTTCATTTTCATATCAATAATTTCTTTTCAGTTTCAATTGTTACGTATGTTTACAAAGAGTGCTTATCTTATTCTTCTTTTATGAAGTGAGGAATCACTATGGATTTTTAAACTAGCATGCTTCAACATTTGTTTTTATTTTCTATCATCTGATTATTGGTTGTCTATATTTTGAGTTTTGGTAAAAGGGCTCAGAATTGGTGCTCTTTCATTTTTCTTGGAAACTCCTTGTAATATGTTTTTAGAGCTTTATGTTGGGTTAGTGGTATTCAAAATTGTTGATGATAAAAAATGAGTGTTTGTAAGATATATATATCTTGTTTCGCTTCTTGTGTTCAGTTTGCTGGTAGTTCAGGTAACACTTGTGATTGTTCAACTAGTGTATTTGGTCTATGAGTTCAATTTATTCAAAGAAGTACTTTCGTGTGTCCATGGGTTCTCATTGTGCTCTGAATGATTAATTAAAATGTGGGACTATTCTAGGTTAATCTAATATAAAGAACAACAATAAATAATAGATAAATACATAAAGGAAATGACCTAAACAACTAAAAGTAGAAATGTAAAGCCCTAATGTGCAAGGAGAGTTAAAAAGAGCTTAGCTGATTCACAGATGTGTTGTGACTGTGTCGTAGAGAAGACCAGATAAACAAAATATCATAACAACCACACAAAAGCTCCGGAAAAATACATTTGGAATAGTAGGCTGGACTGGGGCACGTGGAGAGGGATAGGAGCACCTATAGGTGCCCTGGTTTGAGAACTAGCTGCCATGGTCTATGAAAAAGATCTGTAACCTTCCTCTGAGGTGTCGCTTAGTGATCGCCTGACTTCACTTCTTGTTGCACTATCTTCGTTGGAATTCTCAGTATGTCACTAGAAATCAATGATGAAGTAGAGAACCACATAACCCCAAAACAAGCATCAAACCCTTAAAAAATAAAGATACATATGAAGGGGTTAGACTGTCCTCAGCAGCCAAAATGGTGGACTTACTAACTGAGCGCTACAATACATCTCAGACCCGATGTAGTTCTATGTGTGTGTGTGCAATCATGCCCTAGGTGCTCTTGTTCCAGTCACACTTTGTGAAAGTAGCGAGTAATAACTATATGTAGAAATGTAATAAAATGGTGGATGTAATAGAATAAAATTCTCTCCTATATAGTGTGATGCAAATGAACCAGCCTTGTGCTTTGTGATGGAGCTAGATGAATGTAAATGGAGCCTTTTATGGATGAAACATTAGGTGATGATAGTAGTGTTTAGTCCTTTGTCCATCATTATAGTCTCATAACTTTATATTTATATGGTTCTCTTGTTCTAATTTCGTAATTAACCCCAAAAATGTTGACCACCAAAAATATAAGAAGCTCAAACAACTAGAAAGTACCCAAAAGATGGAGGTAAAGAAGGAAAAGGCTTAGGGTGGCCCAAATGGGACTAGGGCATCCCAGTACGGGGCCGGGTGCCCTAGTAAGAGGTAGAATGACGCAAAATGATAAAAATAGACTGGGCAAGTATGTCCTGAAGGTCAGAATTGACGACATAAAGCTAAGTAAAATGGCCAAAGGATATGGGTTAATTAGTAATTTCTTCACTCAAAAACCATATGAATAGTAGTATGAGACTAAGACTAAATAATGCCTAAAGTGTGTGATTTTGTGTCTACACCAAATAGGCCCATCCACATAATTTCATTTATTAATCATAGATATCAACAAATTGATAAAGATTGTTTCCATTATTTCTTAGCTTCTTCCCCCAAATCTATTAGAGAATCTCTACCTACCTTTAATGAAAATATTACACTTAAGGGAGAGAAACATTAAAAGCCTTTATTAAATCAATTGAGGATTTTGGGGTTGATAATGAAGTTACTGTGGTTAGGTTGTTCATTTAAAGTTTAGTTGATGATGTCTGGGACTAGTTTAACGAGATGCTTGATCAGATTAATCATTCTTGGGATAAATTTTAACAACTCTGCTTCGAGAGGTATGGTAGTAAGATTGATTAATCTTCTCTTAACATTTATTTCTATAACTTGGTAAAAGAGAAGGATGAAAGTGTTTATACGTCTAACCTTGGGTTTTTGGAAACATGGAATACATTCCCTCAACATTTAAAACCAAGTAAATCTTATGCCCTCATTGTATATTGTGATGTATTCAATGGTTGATTGAATTACTACTTGAGAGTTAATAATCCATTGAAACTCTTCATGATTTCAATTTAGCTTTGAAGTTTAGGGATCTTTCATATGCTTATGATCTAGGTGTTAAGACCTCCATTGTTGAAAATTAGTCTGATTTATATGAAGAGATGATAACTATTAATGATCAATTTGATTATGAGGACCCTATAGTTGATATTAATATGAAATCACATGATTATAATTTTTATTTACAGTCTAGTTTTCTAATAATTTTTTCATCTCTCTTTATGATGAATGCGGATATTGTGATGTTAATTTTGATCCATTCTCTCAAAAGGATTATTTTATAGAGTATTCTAGTTTTATAGAATGGTATCCTCTTGATGAGCTTGAAAGTGATGCTCTAGTTTCTCCTAGTATAGTTGTAAGTGTTTACAATTGTTATGCTAAAATTGAGGACTCTGTTGCATATGTAGAATAAAATAATAATTTCATTCTAACAATCACTTTCTAGGAGAATCACTTATCGACTTGTGCGCGCTTTCAAGTTTTGAAGATTTTAACATTAAAGAGAATGAGGCCTTTTTTTATTTTGTTGCAAATGGATACTGATTTTATGAATGGGGATCAATTTTCCTTTGGTGAATTTTTTTAGTCCGAGGAAGTAAAAAATGATTTTCTCCAAGCACTTGAAGTAAAAAGGTAGAAACACATCATGGATAATGAGCTATTTCACTTAGAAATTTTGGGATACCCCTTTAAAATTTTGGTCTTTTTACCTTGTGAAAGTTAGTGGTCATGTTGTTTTTTGTCCCTTGGAATGATACTTATTTGTTTAATGTTTTTCCTTAACTCTTTTTTGGATTATAGGATTGCTCAAGATTCTTTTAGGAGGTTTCTTGGTCACATTTGCAAAATACTCACTTGCTCAAAATTTCTCAAAAATCCATAGAAGCTAATTTTTGAACTCACCTCTAGACCTATGCGGATTTTTCAAGTTACTTTACTTTATACAAGATTGAAGTCCTCAATAAAAACCCAATTTGCACTATACAGTGTTAGGTGGTTTACGCCATTGATTTACTTCTTATAAGACTTCAAGTAGAAATTTCAAAACCTGATCTGCACTATACCAAATAAACTCAGAAAATCGTGGATACTTTTCTTCTTAAAATAAATTGAGTAAATCAGGTCCCAAAGTCTAATTTACACTATTATGAGTAAAGTGAAAGTTGATATTACTTTACTTTATAAAGCAATCAAGTAGAGTTATTTCCAAAACCCACAACCCAAGCCAAGACCTAATCGGACTTTTCAAACTACTCTACTAGCTACTCAATAACAAGTAAAGCTAAGTAGAGTTAGAATCCCACTTTTCTCTCAAGTCTAGACCCACTCAGGTTTCCAATAATGCTTGACTCCACTAACTTAAACTAGAAAAGTAGATAGAAAAACCCAAACCCAAATCAAATGATGACGTGGATTTTATCACACTTGTCTGCCAAGTGAATTTAATTAGGTGGAAAGTATAAAAGTAAAAAAAATCAAATTCATTTCCACCTAGCCTTCCACTATTCCAAGCAAGAAGCGTACCCTATAAATCCCGAGCTACCTCGAACCAGTCGACTGAAGTTATATTTGAGCAATCCATTGGTGACCCATCTGGAGAAAAGGCATGTTGAGCATCCTTCCCTTCTCTCTTTTCAAAATTTCCTAGTGTTTATTGGTAATTTTCTTTGTTCAAAAATGTTCTTCTTTCCATCTAGGGTTTTCTTGTCTAAAATCCATGTTTTTCCCTAAAAAATCATGTTGAATGCCATCAAAAAAGTTGTAAAACTTGTGAATTATTTGGGAAAATTGTATACATGTTAGTTTTTGTGAAAAAATGTAACTGTGAAAACCCTAATTTTTGACCTAGTATGAAAACTAGTTAGTAGCCCATCTTTTCATGGAAATTCCTTTTTAACTTCTTACCCCTATGCTATGTGGAATTCTTACTAACTCTTAGCTCAACTTAAATTTACTTCACCTCTAAAACTCATTAATTCCCTTTAAACATTACTGGAGATTCGACCCATGATTTCTTAAAATACAATGCTAAGCATGAACTAAAACTACTTTTTGCTTCCTCAATGTCATGCACGGAAATGTACAACCCTCATTACTTAAAGACTAGTGCCAAGAGGGGTTTTCAAAGGTCTTTACTTCTTAGTTTATTATAGGAACCCACATCTCTAGTACTTACTTGATAGACATCTTAAACAACTAGCCCCTGTAAACCTGAACCACATTGTGAAAATAAGTTGTCTTACCTGCTTACTTACTTAAAGATTGAAACATCACTTACATATGATTTTTGAGGACCTTGATGACCAGATAAACACTTAATATGTACATGAACTTGAAATTTCTTTAAGTCATTATATAGGTTAACAGTTTAACTCAAATTCTACATATTAAGCAGGAACATGTGTTGATAGCTCAGTAGTTTTCATAGTCTTACTAGAGGGAAAACACAACAAATGTCTGAAGCACAAGAAAATCATCAGAAATAGAAGGGGTAGCTATAGTTCAAGAAGATCCTAGTCTTGTAGTTGAAGAAACTTCTAGGGAAAGAAGAAAGGGAAAATATAAAGCTAAGCAAGTCAGTGAGCCTTGAGTAGAGAAAATGAAGTATGAATACAAAGGCTATCCAATTGAGTCATGCATTGGATCCAAGCTTATAGAAATTAGTGATACTGATATGGGTCATGTGTCTATAAATGAGTTGATAGATAGATCCAAAGCACCAAGTAAAACACCTCTGATGTAAGCTATGTGAAAAATGAGATAATACAAGCAGCAACATTCCCAAGTACTGCTCAGTTTCCTAAATTTGTCTTAGAATGTGCTAAATTTTATGATCCTCTCACTAGAGAAGTGAAGGACACATAAGGGAATGTGGTGGTAAGACTTGATACCCAATATTTCAACTACTATTTGAAGATTCCAACAAAATAAAAATTTCTAGAGGTGACCATGGAGAAATCCATTGAGAAATGGGAAAAGAATACAACTGACTGCATTAAGATCATGAATGTAAGCTACTTGATAAAGCCAAAGCAAGCATCCAGGTTCCCTAAAACCATAATAAGGTCAAATCTGATTCAAGAAGTAGATGAAATTACTCAATTGTTATGTAGAATCAATGGGGAAAAGAATTCCAAACACTTCTCCACATGGATGTACTCCTTCATAAGAACAATTGATGTCAACAAGACTAATGCATTGATTAATTGGGCTCAGATGATAAGTAACAATATTGATCATCAGCTAAGAGAGGTATAGAAAAAATTCAATTTCAAAATGAATTCTTACTTGGTATATGTTTGTGGCCTTAAATGGAACTTTTACTAGATTACATAGTAAAGGAATCTTAGCTGCAGATCCAATATATGAATATTATCCTCAATTGGTGCTATCTGAATATTTCAAAAAATATAGAAGGGTAAATGATGGATTCTTTTACGAAATCATTTGCAAGCTCAATAATGAAATAAAGGAGAGGGTGAAAAATGTGGCATGGGAAACAATTTCCTAGTATGGATGTGTCTTCATTCAATTTTCTAATTTCACCTATCTCAGAGTTTTTGGCTTTTCAGGACCACCACTCAAGCTCCCAAGGTACCCAAATGACAAGTGGGTGTTGATGGAACTATGTAGGCAACTGGTAGAACTCATGATCTCTAATCAAGGTATCACAAGGTAGTAGTTGGCTTCCCCATTACAATTGGTAATTATCATTGTGCCAACATTCATAAGGCAAAGAATATTCAGAAGGAAATGTTTCACCACTATAGACAAGAATTATTTGAGGCTAGGGAAAATTTTGATTTCATAAAATTAGCATAGAAAATAGTCTCAATGGAATACATGCACATCCCTGCATTAGAAATACTTTTGGATAGAATGTAGAGATGAATTTGAGGTCAGAAAGAGAGATTATAACAATGGTTAACAGTCAAGTAAATTGTTGATTATGGACTAGCAAAGATTCTTGAAGATCTCACTGATGATGGGAAAGTTGTTCTTGATTCCTATAATGAAATGGGGGGAGATAAGGCCCCATTTCCACCAATTGACTTAAAAAAGAATCATGTGAAAACAATTGAGGAGATAACTTCAAAGGTCTTAGCCTACACCTCAAAATGGCTTCTTGATAGGGGTTATTGCATGGGAGAATCAGTAATGAGACATATAAGTAAGGTAAGAATGAAAAGGAAGGGAGTGAAAGATGAAAGTAGTAAATGATCTTGAAAGACACCAAGTACAATAGAAAAGGCCTAGAATTAGAAAAGATGGAGAGAATTCATCAACAACACAAGAAATAACTCATGGAGCTACTACTATTGAAGCTACTCCTTCATCAACTCAAGTTGTTTCTTCATCCCTGACGGTCTCTTCATTACAAGTTTCCTCTATGTGAAGATGATTATAAGTATGCCACCACTGAAGCCCACTTATTTTTCTCCCCCCAATAAGTATAAATACTCCACCTCCCCATCCTCCTCCTTTCTCCCCACCAGGAAATCCTCCTCATCCACTAGCAGAGGATCAACCTAGCCTCCACTATGAGGAGGGACATGACACTACTTTGGAGATACCTTCATCACATGAAGTATCACAAGTATAGGAGACATGAGGATATGAAACAGAAACTACAAAAATGAAGAGTATAGAAGAAGGATAAATTGAAGAAGAACATGAAAAGTAGATTCATACAGAGGCTAGAAGAGAGAATCAAGTACATGAAGAAGATGATATTGAAAAGAAATATGAATTATATAAAACCAATAAGACAACTGAAGAACTAGAGTTAGAAAATTAGTTGTTAACTTAAAATATGGTAGAGTTTGAGAAGGTACTATTTCAATACACTGGAGTTGAGATAAGCTAAGAAATGGTATTGCATTCTAGTGCAGTAGGGACAAGCCAAGAGATGGTAGTGCATTTAGGTACTCCTACTTCTGTAAGTCAAGACTTCTCAGCCTAGTTAGCATTGCAAATGGTTCCATAGGCTAAGGAAGTAATAAATCTAGAGAATATGTACCTACAACCTTTGAGAAGTCTTGATAAGAGAGGGAAAAAAACTAAATCTACCAAAGTAACTTCAAAGTTTGTAATTAAATCATCAGGGTAGAATTTTTTTGAGTTATCAACTCCAGTGAAAGGAAATTATAAAATTGAGTTGATTAAAGGAGATATAACTATGACAAGAATACCTTTGGATGAATTTACTACTGAGGGACTCAACCAAGATACACAGACTTTGATTGATACACTTTTTCACAAGTTGGATAAAGAGAAGGTAGATAAGGCCAAACTGAATGAGTGAATTTCCAAGCTATGTGAAATCGTAGCGAAGGTTGCTAAGTCTTCTTCTCAACCCGTACCATCAGGAGAACAGTTTAACCCACAAGTCATCACAAAATTTGAAGAAACTGGAGACAAAGCCAAAGCTGTGGATGAATGGGTAATTCAAATCACTGAGAAGGCAAAGAAATAATTCTTGGAAGTGCCAAGAAATTTGAATGATCTTTAAAGTAAGTTGACTCAATTGAAGAATCTAGGATTGGAAATGTAAAATGAAAATGGGATTGTTGAGCTTTATTTCGAAAGTCTTGATAAAATAAAATATTTTTCAGAAAAGGTATTGGTTGAAGAACAAATTGTGCCAAAAAGATCAGCAAAAAGGGTAATCAAGAAGAGTTAACCATATCCTTTCGCATGAAGCTTCTTAAGGAAATGATACAAGAGATGAGAATTTTGTAGGAAGAAGTGGATGAATCTATAGAGAAACTTGATGATTGTATCTTTTATATCACAAGCTATGACATTGCCAAGCCACCAAGTACTATTGAGGAATTTCTTCAACTTTTCAAGAAAGAAATTGATAAGGACATTACTCCTTTTACATATGATTCAATAGAGAGATTGGTGAAGCTTCACCATGATGTTAAAAATATTGAACCTAATTTGGTAAGAATAAAAATTCTTGGCAAGAAGTTAGCAAAGGAACTCCTCAGGTTTGAAATAGAAATACAAGCTATTGCTAAAGAAGATCAAGAATTCATGCAATATATGATGGATTAACACATTAAGTACCAGGAAAATTTCAATACTAAATTCCATCAATTGGAGTGACTTCTTCTTGATTTTTCTTCTCCTTCATCTTATTTCTCCAAGCAATGTAGTTTGCGTAGTTAAGCTAGAAATGTAAAACTTAATTAATTTGGTTGAAAGCCATTACTTCAAGTTATTTTGAAAAAATCAATTACTTAAAAATAGTTTGGCATTACATGCAAATTAGTTGATTTTGATTTAAATTGTATAGAATTTTTCAAATACCACACCTCATCCTTTGCATGTTAGAAAAAGAGAAATTCAAGGAGAAGTTTTCTCAACTACTCACAAGTTTATAGCTAAACACATGGGGAAGGCATAATAAATGTCTCCTATTTGTATTGTCTTTCTAAATGCTATAAATATAGGATGAGGCCTACAGGCCAAAGGATCAGAACTTTTTGGCAATAAGCTATTGTAATTTTTTTGCGTGAATTTAAAGATTTCAAACTTTGTGTTGAGATTCTTGAATGTTCATTGTGTGAAATTGGCTGAAATTGAATAAGAAGAAGGTGGATTTCTGAAGAAATTTGTGTCTAAGATATCTTGTTGTGCGTTATGTGAGGATTTAACAGAAAACTTTTTGTTACCTTAAATCTAAATCTGAATTCATTTCTTTCTTTTTCATTTGTTGAAGATTATGAAACTTCTTAAATGTTTATCTATTTTGTACGGCTGCAATAAGCTCTGAAATCTACTTATTGTAAAGTACATTCTCTTGTTTTCTCACTACTACTATCTCTTCTATATATTATGTTCTCTTCTTTTCCACACAACTTCTAAACACAACTGCTTACTTGTTACAAAGTTACTTAGCTATGGTTCATGAGCTTTATGATTAAAGTAATACCAAGGAAACTAATTTAGCTTGCACATAAATTGTATAAATCGCTAGTGTGAATAGTTAGAGTAGATATACATCTTGCACGGGAGATTCACCATTAAATGAAGGGGATTTATCCCATGACTTCCTAGGTTTGTTTGTGTAGCCAAGCATAAAATTTAGCCAAAATTTTCTGGCGACTCCGTTGAGTAATCAAACAACTCCTTGCTTGGAAAAATTTACTTTTCTCCAAGTTAGTGAACCTGTTCTTTTCCTTGAGTCTTAAATTTTTCAAGTAAGTTGTTGACCACTTGAAATTCCCATGCCCTGCTAAAATAAAAATGATTCTCTTAAAAGTGAGTGTTTGAGTTATTAATTGGTTAAACATTAGTTTATGTGATTGAAGAGAGGTCGTTAAAACCAAAAGTGTTGATCTATTTAAGTCCATTTCAAATTGAAATCTTGCATACAAAGGGAGAACCACTTATTCTAAAAAATGATTACATGTTAAAATTAGATTTTTCTGCACGTCATTTCAAATCCTCTTGATTCGCCTTTGCATGCCAAAACATTTCTTGATTAAATTAAAGTGCTAAGTTTAAGTTTAAATTGTTTGCATGTTGGACTACTGCACACCACTTAACTGAGTCTTTTTCCCATAAAATCAAAGTTTTTTTGAGCTAACTCGCCACATTTCAAGTTCTTTAATCCTGACAGACCGTTCATTTACATAGACAAGTAGAGCTTAGGGAAGAATTTATAATTTCTTTAGATTGCAAGAGTAATTTAATTTCAATCATCCTCCTCAAACCATAACACGTAGAGAAATCCTTTCACCTGTGGGAAGAGTGCAAACTCCTCTTGTAGAGAAGCTGTAACATAATCCAACAATTGAGATTATTCATTTGGTTAATCCTCAACTTCATATCCCTCTAAGAATGGCATAAAAACTTCCTGTCCCATGGGGCATGGATTTTGGCCCTCTAAATTTAACACCCCCTCTCCATGATTTTCCAAAAGGATCGAGAATAATTTCCCCAAATTTTACGGAGATGGAAAAAAGAATGCAGATGATCATTTGGTTGCATTCTTTATATCTTGTGGAGTACTTATTGTTGAACATGAAGATGTGTTTGTTAGGATCTTCACAGAAAATATACATGATATAGATGGAGAATAGTTTTATCATTTTTCTCCTATCACCATAACTAGTTGGAACACCATGTGATAACATTTTATAAAAAGATTCAAGATGACAGAAGATTCAAGTATATTGATTAGTCAATTATCTCAACTTAAAAAATAACCGCATGAGCATATGTGGGATTTCATTGCTAAATTTCAAAGGATACTCTATAAGATTCCTCCTACTGCCTTACTTAGTGATGAAAATTAGAAAGTATTTTTCATTAATGATTTATTACCAGAAGTTGGTTATCAGCTATGTAGAGCACGTCCTTTTGACTTGTTGACAACTCAAAACATTGTTATTGAAGTTGAGGATGATCTCATCATGGATTGAAAAATCAAGAATACAACTTATAAGGTTGAATTTTATGCTTCAACAAGTACTTCTGATATGCTACTGCAAATATTGGAAAATGATATGTTGCAGATAAAGAAGTAAATGGTGCAAGGTAATAATGCTACTCTTGCTAGGAATGGTCCTACATGGAATTTCAATAACATAAACCAAAACCGAAACCGCATTGTTGCTACTCCTCAAATATTGGAAATTGAAGCTTCCCCAAGAAACAATGTTAAAATGAATGTAGAAGATCAAGAAGCTGCTAACTATGATCATCTGAAGGTGATGATTTTGTAGACCCTGCTGACAACTCTAACATTGGCTACCTAGAATATGAATTAGAGAATGACCATTATGAAACTTTTGAAGATGACTATGGTCATAATTTTGTAGTTGCTTACAAGATCTCAAGCTCAACAAAGGTGGTGAAAATTTGCTAATGAACAAAGAAGAGAGAAGGATGATTCCAGGTCAGATGTTACCATTGTCAAAAGAGGTAGTCCTCTACCTTCTTCTCTAGATCTAAAAGATAGGCATGCGAATTTGTCTTCTCAACCTCAAAGATCAACTGCTCATGTTCCTTAAGCCAATCCAAATATATCTATCCCCTTTTTTGATATCATTGATCATATTAAGAAAACCAAAATATAGATGTCAGAAGTTGAGTACTTGAGATCATACCCTGGTTAGTTGAATAGGTTAGTTAGGTATGTTCCAAGTAATGGATCTAATAATTCACCCAATACAACAAAAGGAATTTTTCCTAATCCCAGGAACACTTTTCCCTAGAACAATGTTGTAACTATTTCCCCCACATCTTCTGAGAGAGTTGAACCATTTTATGTGTCTTTGTTAATCAATGGTTTCAAATTAAGTAATTATATTAGATTCAAGAGCTTTTGATAATGTCATTCCAGCCAAAGTTGCATATTCTCTTGGTATCACATTGAATAAATCAATAGGGAGATGATATTCAATGAAGAGACACGTCCCTTTGATCGAAAAAATCAAAGATGCACAAGCTATTTTGGCAGCCTTCCCTAATAAAATATTAAAGATGACAATTCTAGTAGTCGAAATTCTTGTCTCCTACGGGAAGCTGTTGAGTAGAAACTTATGCAAAGAGTTAGGGGGAGAAGTGAAAATGGATTGGTCATGTGCTCACATTCCAATCAAAGGAGTAAATTAGGGGTTAGAACTTGAAAGAAAGTAAAAATACATAGTCATGAAGTCTGAAGATCCAAGACATCAGATTCTTTTCTAGGAATGAAATCATGGGGTATATTACTTAGAATTGGACAAAGAAACTCCAGAGCTAGAGATTCAGGAAGGACTAGACAAAGAAGAGAAAAAATTTGGACTCTAGATTTTGATGGAAGCCATTTCTCTCTTGGATCAGGTGTTGGTTTTGTATTGATATCTCTAGAAGGAAAGGTACATCCACAATCCTAGAAATTAATGTTTGAAAATACTAATAACACAACAAAATATGAAGCTTTGTTGTTAGGATTGGAACAAGCCAGAAAGAAAGGAGTAAAACTAATCAAAGCACAAGGAGATGTTGAGCTCATTATAAAGAAAATATGAGGTCAATACCAAGTAAAGAGGGATAAGATGAGACACTACAGGGATAGAGTGTTGTCTGCAACACTTGACTTTGTAGCTTTCTCCATCAAATTTATTCCTAGGGATCAAAACTCCAGAGCAAATTCTCTAGCAGTAACTGCAACACTGTTATCACCAGATCAACCACATGTAATGTTTAGACAAGGTGACTACAAAGTGGAGATGATATTTCTCCCAAAATTCCTTGATAATGTTGACCAGTGGCAAGTTTTCAATGATGATAAGTAGATAGTTACATTTCTTAAGTAGTAGGATAACTTTGAGGAGTTGTACTTTGAAGGAAGCAATTCATCCTCCACATTAAACAACGATACAAATGACTGATCCTAAAGATTATGATAGAAAAGATATAATTTAGATGAAAGGTAATAAAATTCCTAAGGGTTTAGTCTCTTTAGAGGAAATATTTGACAAACATGATCAATTCCTTAAGAAGAATAAATAATATGGTGATAATTCTTCTCCAGAAGTACAATCATTAAATTTGGGTGCCAAGGATGAACCCAAGATGGTGAATCTTGGAAAGTGTTGTTCTAATAAAGAACAAGAAGCATTCATAAATATTCTTAGGAAGTATATTGATGTCTTCACATGGTCCTATAAATACTTAAAGACATATCATCCAAATGAAGTGCACCAATATATTCCATTGTAGCCAGAGAAAAAGCCTTTCAAAGAAAAGCTTCATCAACACAATCCAACTATACCGGGTACCATTTATGCTGAGGTTCAAAAGTTATTAGATGCAGAAATAATTTATCCTATTCATCATTCAAAATGGTTGGCCAATATTGTACCTGTGAGGAAAAATAATGGTGAGATACACTTGTGTGTAGATTTTTGTAATCTAAACCAAGCCTCATTAAAAGATAACTACCCTATTCCCATCTTGGATCACACCCTACAAGTAGTTACTGGTTTAGAAATGATATCTATGTTAGATGGTTTTTTAGGTTACAACGAGATATAGGTAGCAAAGGAAAATCAATACAAGATGACATTCACCACTCCATGGGGAATATTCACTTATCAGAAGATGCCTTTTGGGCTAGTAAATGTAGGAGAAATTTTTTAAAGGGAAATGGACCTGACATTTTCTCATCTGAAGGATAAAAGTATACTGGTATACCTTGATGATTTAACAATTTTCTCCAAAGAAAGAGGTAACCACATTACCAATTTAGAGGAAGTTTTCATTTCAGTGTAGGAAGCATGGGATATCTCTTAATCCCAAAAATTCAATATTTTTTGTCACTGAAGGAAAGTTTCTAGGACACATTGTCTCAAAGGAAGGGACAAAGATTTATCCTGAAAGAGTAAAAGTTATTCAAGACTTACCTTTTCCAACTTCTAAAAAGGGAGTTCATTCATTCTTCAGCAAGGTAAATTTTCTCAGAAGATTTATTCTAGATTTTGCTGAACTAACTTGCCACATTTCAGATATGATGAAAAAGAAGCAAGAATTTAAATGGAATGATGAAGGGAAAAGGGCCTTTGAAAAAATCAAAACAGCTATAGCTGAAGCACCAATGCTAGTATCACCTGATTTCAATAAGGAATTCATCCTTTATTGTTATTCTTTTGAGCACACCATGTCAATTATACTAATGCAAAAGAATGAGGAAAGAATTGAAGCCCCTATAGTATTCATGAGTATGGATTTGAAGGCTTATGAATTGAAGTACACACCAATGGAAAATCATGCATATGCATTCATCAAAGCATGCAAGGCATTCAGGTATTATATTTTATCCACACATACAATTGTATATGTACCTGATACTGCAGTCAAATCCATTTTGACACAACAAGAGTTGGGACTGCTGAGAGGCACCTGGGTCACTAAAGTGCAAGAGTATGATCTTGACATAAATTTAACCAAGATAGTAAGAGGAAGATGCCTTTTCCAATTGATGACAGAAAGGAAACATGATGAACTAGATGCAACAACCTCTTCACTTCGAGTTGAACTTGATGAATATTTTCCTGTAGTCCCCTTTGTGAACCTGGTTGATGAATGGTACAACAAGATTACCTACTTCCTAGCATATGGAGAATGTCCAGATCACCTAACACATAAAGAAAAATGTACTATCAAGATAAAATAAAAGGAATTTTTTCTTTGGGAAAATGTTTTATACAAAAAGGAATTGATGGTGTCTTTCTCTGATGTGTGGATAAAGCTCGGCAAGAAAGGTTACTGGAGCAGTTCCATGACAAATCATGTGGAGGAAACTTCTCAACAAGAGTTACTACACACAAGATCCTTTAGGAAAGGTATTACTAGCCTACCCTTTCTCAAGATACTATAGAATGGGTCTTTAAGTGTCAAGCATGTGAGCAATTTGTTGGAAGTGTAAAGCTGCCAACATTACCTTTAAGATAGTAGTGATTAATGAGCCATTTCAACAATGGGGCATATATTTCATTGGTATGTTGAATCCTAAATCAATCACAACTACATTCTGACAAATGATTATTTCAGTAAATGGGTAGAAGCTATTCTTGTCAAGCATACTACTTCTAGAAGAAGTATGTAATTTTATCAAGGAAAATATAATTGTGAGATTTGGTGTCCCACATAAAATAGTAATAGATAATGCTACAAATTTGTCCTCAGAAGAGCTAATTGACTTTTACTACACATATGGTTGCACTACCAAAACTCTTGCAAGGCTAAATAACTAGACTAACACCACATAGTCTATTAGAAAAGCTACAAATTTACAATAGTAACATCAAGATCTTAGCTTATTGGAATGCTTAAGAAAACTAACATGATATCAATCAATCTAAGTTAAAGCATGCCTACTTAGTGTGAATTGCTAATTAAAATGGACCTATGAAGACCACTAGCAAATCAAATTGGGTTGTTGCTACTTCAAAATGGTGAAAGGATCTCTATAACAATGGCTACAAGGCCATATTAGATATTCCTTTACTAACCAAGCATGAAGATTGGATGCAAAGATTGAGCAAGCTAATCCATCAATGGAAGTAAGGCTCTTGATCATATGTCTTATATGATTAATACTATTCAAAGTATGGTGTAAAGTATGAAGGTAGGAGCTTGGTAATTTTTATAGATTTCTATTGTTAGAGAAGCTTGCATCTTGGTGCATGTGGGACTAAAGGATAAAGTAGATTAAGGCTTGTTAATCTTGATTAGTGAAATTAACAAGTGATTAGCATGTGAGGTGCCTTAATTGACAATTAGGATCAATTAAGAGGCTAGGATAAGATTTTGAAGCCTTTTGAGATGTCTTGGAGGGAAATGGGGTGATTTTGAATGGTTGGAAGAGGGGTATTAACCAATAAGAGGGTTTATTGATCAAATACAAGGGTAAATAGGCTTAATTAGCTAATAATCACTAATTGTTTGCTCGGAAGAGGATAATAACTAACGATGTGTCATCAATTGGCATCTGGAATGTGATAGAGGTTAGTTAATCAAAAAAGCATCGTTAATTAACCAAAATAGAGGGAAACGTTAGTTAATTAGAGGAAGTCACTAATCATAATGGAAATGGTAAGAATGAGGGTAATTAGTGCACTTTTAGCAATAAAACTGCATAAGTGGATTTTAGGTGTCTACATTTGCCCTTGTTTGAGGTGAAGTAAGTGACGTCACTTAAAACATAGTAGAAAAGCATAAACAAGTAAATTTTTGAAGAAAAATTAGTAGAATGAAGGATGCCCCCTCGAGTGTCGATGGGGTGATAGAAGAAGTCAATCGACGATCGAAAATTTGATGGAAACATATAGAAGAAATAGGGTAGGGATAAAAATGATTTTTATTGCCCTAGGTGTTTTGGAAGAAAAATGAATAGTGATAAGACATGATAGTGAAGAATATAGGAATAGATTTTGCATCCAATCATTCAATAAACAACTTTGTTTCATCATGTTGCTCGTGATCTACATCATCGGCCCTTATTAAAATAAACGCATACAACAAAAGTGTAAAATAACATGAAAAGCTATAATACTAACATTTGTTCATTGCTAAAAATGTGTAACTCCATGCAACATACATAATGCAATGTAATACAAGAAAGTAAACCAACTAACCTAACAGAGAAACAAGTACAAGCACACCTACTCAAACAAACAACGTTCAAGACAGTTGCACCAATGTTTTTGTTATCAAGCTTCAGTTCCCAAATGTTTGTGTTTTAACGAAAAGGGTTAAAAATGGTGCCCCAAGCAAGGATACATGTGAGGGGAATAACAGAGGACACAAGTAGTCCCATGAAAAATAATTCATGCACTATGACACAGTCTCTGACAACTCATTGTTGCATGGGAGTACCGACATAAGTAAACAAACTAGCTTTGTTAATGGAGGTAGATCAAAATGATCCACGAGTCGTTGTGACAAGAACAAGAAAGAAATTAAGAAATATGTTTTGTAGGAAAAATTTCAATGTTTGAGGACAATGCATTTGATACAGGCTTCAGCTGCGTGCATGCTGTTTACCAATTTTTGAATTTTTACAATTTTTTGGATTTTTAATGATTTTTACCAATTTTTTTTTGAAATTTTTGAATTTTACAATTTTTATGGATTTTTGAATTTTTAGGAAGAAAATTATCTAGAAGAATGACCATGTACATGGACATCACCAAAAAATGTTGGAAAGCAAAAATATGCCCCAGGTAGCAGAAAGGGTCGCTAGGAAGCAAAAACATGCCCCCAACGTAGCGAAAACGGGTGAAAAATGATTATTTATTAAAAATAACCATCGCAACAAGTAATAGAAGAATTAGGAAGAACCACGATGGTCACACAACGCCTCGGGGGCATGAAAAATCACGGGGGGTCAAAACGGTATAAATACCAAGCCACGGGGGGTAAAAACCATCGCGGCTAGTTATTTTTTACCCACTTTTACCACTTTTACTGGTGATTTTTCTCTGACATGGGAGAGGAATGATGAGGATTCAAAACCATAGACACCACACAGACTGAGTTCGAGACTACATGAGGCTTCTCAGGGATGCCCTGCATGTACACAAAGCAAAAAAAATCATTTTTGGTCTCATTTAATTACATTTATTAGGGTTTGAAAATGGCGCGGAAACACCAGCGCGGCCCTTGGGGTGCACAAGCATGGCTTAGGGGCATGTCCATGTGAAAATGCACAGGCATGCCGCATGTATGCATGGGAAATGATGCATAAACATGGGTGTGTAGGTGTGAACATGAGCACACGTAGGCATGCCAAAAAGGGCACTGGCATTGAACTTAGAATGGGGGGAATAGGGCGTGCATGTGTGAAAATGTAAGCATGGGTGTGGGAAATGGGGTGCTAGGGCACTGGTCACTTAAAATGGGCATGTTGGTGCTGCAAGGGGCGCACTGCGTGAAAAGGTCATCTTTGTATGGCCTTAGAAGAATTTTTAGGAGTTTTTAGAAGAAATTAGTCATGAATAGAAGAAGTTAATCATGAATAGACCAACTTAGATGATGTGTTGTAGAAGAAAATGATGTTAACAAGTGTTTTTTACCTGATTTTGCAGATTAGTCTTCCCAGATTGGAGACGTGGGAGTGACATGGGCGGCTGAGGGCCTATGAGGCTACCTTCTCAAGACACGATCTCATCTTTTTGGAGATGACCTTAGATGTTATGGGTCTTTCACATGTGGCCCGCATGCCACAGATTACTCTTGACCACAGCCTTCTTACAACCTTAGCTGAGAGATGGCAGAGTGAGAGTTTGACGTTTCACTTTGTGACGGGTGAGATGAGCATCACTTTAGAGGATGTGTGGTGTATTTTGAGAGTGTCGATCCTGGGACAATTGGTTACTTATGATGGAAACTACAGCCATATTCTTTAGAGTATTACTGAGATTTTTGGTGTAACGGACATACCTTGCCAAGGTATGTCAATTGACATTACCAGATGTTTTTCGACCACCAGCTTTCACGAGTTCCAGTATACTTGATGGCTCTTGTCAGTGACATCTTGCTGCCTGATAATACTGGTGCACACTTCTCCCTTGGTCTGATTGGAGTGATACATGGTCTTATCAGTAGAGAGGTTTATTGTTGGGGGTAGTTCTTACTAGCCCACTTATATTCAAATTTACATTTGATAGCATACCATGGTCAGAAGACCATGGGTCCAACAACATTGCTTCAGATATGGGCCTGGGATCATATCGTCATAGGGCACCTGTTAGGAGAGTTGTGAACCCGGGCTCTCAATGAGCCATCTCTCATGGGTTTGGTACCAGTTGGTGAGGACATACGTGGGCACACTGGAAACACACCTTACTATAGGTGGGCCTTTGATGAGATTCAACTTTGTATGATTACATGGTGGCCATATAGATTGTATCAGTGGTAAGAGGATGTGGTAGAGCTGAGCACAACAGGAGTTGATCATTTTATCATTGGGAGCAGGGACCATATCATTGAGTGGTACAAAGTGGATAGAGTTCAGTGCCAGTTTGGCCTCATGCATGGGATTCCTGGAGATGAGATGTGGTACAGGAACTGATCCTAGAGAGACTTTTGACATTGGGCCTCAGATTAGGTTATGACGAGCATGGGACAACTTATCATAGGTGGTCCCACAAACTTGGGTCCAGTGGCCACAAAAAGTGGATCTAGGGGAGACTCGAGATTATCCAACATGGTACGTGATAGTGTTGCCATGGATGGCTCACTATACCAAGGTAGCCATTCAGGCTATTGGATTGCAGCAGCAACACTAGGGCCTACAAGGCTAGGATCTTAGAGCATCAGGCACATAGCAGGTACATAGGTAGGGGGTCAGGCAAGGCATGGGTAGATATAGGCAGGGGCCAGATGAAAATTGGGTATATATCATTTCCACCATATAGGTGCAAGCTCCACATGTATAGGCCCCACAGGTTCCACTACAGGTTCCACATAGATACCCTAGGTTCCACTACAGGTTCTGTTACAGGTGCCCTTATCACCACCACATATGAGTCTGCCACATAGTCCACTAGGAGGTGGATGGGATGGGGGAGATGGAGATGGGTTAGATGGAGGAGACAGATGGGGGACCCTACCACAGAGTCCATGGGTGGGGATGGAGACATGATATAAAGGGTGCAAGGAGTTAGCTACCTTGCGGTAGTAGTTGCAGTAGGTGGTAGAGCTAGCAGATTCAGGTCATAGTTAGAGAGACCAGTCACTACAAAGAGAGATTAGTTAGCTATTGAGAGGACACAGCTGTAGGTCAGAGAGATCAGGTGATATCAGAGAGGGCCTAGCTATAGGCTGAGTTGAGTAGTGTCAAAGAGAGTGGAGCGTGATGTACTTCAGCAGGAAGGGATAACATCAGGAGTCCCTGATTAGTGTTTGAGTGTGCCTCAATCACTGGGTGAGGCCACCTATATAGGATGTTATATCATGCATCTTCCCAGGAGGTCAGAGGGCTCCAGATTACAGTCAGCTTGCTGGTAGTAGCATCTCAGATCCAAATCACAGAGACCATCTCGATCTACGAGATCAGTACAGATGTCCTTCAACAACCACCACCGCAGGGTCCACAATAGGTTGCACCATCACAGGGCTCAAGCAGATGCCACCACCACAGGGCCCACAATAGATGCCACCACCTAGGCATAGGACAGGAAGTCTATGGTAGGTGAGAGTCATGGTGGACTCTTTATATTGTATCATATGTATCTATTTTTGATGTACACCTCGATATAAAGGCACATTTTTGAGATGATGTACTATGTATTGTTTTTTATTATGCCTCTTGATGAAGGCACATATTTTTGTATGGATGACTTATGTACTATTTTTTATTATGCCTGTGATGAAGGCACATTTTTGATCCATGCCCATGATGGCATTTTGTATCTGATATGTATCGAGACACATTGATTTTGTACATGGACATTTGATATTTATGGATATATGATGATTGATGGATTATTTTTACTTATCACATTTTGTTTATGAGATAACATGTTTAATCCACATTTTTATTATGGTCTATGTTTGAGGGGGGATAGAAGGTGATCCCTCTTTCCCCTCTTGGTGATATTATATGATGTTAGCTTAGCATACATGTTTAATTTTCAGTTTCATGATGATGTAGCTTAGCATTTATTGATATATGATGTATAGATGTGATGATAGATGATATGATGATGAGATGACAACAAAATGTACAAGCAAACAACAAGCACAAGTTAATCAAATCTAATCAAAGCAACACAACTATATACAAGTATGCAAGATAAAATGAACTCAATGCAATGCACAACAGATTAAAGTAACACTCAATCTAAGTAAGCAAATGAATCTAATTTAAAACACACAAGATGAAAAAGTAATGCAACCAAAACTATGTACAAACCAAACAACTAAAGTAAGCAAACTACTACTTAATTTTTGTGGGACAGTTTTGAAACGGTTTTTGCTGTTTTTGGTATTATCTCGAGACAATGTTTTATTGTTTTTGGAGTTTTCTACAAAATGAATTTTGATATTTTGAGTTTTCCAACTAACATATTTGAATGCTTTGGGATTTTCCAAAATTTATACGAATTTTTTGTGATTTATAAAAAGGTTTTCGAAGCTATGTGTAAGGAAACAAAGAAACATGGATGCCCCCAACAATAGATGGGATGTACAAGGGAAGAATGCCACGCATTATGTGCAAGAAGTGATGATGCAAAGTTTCCCCCAGTGTTAGATGGGAATATACAAAGGAAAACTCTTCACATACAGAAAAGTAGGATCATCCGGATCAAGGCCAAGAGGGATAGGCTCAAAAGTAGCTCAAATGTAGGGACCAGACAACTTAGGAATAAAGTTATCATAATCCTAGACCTGAAATGCTTGTGAACAACAAACCCTCCAATGGTGGCAAAAACCAGTTTTCACCAAAGGAATTGTCCAAAGTGCCATAATTTCATGGTTTTCACATTTGGACATATTTATTTCTCTTTTTTTTTTATGTTTTTATACTTTTTTGTTTTTTTTTCTAATATTTTAGGGACCCCACACTTAAGCATAGAAACACTTAAGATGCATTGCATTCATGGGTTCCTGAAGTTAGTGACCATCCAAGTAAGCAAGCTTGTAGGCACCTGAACCAAAATTAGTGACCACAACATATGGCCCTAACTAGTTAGGCTCAAACTTGCCTTTCTTTTCCCTGTCCTTTGTGGTGTTGAATTTATTTTCTTTTAGCACCAAGTCTCCTACCTCAAATTGACGAGGTATCACTCTTTTGTTGTAAATTTTCCGGACTCAATTTTGATACACTTTAAGGTGATCAAGGGCGTGAAGTTGTTTTCTCATCTAATAGCTCCAACTCTACTAGCTGAGCCACTCTGTAGTCCTCCTCTTCATTCAGGTAATATCTTAGCTCTATATGCAAAGAGGGGAGCTTGATCTCTAGAGGTAGTATGAATTCTATGCCGAATACTAGGGAATATGGAGTAACACTTGAAGGCGTGTTGATATACATTCTGTATGCCTAGAGGGCAGGGTGAATCTGTAAATTCTAGTTACGGCATGTTGTATTCACCATCTTCTCCATAATATGGACAAGGGTTTTATTGGAAGCCTTGGCTTGCCCATTACCTTGAGGGTAATAGGGGGTTTAATACTTGAGAGTGCATTGACACAATGCCTTCCCAATTTTATTTTTAAAGGACTTACCATTGTCAGCTACAATGGCAGAAGGGATGCCATATCGACAGATTATATGGTTCATTATAAACTTGGATATCTACACACCTTTAACATAGGTAAGAGGAACATCCTCTACCCACTTTGTGAAGTACTCAGTGGTAGTGATAATGAACAGGTGGCCATTGGAGGATGTAGGGTGAAGCTTACCTATAAGATCAAGTCCCCACTTTGAAAAAGGCCAAGGTGTCATGATAGGCTGTAATGATTGCACTGGTGCATGTATCAAATTTCCATACTTCTGACATTGCAAACATTTATTTACATATTTACAACAATCATTCTCCATGGTAGGCCAATAATAGCCTACTCTTAGTATCTTCTTAGCTAAGATGATCTCATTTGTATGGGCCCCACAGATGCCTTCGTGCACCTCCTTAACCACTAGGATGGATTCATCTGAATTGAGACAGTGTGACAAATTCCCATTATAGCCTCAACAGTAGAGAGTTCCACCAAGTAAGGTATAATGGGATATATGTTGGATAAGGTTTCTTTTATTAGCATGGGAAATTTTTGTGGGAAAGGTTCCATCGTGAAGGTAGTTAAAAATGTCACTATACCAAGGGGAAAAGGGACCAACAACTTCACATACCAAACAAGATTCTGACATGTCATATGTTGGTATTTGCAGATGTTCGACGAAGAATGACATATCATTGTTCCCAAGTGGGATGCACAACATAGACCCCACTATGGCCATAACATCCACTACTTGGTTCTGTCCTCTTAGGATCTATTCAAATGTAATTTTCTCAAAGAACTCCTTCAGAGAATCGACCATTTTCTTGTAAGGAAGAAGATTCTCATCCTTAACTTTATACTCGTCTGTTACCTTGTTTATAATCAACATAAAATCACTGTGATCACATTCACTTATCTAATGTCCCATTTGATAGCCAATTTCATTCTTGTAATAAGGGCTTCATATTCTGCTATATTATTTGTACATGGGAACCCAAGTCAGAATGTCTGAGGGATCAAGTCTCTTGAAGGAGTGATTAACACAACTCTAGACACCTGAACCATGAAAAGGTAAAGGAGCTATTAAAGTATATCTTCCATATAAAATATTCCTCAAGGTATAATGTAGATGCATCTGGAATTTCCAGACTCAATGGTTCATTACTTAGAAAAGGGGCTTCAGCTAGTTGATCCACCAAAACCTTCCCTTTCACTAATTTCTGGTGAACATACTCGATGTCAAACTCACTGAGTAAAGATTATCCAATTGGCCATCTTTCCTGTAAGTGTGGGGATTTGACAACAAGTACTTTAATGGATCAACTTTTGATATTAGCTTGACCTTATTATTTTGTAAGATAATGATGCGGTTTTTAAAATGAAAAAAATATTGCCAAGAAAACCTTTTCCATCTTTGAGTAGTTGAGATCATAAGCGGGCAATGTACAAATTAAGTAATAAACAAATTTTATATTCTTCTACTCCTTATCAATATTGGACCAACCAATGCCCCAATTACACAAGTGCGTAGCTAGAAATTTAGAGTATTAATGGTTCACCTACCGTGGGAGGAATTAGAATAGGGGGTTTGGCTAAAAATTTCTTGAGAAAAGAAAAAACTTGCTGTTGTTTTAGAACCCAATAAAAGCTAACATTTTTCTTGAGAATATGTGTGAATGTATGTCACTTTATCTACAATTTGAAGAGATAAATCTTCTATTTTTTTGGATATTTCCTTACAAGCTTCGTACAGTTATCTGATATTTTTTGGAGGAGGCATTTCTGTTATAACAATAATCTTTGTAGGATCTACTTCAATTCCTATCCATGACATAATGAACCCTAATATTTTTCAAGATAACATGACAGAAGATACACTTCTTTGGCTTAAGTCAGACATTATAGTCCCTTAGACACTGAAATATGCATGATATAAGATCTTTGTGTGATCTTTTCGAGTCTTAGATTTCACCAATATATCTTCCACATAAGCTTCCATTATTTCACGTATCAGGTCATGAAAGATTACAGTTATTTCCCCTTGATAAGTTGTACCTACATTCTTGAGAACAACGGGACATGACTTGGTAACCGAAATGTCCCCCATGGGGTTGTAAAATTTGTCTTATATTGCTCTTCCTCGGCAATTTTTATCTAGTTATATCTTGAAAACCCATCCTTAAGTGATAGCATATTATAGCCATCTATTGAATTGACAATAATGTTCGATGTTAGTAGAATAGGGAAGTCATCCTTAGGACAAGATTTATTGATGTCTTTTAAATCAATAAAAAATCTAATAGCGATAGGTTTATTTCTGCACTGGGACTACATTTGAAATCCACTTTTGAATAGTCAATAGGCTTGATGAAGCTTATTGCCAATAACGTTTATATCTCTTACTTTGACCAACAAGGCATGACGATGTGATGATGCATCTTTTGGAGATTTTATTTTATGGGCTTTTCCTCTTTATGCACAATAAGGTTATGCACCACTAATGATGGATCTATCCCTGACATATCCGCATAGGACCAAGTAAAGATATCTACAAATTGTTGGGGTTAGCACAAAGTTGTACAAATTATATATCAGATCTAAACATACATGCAACAAGAGCATATATTCTACCAAAAGAAATATACAAAACAAGAGATATAAATCAACACCTTATTTAATGTGGTTCACCAAGTGTGTGCTACATCCACTAAGAAACAAGCCAATATATTATCCAAAGCTTTCAGAAGATATACAATTAAAGATCTATAATCTTCCACACCTCTTAGATGTATAATACTTTCTTTCTTTCAAGCTTCTCTTCCTTCTCCAAGAATTCTCTCTCTCACAATTATTCTCACAATAATCACCAACACACCCTTTTAAACCCTAGATTTCATGCTTATATAGGAATATAAAAAATTATGGCACTTAGCCATGCAATTACAATTAATAGATCAGCTTTAATACTAAAATTAGATCTGATCCCTGAGAGTTAAATAAAACACTTCACGCACAGGTAAAATGATGCTCAGTTCATCCCTAATTGAATGTTAGTTCCTCCTTACGTAACCAATGCTCGATCATAGGTTACCGATGTTGAGTCCCTCCATAACCAATGTCAGGTTACTTTGACTTTCCTATAAGTTTTAATATAGAATGCTAATTTGAAGTAATTGAGATCCAAAACCTCAACAATCTCCCACTTGGAGATAAATTAATGCACTATACATGTACAACATCATTCTTGAGATCCTTTCCTTTGATTTTTTTTCTTCCTCTTCAAGTATCAAACTTGAAGACTAAAAAAATTGGAGTGTAGCTCCAACTTCTCTTTTTCTAATAGATTTTTTAGCATATCCGCAGGGTTTTCACTTGTATGAATCTTCTCCAATTTCAGTCTGCCCATCCTCCAATACCTGTCGTATGAAGTGATATCTCAAATAAATGTGTTTTGTTCTAGAATGGAATGTTGAGTTCTTTCCCAAATGAATTGCTCTCTAACTATCACTAAATAATTTACAATCATCTTTCTCCTTTCCCAACTCTTCCATGAACCTGCTCATCCAGTATCATCTCTTTGCTAGCCTCTGTAGCTGCAACATACTCTACCTCTGTAGTAGAAAAAGACACCACCTTCTATAATATTGATATCCATATAACTATCATCCCACCTACCATGAAAAAATATCCAGTAGTGATCCTTATACCATCCAGATCTTCGGCCATTTATGAATCAACATAGCCACATAAATAAATATTCGAATATCCATAACATAACTGCATGCTAGTTTTCCCTCTCAAATACCTGAGAATCCATTATACTGTTTTCCAATGCTCTTTACCTAGATTAGCCATAAATCTATTCACAAATACCATTTCTTATGCAATGTTTGGTCTGGTACAAACCATAGTATACATGAGACTCCCAACTAGTAAAGCATATGGTACTCAGTGTCATGTATTTGACTTCCTCATGTGATGAAGGACACTAATCTTTGCTCAATTTGAATTTTCCAGCCATAGGTGTACTTATAGGTTTTTAATCTTGCATGTTAAACCTTTCCACACATATTATTGATATAAACCTCCAGAGACAAATACAATTTTGTGTTCTTCTTATCTCTGTGTATTTTCATGCCAAAGATTCTTTTTGCAGCTCCTAAATCCTTCATAGCAAATGTGTGAGCTAGCTTTCCCTTAAGCTCACCAATGTCCTGCATACTAGATCCTGCAATAAGCATATCATCCAAATACAATAACAAAATAATATAGCTCCCATTTTCAAGATTCTTGAAATAAACACAATGGTCAGATTCACATCTCAAATAACCACGCTCATGCATGAAACTATCAAACCTCATGTACCATTGCCTTGGAGCTTGCTTGAGCACATATAGGCTCTTTTTCAACCTACACACTAATTTCTCCTTACCCTTGACTTCATAACCAAGAGGATGCTACATATAAATATCTTCATCCAAATCACCATGAAGGAAATCCATCTTCACATCTAGTTTCTCTAAATAAAAATCATGTATTGCAACTATACTCAACACAGAATGAATGGAAGTCATTTTAATAAGAGAAAATATTTCACCAAAGTCAATACCTACTTTTTGTGTAAATTACTTTACTACAAGCCTTGCCTTGTATCTTTTCTGTCCACCCTCTTCTTCCTTGATCTTGTAAACCCACTTGTTCTGCAATGTCCTCCTACCTACGGGCAACTTAACCAAATCCCAAGTCTGGTTTTGTTCCAAGAAGTCCATCTCCTCATCCATGCCATGCTTCCAATGCACGTGGGTCTTATCCTACATTGCTTCTTTAAAACTTTCTAGTTCACCATTATCAGTCAATAATAAATAAGATAGAGAATGTGTAAATCTTTATGGAGGTTTACTTACCCTTTGTGACCTTCTCATAGAATTTTGGGGTACCAGAGGCTCATTCTGGATCTCTTGGAAATTTATTTTCAATTCTGATAGTGAACAACGTCAGTCACCTATAATCGATGTCAGTTTGTCTCTTCTATAACCAATACTAGTTCAGCTGACCGATGCCGGTAAGGGGACAAATAACACCATTTATTGTGTAACCCTATCGATATTATTTTTAAATCTGAGAGTTCATTTTCATTCACAAACTTCTCAACCGGTTCGTCCTTGGGTACCAAAATTTGATCCTTGTACATTCTCTTTTCATTCCATTCAATGTCACGACTCCTAATAATTTTAGAATTCTCTAAATCCCAAAAATAAAATTCAAAATCACCAGATCCATAACCAATGAACGTGCATCTCTTAGATTTTTCATCTAAATTTTTCCTATTTTCATGATCAATATGCACAAAAGCTTATGAACCAAAAAATTTAAGAAAATAAATATCTACCTCTTTTTTGGTCCAAGCTTCCTTTGGTATTCCTCCATCTAGTGAACTTGAAGGCCCACAGTTAATCAAAAAACTGGCGTTTCAACTACTTTTACCCAAAACTGCAAAGGCAATCCAACATGTATCCTCATACTTCTAGCATGTTTCATGATTGTCTTGGTCATTCTTTCTATAACAATATTCTCTTGTGATTTTTTTGGAACCCTCTTTTCTCTACGTATTCCATTCACTGAACAATAATCATTGAAATCCTTGCTACAATATTCACCACCATTCTCAAATCTAAGACACTTTAACTTTGAATTTTTTTCATTCTCAATAAGGGCTTTCCATATTTTAAAAGTCTCAAAAATATCATATTTACGTTTAATACAATAAACCCATACCTTTCTTGTAGCATCATTAATGAAAGTAATATAATATTGGGACCCTCCATGAGAAGCTACAGGGGCTGGTCCCCACATATCTGAGTGTACAAGCTCTAATTTCTACTCCTTAGTTTCCCCAACTTTGAGAAATCTCAACCTCATTTACTTTCCAAAGATACAATGCTCACAGAGATCAAGATCTAAATATTTCAAATATGATAACTTACCCTTAGCCTTTAAGATCTATATTCCTTTTTGACTCATATGGCCCAACCAATTATGCCACATGCATACATCTGAAAGTGAAGTAGATAACACATAAAAGGAATCAATAACACATGTAGATAAATATAACGTTCCTACCTTCTTACCTCTTGTCACAAAAAAAGCACCCTTGGTGACTTTCCAAGAGTTTACTATGAATGTAACCATGTAACTAGCTTCACCTAGTTGCCCTGCAGAAATAAGATTCCTCTTAAGGCTTGGCACATGCCTCACATATTTCAATACCCATGTATTTCCATTCTGTAATTTTAGATGAACTTCCCCTTTACCAGTAATACTGCAAGGTTCATCATCACCCAAATAAACATGCCCAAAATTTCCCTAGACATAATTTTTGAAATAACCCTTATTAGGGATTGCATGGAAAGAAGCTCCTGATTCTAAAACACGCGATTCTATTCTATTATCAAAATAAATAACAAGAGCATCTTGCATTACCTCTGCAACAATATTTTCCTCTTTATTTGACTCTTTATTTCTATCTAGATGTTGGTTCTCTTTATCCTTTGACCAACAATCTTTCTTTTCATGTCCTTTCTTTCCACATTTCCAACAAATAATTTCCTTACCTCTGGATTTAGATCTTCTATCCATTGAATTTGATTTCCCATTATTCTTATGCTTGGATCTCTCCTTCTACCTGCCTATGCTTTCTACATTCAAAGAATTCCTAGATGATGATTCCTTTGTACTTTTCTTGCAAATTTATTCATTCAAGATTATACTAACCACATCATCAAACTTAAAAATATTATTAGCAAATGTTGTATTACTAACAACCATTACCAAGT
Source organism: Taxus chinensis (assembly GCA_019776745.2). Classification (NCBI taxonomy): domain Eukaryota; kingdom Viridiplantae; phylum Streptophyta; class Pinopsida; order Cupressales; family Taxaceae; genus Taxus; species Taxus chinensis. The sequence continues at coordinate 317,109,229 of CM034151.1, read as the reverse complement.
TATCCCAACTATCAGGCAAAGAACATAAGAATAAAAGTGCTTTCACTTCATCATCAAACAGATTATCAACTGATTTTAACTGATTTACAATAGATTAGAAATCATTCAAATGACTAGATGTTGATCCACCTTCATGCATCTTAGAACTAAATAGTTTCTTCATCAAATAAAATTTATTTGAAGCACTAGGTTTTTCATATAAATTAGCAAGAGATTTCATTAACTTTATTGTAGAAGTCACTTCTATAATATTGGAAGCCACGGATGCTGTTAGGCTCAATCTTATAGATCCCAAAGCCTTTTGTCAAGAATATTCCATTCTTCATCAGTCATATTTGTAGGTCTAGACTTTTCATCCAACGGTAAGTACAAATCTCTTTGATACAGATAATCCTCAATCTGCATCTTCCATAATTGATAATTATGGTCTTCAGAATTATCTACCTTGTATTTATTTTCTTCTGCCATTGTTGTAGCTCCCACTTAATCAGAAAACCCTCTGTGAGTAAGTCTATCAACACATAAAACCCTCAAACAAAGCTCTAATACCATTTGTTGGGGTTAGCACAAAGTTGTACAAATTATATATCAGATCTAAGCATACATGCTATAAAAGTAGATACTCTACCAGAAGAAATATATAAAATAAGAGATATAAATCAACACCAGATTTAACATGGTTCACCATGTGTGGGCTACATCCACCAAGAAATAAGACAATCTATTATCCAAAGCTTTCAGAAGATATATAATTGAATATCTACAATCTTCCACACCTCTTAGATGTGCAATAATTTCTTTCTCTCAAGTTTCTCTTCCTTCTCCAAGAATTTTTTCTCTCACAATAATCATTAACACACCCTTCTAAACCCTAGTTTTCATGCTTATATAGGCATATACAAACTCAGGGCACTTAGACATGCAATTACAATAATAGATCTATTTTAATACTAAAATTAGATCTAATTCATGAGAGTTAAATAAAACACTCCCGCACAGGTAACCGACATTGGTTAGCCCTAACTAATGTTGATTCATACTTGCTTAACCGATGCCGGTCATAGGTGACTAATGCTGGTCCCTCCGTAACTGATGTCGATTACTATGATTTTCTAGAAGTTTAATATAACATGCTAATCTAAAGTAATTCTCTCAAAAGTAACACAAAGGTTATTTGTTCTTGATCTGAGAGAAAATATCCCAACTTGACTATTATGGGCAATTCTTTCATACCAATATTGACATTTATGTCTCCTCCAAGAGCAACTTGGACTCATCCTCCATGCATGTAGGATCAGGGGGAGATTAAGATTGTTTTCTTCTAAAGGCATCTCCATGAAATTTTCACCTTTAGGGTGGTCAACTATTTCGTCCGTTGATTGTTCTTTTTTTTTCTGCAAGCATCTCAAAGAGGTTTTCACTATAGGACTTAGACTTATTCTTTTTGCAAGGATTTTCTGTGGAAATTTTTCCCTTGCTTATTTTTATTCTTAGATGACCACATAACTTAACCTCCTCCCCAAAATATGTGCATGTATTAAGCTTGATGGAGAAGCCTTTCTTGTGATCAGCTACTGGAATGTTGTCATGAATACCCAAGAACTCACCAATAACTTCGTCATTTTGAAAAACATCAATTAGTACATGTTGTTATTAGTCCCAATTTACAAGTGATGGGTAAATAAGGTCTAGTTTTAGAATGATAGGGGATATGGAAGGGGTTACAGTTAGGATATCCATGTTAGAAAAAGGTTCGTGGAGGCAAGGTCTTCATAAAGACTACACTAGGAATTTGTTTCACTTTTGCATTCAGATGAACTATCTTCACAATCAGAAGAAGTAGCCTTAAACTCTGGGGGATGAGACCCATAAGGTTGGACACCAATACCATACTTACATGCCTTACAATAAGGTATTAGAAAAGCTTCTAGTGTACCTTGTTCATTGATGTCGCAGGCACATCCTTTGTATCCCATAACATACATCATTTTATTGGGGATAAAATACTTGGGTGATTGGTAACTTGGAGCCATTTCATCATCTGAAGGATGAGATACGATATTGTTGAGAAATTTTTCATCTTATAATAATCCATCAGGAGTGAAAGCATCGTACCTATAGTTTTCCCTGGAGCGTTGATACTTGTAACATGGCCTACCATGTGCTTTGGGTGATAAGGGGAGGTTAGAAACAAAGAGGGCCTATTGGAGATCATATTCTCTATAGCCATTCACAAAAACCTTCATTTCTCATATAAAAAAGGGAGAGTCTGATGTAGATGCACCATTATCATTGGGAGATAAGGTATCTAGATCTACTCGTGAAGCAAATGCCTTTGATTGAATAGAAACAACCATCTTTATAGAAGGGCATTCATAAATGGTGGGGAAATAACCCGAAAATGCTCTATAATGAGTAAAAGGTTAGGGATCCCCTTGAATAGTGAGGGTCTTCCCTTCATGATGTAACTTCAAACACTGATGATACATGTCCAAGTCTAAAACATGGAACTTCGTATCTTGATTTACAAGACCTACTTCTATTGAGAAAATTATCATACCAACTGACTGTTGCTCTTCATTTTCCTACGCCTTGATGGTGACGATATTTGTTTCTAAACCAACTTCAGTACACCCTAGTTTCTGAACCAAATTTAGAGTAAAAATGTTTAAACCCGATCCTCCATCCACAAGCACTCTTTTTACCTTCTTATGTTTGATTATGACTTCAATATATAAAGGTAAATTATGAGAAGGATTTTCTTTTGGGATCTCTTTTAGACTAAAGGTTATATGATTTTTAGGAGTAATCTATGCTACCATTGCATGGAAGCATGTTGGGTTGATATTAAAGAACACTCTTGATCCTTGTAACATTTTACAAAAGATGTCTTTATGAACATTTGATATTTTAAGAAGGTCTAAGATTGAAATCTTAGCCGTAGTTTTCTCTAATTGATCTAACATGTCATAATGATTGTATTAAGGAGTAGAGGGAGGAGGTTCTAAAATAATAAGGTGAGCACGTCATGTTACCACAATGCGCTCCCTTGTTTTAATCTTTATTGTGTTGATATGTTCAATAGGTGGATTGACACAACCTATTAGGGCATCAAAATGGTTATTTGTCTTTGACACGTAATTAACATTCTTGGCTTGGGACGATTGTCCTTAATCCAAATTTTCCTTTCCTTTGTTATGCTTTGGGAAAGGTTCTTTATAGATTCCCATGTTTGTGTTGGGATATTTTCTAGGGGCGGAGGAATTTATTTCCACATTGCCACTATCGATTAAGTCTTGAATAAAGTTATTTAATTTCAAACACTTATCAGTTTTATGACCCTTCACATGATGAAATCCACAATATTCATTTTCCCTAAACCACGATGGATTAGGTGCATCATCCCCATAAGGTGTAGTTTTGGGATACTTGACCATGTTAACCGCCTCTAACTTTTTTAATATCGGTGACATAGATTTGGATAGAGGGGTGAAGGCATAAAGTTATTATTCTATAGTTGGAGTTCCCTTTGAAATTTTCAAAAGAACATGGTTTTGAACTGCTTGCACTTGTTTAGAGTATGTTATTCCATTGCCTATGAAATTTTTCTTCTTATTGGGAATAAACTTTGATTTTTCATTGATTTTTGTTATCCCGTAAAATTGATAAGGGAAATTTTACCGATAACCATACCGAAAATTTTGTTTCGATCCCTCGTTAGGGATCCCTCGCGTTCGAAACGTTGTAAAATCCCTCCCCGGGAAATCTAGTTTTTGAACTTAGTCTTTTTGAGCCTTTTTTGGCTGGGCGCATGGATTTTCCTTGTAACACATAGTTTTGATGCGCCCCCTTAAAAGCCTTTGGCGCATGGTTTTCCATGTTAGTACGTATTTCGGTGCACCAAAGGATGTTGAATCACTTTTTGGTGTGCCAAAGGGCGCGCGTAATCTCCCTGTTACACCAAGTTTTGGTGCGCCAAAGGGCGCTCATAATTTAGTGTCAACAATGCATATGGTGCGCCAAAGGCGCGCTCATTCTTCTGTTGTCAATTCCTTCCATGCGCCAAAGGGCGCACGCTTTCCCTTATCGACAGTTGTTTCCATGCGCCATTTCAAAAGGTTGGTGGCGCATTAATGACAAGTTTTCCTATAAATATCAGTGCGCGCCCATGTCATTTTCATTCCTATTTTCGAAGCACGTGATCGCTCTGGATTTGTCAGCTCTGCTCTGTCGTTGTCGCCCTGTGGACCCGCTTTCCAATCTTTTTCATATATATTTGAGGTAAGAGGTTCATCCTCTTTTTCATTGCATGCTCTCGTATGTTTGATCTGCTTTCTGTTGGTATGCATGGTCTGTGTTTGGTCTGCTAGATGTTATATGTTTTGGTTTTTCCCCATGAGCTTTTCCATCGTTCTCTTCTTTTTCTCCTCTCCTTCCCTCTTTCCAGATCTGCTGGTAAAGGGAGCTTTCTTGAATGGCTTGGCCTGTTAAAACCTTTTATGAAACCTTACTTGACCAAGTAACTATTTAAGTGGAAGAAATGAATGAGAATGATTTGAGGAGTGAGCTTTTTCAAATGGCACACTGGCGCGCCTTGTAACAATAAAGACAGTCGCGCCCCTCGGCGCACCTACCCGCCATGCAACATGCTCAAGACCCGCGCCAATGGCGCAGCCTTCCGTTCTGCTGCTGTTGAAATCCATGCGCCGTGCCATATTCCTTTGGCACACCCTTTATCCAAGTTGCATAATGTTTCCATGCGCCAAATGGCGCGCCCAATTTTAATGTAACACAAGTCTTCTGCGCGCAAGTATAAAGATTACAAAGGCGCGGGCGCACCCTCCATTGCAGTATCATAATGTTGTGTAAACCCTCCATGCGCCGCGCCATATTCCTTTGGCGCATCATTTATCCATGTTACACAATCCATCCATGCGCCAAAGGGCACACCGAACCCCAATGTAACACGCATTTCCTGTGCGCCCTGCTATAAAATGCAACCTGCTTCATCCATGCGCCATGCGCCTTTGGCGCCAGTTTAACCTCTGCGACATTCCTTTTCTGTGCGCCTTATCTATTTGGCCTGTAACATACATTTTTCATGCGCCCTGAGCCTTATAATCTCTAACTCTCTCCTTCTGCTAGCTTTCCAATGGAAGATCAAATGACTAATTCAACCTTTTTGGATTGGGTCTCACTTCTTCTTCATGCAGATCAGCAACTGAGTTCGAAAGAACACATGTCTACGTCAAGCAAGAAACCCACCAAACCAAGAGGAAAGGCTAAACTGACAGAAGAAGAGATGAAATACAAATATCAGAGGGTCAGGATGCCCGAATCACAGGCTGAGTGCAGTATGGATGTCAGAGACTCTGAATTGGGTCACATCGACATGGATGAGTTCTGGGTTAGAACTCAAAAAGTTACAAGAAGTCCATGGATGGACAAGTAATAGGCAGTGCTCTGCATTTCGCCGGCAGAATCCCAGTCAGCGCTGTAAACAACGAATTCATGATGGTGGTTGCCCAATGTTACAACAAAGACACAAGATGTGTTGAGAATAGTAAGGGCGAGGTAGTCATAAACCTCACTGCCCGTCATTTTGAGTTAATGCTTGGCATCCCTCACCACCGGAACTACGTGGCTGTTAGCCAACAGGAATGCATCAAGGCCTGGGAAGACAACGAAGGCCAGTGCATGCAGTTAATGAATGAGGTCTACCTAAAGAATAAGAAGGTAGTGACCCGGTGGCCTCAGACTATTCACCGAAGTGATTTCTCAGAGGAACTCAGTGACACGATCACCTTCCTGAGCAGAGTCTTCGGGCTTTCAGATGCCCACTATTTCCATAAGTGGATGCTGTGGTACCTGGAGACAATGAATAAGAATTTGCCCGATCAGCGCTTCTGCTGGGGGGAAATAATAAGCAGCACCATCTCTGAGCAGCTACAACAGCTTGCCACAACTGGAGTATTTCATATGAACTCCTATGTAGTCTACGCTGCAGCATCGGCAAGGGATTACCCAAGGCTCAACCGAAGTGGAGTGTGGCCTCAAGCCAAGATATTTGATTACTATCCAGAGCTGAGGCTGGAGAATAGTATCCCTTAATTTGCCAAAGTTAACGATGCATTCTTCTATCACGTCATCTGCCTGCTAATGCCCAACATGACTCATAGCCAGACGACCAAGAACATAGTGGCAGTCACAGAGAAATGGGGAGCCTTGTTCACCCAATTTCCCACGTTCACCTACCTAAGGGCTGCCAAATTTTTAGGAGAGCCAACCAGGCTACCAAGGTATGCTGGACCAAAGCTGATTCTACTGGAGTTATCAAGGCAGCTGGTCACATACCATGAAAAGTGCCTCAAAAGAAAGAAGGGCGGAACTCCTTTCCCCCTCACAGTGGGCCGGTACACATGCTCTTCCTATCACAAAGTGAAGGAAATGTTCGCAGAGCTGGAGTTGCTGAATTTGAAACATGATTTCCCAGCCAGGCCTACCTTCAATCCTAGGGGCTGTCTGCCAAGGGCTAAGCTGGATCCGATCCATGTCCCTCAAATTGAGGATATTTACATTGACGTTCTCCATGAAGTGGAACTCAGAAGAAAGGATCACTCGCGCTTGGCATTAACGGAAATCATCCAATACGGAGTGGCCATTGTCCCCAAAGGCTTCCAAACTACGGAAGACGAAACTGACAAGGTGTACAATGACACGGAAGGGGATGATTGGCCTTTCCCGGACATTGACAGAAGCAAAGCTCCTCAAACAATTGAGGAGAGGGTCAAAGAGACTATGCGGAGAACAGAACATTGGTGCCGCATGAACGGACTAATCTACCTCGGGGTAGATTTCACAACTTCCCCTTTGGGCAACGCACCTCCAAGGTCAAAGAAGCAGCTGAAAGGCAAAGGTGCAGAAGGTGAACCTAGCACCATTCAGGAGGAAGCCCCTCAAAGTCCTCTTCCTTCAGAGCCTGAACAAGTCATAACTCTTGATGAGGGATTGACAGAGGATAGTCCTATACGCCCATCCACCCAGGATGTCGGCGTCGCTACAACTTCAGAGGTCCCTTCTATCCCTTCTTCTTCTCTTCCTTCCCCTCCTCGAGTGACTCAAGCGACCATCCCTTTGGTCGCGTCCTCTGCCCCTTCTTCTACTCTTTCCCCCGCATCTTCGTCTATCTTTTCCTCCCTCGCTGATTTGTCTTCCTCTATTTCTTCCCTCATCTCCGAGCTCCCTTCCCTTCCTATCTCTTCTGCAGTTGCGGTTTCCCTCCCTCCCGTGGACATTTCTTCGGCTATTCTTTCAATGCCGCCGCCGCGTGTCTCCACGTTTTTCCCCTCTTCTACCGTTGCTGCTTCCCCCTCTGTCTCTGGTCCTTCTTCTATAGGACCAGCTTGGATCTCTCAGCAGCTAAGCCAACAAAAGAGGAAAGTTCCCATCGCTCCGATGGACTTTTCGGTCATTCCGGCTAAAGGAGTGAAGAAGCACAAGCCGGTTACATGCTTCTCAAAGAGCGCTGCAGGTGAGAGAGTCATGGAAATAGCATACCCCAACCCCCTCAAAGAAAAAGAAGATCTGTCTCCAACAGATTTCACCGTGACCCAAGTCACAATGGGGACATCCTCAGAAAGTCTCCAGGGGGAAGCTCTTTTTGCAGTGGATGCACTCTGCAAGAAGCTTCAGGAAACGAAAGAGGAGAAAAGGCTACTGAAGGAGCAGAACAAATATGTGCTTCAGGCCCTACAGAAGATGGGAAGTGCACCTCCCACAACTGCCGCCGAGACTCCTGAGCTGCTCAGTCAGGAGAAGATTAATGAGTATTCAAAAATCGGCGAGCAGGGTATGGCCGTTTCTGCTTGGAGGAGCCAAATCCTCAAGGATAGTGAAAAAGTAATCGCTGAGTATATCAGTTTATACCTGAACATCGAGAAGGCGAACAAGGAACTCCAAGCATTAGCAGGTCCGATATCAGAAGATTTAGAGCATGCTAGACTCCAGCACGAGACCTTCCAACAAATGTTTGACTGTTCAGTCGAAGATCTGGTCAAGTTCGGAGTCTTCGGCCATCCAAGGGCCCTCAACAAAACTATGTCCACTCTGGACTATCGGATAGATCAGCTAGAATTCGTTCTGGAAAAGATAGACAAGGTAAAGGAAGAGGCCCTGGATGCAATGCATCAAATGGAGAAAATTGTTCTATCTATGACTCCAGGGTTGCTCACTCCTTCCCTTACCTTAAGATCAGCTGATGACACTATCCGGATTTTCAAGGAGATAGCCTCTCAAGGGACAGGGCCAGAGGTCACGTTCGATACTGAATCTATCAACAACCTACTGGCCTGTAGGGACTTCATCGGGTTCCTTATCGAGGCGGAGAAATATTATTCCAAACTCCCGGAAAAGCTCATAGACGAGCGGGAGACTTGCGAAGCCATCAGTGAACGGCACAAGGATCCATCACAGGATCAATTTGGGCCAATGATCAGCAAGTTTTTGGAATACCGCGCTCAGTTCCACATATCATCACCTGAGCAGCATCAAAAACAGGCAACCCCTTTTCGGCCGCAGGATGATGATGATGAGTAGCTTCTTCTTCTTCTTCTTCTTCTTCTCTCTATTCTCCGACTTTCTTTTCGAAATGTCTAAAAATGTGTTGGCACAAATGATGACATCATCCATGTTGCATCATGGGATGATGTCATCCATCAAAGTTGTCAAAGTCAACATGACTTTTAGATATTTTGTAAATATTTTTGTAAATAAGTGGTTGGCTCCATTTTGCCTTTTCTCTCCCTCATCTTCTATAAATATGAGAATACTTGTTGTATTCAGAGGTGAACATTTTTTAGATAGAAATAGAAGTGAGGAGAGAAAGACTTTGAGCTTTCTTGTAACAGAAAAGAACAGTAATACAATTATTCAGACTTTGTGCTCAATAGCTGTGTTATACATTAGATCTTCCTTACGTTAGATCTATATGTGTTTAATCTGTTAGATTCATATCTACTTTTCCGTCATTTGTTTATCAGTATTGCTTTGTTTATTTATGCAAGTAGGTTTGGCTCTGTTTACTACCAAACTAAAAACATAAATCTTCTGACCTTTCTGCTTTGGAATTCATTTCTTTTCTCCCTTCGGATCTGTTCTTTCTCTTCTCCCTCTTTCATTCCTTTCTTTTCACAGCCTGGAATACTCTACTGGGATGAGATCCCAACCCCGAAGGTAGAATCTGTGAGACTTGCATAGGTTCCTGCTAGTAGAAATAACAATAAACCAGTTTCGCTTTGCTGTCTCAAAGAGGGGCTAAGCCCTGCACACTGTTGGCTCGTCTATCCATAGATCTGTCTGCGCGACAGATTTTCGGACCAACAATTTTTAATCATTATCTTCATGCGAGAAGAGTTTTGAAGCCCCTTTGGCTTACAACGCTTTCTCTATTTGACTACCCTTTTCTATTACCTCTTCAAACATGTTTCCACAAATGTATTTGTAATTGGAATGTAATTTCAGGGTCTAAGTTGGGTAAAAATATACTGATAAGGTGTTTCTCTGGTAAAGAGCAAGGGAAGTGGCTAGTTAACCCTTGCCATTTTTGTAAGAAACTAGCGAAGTTCTCATTATTCTGTTGTTTTGTGTTACATAAATCTAACATGGTGACGTCAATTTCTATATTAAATGAGAAGTGACGTACAAAGTGTTTGGCTATCTCTAGCCATGTAGAGATAGATCCCTTAGGGATGTGTAAAAACCATTCCAACTCTTGACCTCCTAAACTTCGTGGGAAGAGGAGAATGAGATAGTTTTCACTAAACGCGACCTCTTGACACACAATATAGAAGTCCTTAATATGGTCTATGGGGTCACCTTTTCCCTTGTATTTGTCAAACTTTGGATGATCAAAATTATGTGGGAAAGGTACCTGCAATATATCCCTGTCAAAGGGGTATAGGCATAACTCCTTGAATTGATACTTTTTGCTATTGCATGTATTGCCTTCTTGTAAAGCAATAAGGGAATTCTTCGTGGTTGACCACTCTTGCTCGAAGATTTGGTGCTATGTGGGTGGCGTTGGCTTGTATAAATAGTTAATTCTATCTGTATCCCCACCTTTATTGTCTATATAAAAGTATTCATAAGACTCTTTACGTGCCTCCTAACGAGGGGTGTTGGTATTGAATTCTTGGTATAAAGCTTTTGGTTTAGCTTGTTTTAAAGGCTTAATTTGTTCCTTGTTTATATGCAAAGCCAAACTTGCTAATTGGCAAGTAAGAGCTTGCACTTGTTTTTCTAAAGTTACCTCTTGAGTGGATACCTCTTTACAAATCTCATGAGGAGGAAGTTTTTCATAATTACTATGCTCTGAATGTTCCTCACAATGAATTCTAATAGTAGGGATGTGATATCCCCCATCATTTTATAAAGGTATTTCCTCATCATTTTGGTGTCTAGAAGTAGAGGCATGACCTAGGTTTAATATTTCGTCAACATTACGAAGAGGATACTCTACTTCTTCTTCTCCATGAACCATAACAAAAATGAGAGAGGGATCAACTATAGAGGGTAACTTAGCTCCTAGCTCTATGACACACATAAGAACCTCATGTTTGTTTTGGAATAAATAATTATCGATGTGGGCGGGATGAAACTCAAAGTCTACATGAGGATAATTATCTTCACCACCACTGTGATTAATCATGTCATTATCTTTGAAAAGTCCTTATGGGTTATACAACTTATGTCAAGGAACTTCTCCCAGTTGAAGCAGACAAGCCATAGCTCTTAACTGAAACCTGCACATACAATGTGATGAATAGAGGTGGTATATTTTTCTATCTTTTAGATAAAGAAATTTGGTTTAGACCACAGTTGGCAGCCTGAAACACAATTGTAATTATATTTTTGTTTATATTCTCCTTTCTTTGGCAATTTTTAGGTCCTACACACAAATAGTTAATAGTTATCCAACATATCTACAATATCATAAAAAGAGGATTAAGTGTTGTTTTTGGTTCTCAAAATCGTCCAAGGATGCAAGAAAAGAGCATACACAATAAACAACCCAAATAGATAATAATGAAAAAATTGTAAATAAAATAACCACCACAATGCTTATAAAGTTCATTCCCAATTAATCCTAGTGCTTTTTAGTGAAAAACTAAAGTTGTTTTTGATTCTCAAGATCACACAATGATGAAAGAGAAGAGAGTACACAAGATTTAGCTTAATTGTTTATCAAATGAAAATCATTTAAATCAAAGGAACATACACAACTCCTTATGAAAATTTCATTCCCTTAAGCATAAAAAATGAATAATGAAATTTCCCACTTACTTTAATGTTAGCAAAAGAGGGTTTAAAGCTGTTTTTGATTCTCAAAATCACACAATGGTGCAAGATAACAACATACACAAACTTTATCCCAAACTCATACAAAGCATGTAAATCAAATAATTCATCAAAACTTAAGAAAATTTGTTAGAAAATATAATTAGAAATGTTAAAAACCTTCAGAAAATAGTTAGGGAAAACATGTAACCACCATAAAACACAAAAAAAAAGAATTTAAAACCTTGAAAACATTTCCAAATTTAAACAATTATGCCAACACACCCCTTTCAAGAGCAGTGCACCCCTAACATCACCAGTGTGGCTTTTAACACAACAACATGACTTTGATAGAAAAATACAGACAATTTAACACCAGTGCGTCTAGAGAGACACCTAAGTGAACCTTGTAACACGAGCATGGGCATGATATAGAAAACAAAAATAATAGTGTAACACATGCACATCCATAGAAGAAGCAATGTGGGCCCAAAAACACCAGCACAACCCAGATGACACCAACACATCCCTTACAATAGCAGCGTGGCCCTGAGTAATACCAGCGCGCACCTTTCTGTAGGTGGTCAAAACACTGGTTTTGACAAGAAAAGTCTCAAAAAGATTTTTAAAAAAGCAATATGATCCAAATTTGATAACACCTCACCTCCCTTGATCCTGTAACGAATATGAAAACAAAGCAACTACAACTAATCTAGCTAAGAAACTTCATATTTATCATAAATATTGCAAGAGAGGGTTAGTAAACTTAAAACTTGAAACTAATGTAAAATTTTTTGAAACTAATCTAGAAAGCTTGAATATCTAATCTAGCAATCTTGAATATCATATATAAAGGACAAGGATTAAGTGTCCCACCAGGCGTGCCAAATGTGCATTACCAAAACTCTAGCAAGGCTAAATAACTAGACTAACACCACATAGACTATTAACAAAGCTACAAATTTACAATAGTAACATCAAGATCTTAGCTTATTGGAATGCTTGATAAAAATAATATGATATCAATCAATCTAAGTTAAATCATGCCTACTTAGTGTGAATTTCTAATTAAAATGGGCCTATGAAGACTACTAGCAAATCAAATTAGGTTGTTGTTACTTCAAAATGGTGAAAGGATCTCTCTAACAATGACTACAAGGCCATATCAAATATTCCTTTACTAACCAAGCATGAAGATTGGATGCAAATATTGAGAAAGCTAATCCATCAATGAATTAAGGCTCTTGATCATACATCTTATATGATTAATAATATTCAAAGTATGGTGTAAATTATGAAGGTAGGAGCTTGGTCCTTTTTATAGCTTTCTATTATTAGAGAAGTTTGCATCTTGGTGCATGTGGGACTAAAGGATAAACTAGATTAAGGCTTGTTAATCTTGATTAGTGAAATTAACAAGTGATTAACATGTGAGGTGCCTTAATTGACCAGTTAGGATCAATTAAGAGGCTAGGATAAGCTTTTGAAGCCTTTTGAGATGTCTTGGAGGGAAATGGGGTGATAAGATTTTGAATGTTTGGAAGAGGGGTATTAACCAAGAAGAGGGTTTATTGATCAAATTAAAGGGTAAATAGACTTAATTAGCTAATAATCACTAATTGTTTACTCATAAGAGGATAATAACTAACAATGTGTCGTCAATCAACATCTAGAATGTGATAGAGGTTAATTAATTAGCGGAATGAAGGTAATTAGTGCACTTTTAGCAATAAGACCGCATAAGTGGAATTTAGGTGTCTACAGTTTTATAAAAAGGCAAGGGACAAAAACTTTGAAATTGGTGATTGGATTCTCTTGTGGGATAAGAAAAATGAGCCAAAGGGTATGCACAGAAAGTTTGATTCACTATGGAAGGGACCCTTCATGATAAAAAAAGTTGCTAGAAAATATAGTTTCATCCTTTCCTATCAGGATGGAATTGAGTTTTCGCTGCCATATAGTGGGAACCATTTGAAATTTTTTAGGAACTAAGATACATGGTGAAACCTGCATGTACATAAATAAAGTCTCTGTCTTTTTGTTTTTATTTTTTTGTGTTTCTTTTTCACTTGACCCCGAACTCAATGAACATGACTTGAAACTAAATATAATGGGATCTCATCTTCATTTCTTTCATTCTGACAGAAAAAAAGATGTCCATAGATGGAGCAAACTGGTGTCCCCAAGATTTCACTTAGAAATTTTGGGATACCTCTTTAAAATTTTGGTCTTTTGCCTTGTGAAAGTTAGTGGTCATGTTTTTTTGTCTCCCTTGGAATGAGAATTAGTTGTTTAATGTTTTTCCTTAACTCTTTTTGTATTGCAAGATTACTTAGGATTCCATCAAGAGGTTATTTGGTCACATTTGTAAAATACCCACTTGCTCAAAATTGCTCAAAACTCCATAGAAGCTAAGTGTTGAACTCACCTCTAGACCTATGCAAGTTTTTCAAGTTACTTTACTTTATACGAGATTGAAGTAAGTACTCAATAAAAACCCTTTTTACAATGCTAGGAGGGTTTACGATATTTCTTTACTTTATTAAAGCATTTAAGCGAAGCAAGTCCTAAATCCTGATTTATACTGCAACGAGTAAAGCAGAAAGTTTAAGTTTCTTTACTTTGTAAAACAATCAAGTAGAGTTGTTCCGAAAACCTGTAACCCAAGCCAAGGCCTAATAAAACTTTTCAAAATACTCTACTAGCTACTCAATAAAAAGTAATTAAGCTAAGTTGAGTTGGAATCCCACCTTTATTTCAAGTCTAGACCCACTCGGGTTTCCAATAGTGCTTGACTCTACCAACTTAAGTTAGCAAAGAAGATAGAAAAACCCACCCCCAAACAAATGATGACGTGGATTTTGTCCCACTTGTCTGCCAAGTACATTTAATGAGGTGGAACGTATAAAAGAAAAAGAAATTCAAGTCATTTCCACCTAGTTGTCCACTTGTCCAAGCAAGCATTCTACCCTACAAATCCTGAGCTACCTTGAACCAGGAAAAGTGCAAGATTGAACTCCATCATTCGGAATAACTTCTTCTCATTCTTCTTCTCCTTCATCTCTTTTCTTTGAGTGATGTAGTTTGAGTGGTTAATCTAGAATTGCAAAACTTAAGTAATTTTGGTTGAAATTCATTACTTAAATCTATTTTGAAGAAGTCAATTACCTAAAAATAGTCTAGCATTAGATGCAAAGTAGTTGAAAAAGACAATGGAAAATCCCCAAGCACATAGGAAGTAATAGAAATATTTCATCTATGAGTAATGAATCCACTGAATCAGTGAATTGGAGGACAACCAAAAACCATTGAATCTGCATATAAGGGACTTAGATTTTAGATCCTGGAGATAATCCAATGATGCATCATCATTGATTTCCAAAGTTGGGGTATCAGCAGCTTGCTCCACAATGTAAGTTGGGGGTGGAGAAACTACATTAGGTTAGGAGGCAGGTACATTTTTAAAGAGTGATTCTTTAAAATGTGTAGAGCCCCATGCCTTTGCACCACCCATTAAACTACTTGTCATAAAAATTGTGGAATCATGTTTTATCCCATAGGAAATGAGTGGGGGGTCGTCTAAAAGTAGCTTACCAGTGAAAACGAGGCCAAAAGTTCCTACCTTGATGCCTAGTTTGTGTGTGAGAAAACATTTTAAATCTAACCCACAAGCAAGCCCATAGAGTTAAATGCATAGAGTAATACCGTTCAGGGGACAAACAAAAAATTGAAGTGGATCTGGGTAAATTTCGAGAAGTTTGGAAGAGGTCACCACATAAGGTAGTATGACTAGATTAAGATTGGGGATATGATAATCCCTTGGCTGAAAACCACCTCCATGCATAGTGGGAGCCTCACCTTCATCCCTATTAGCGTGTACTCCTTCATCCCTGAAGCTTGACAAACCATTCTCACTCATGGCAACGTCACTGTCAACATTCCCAGGTACATCGACACTGCCCTTATGTGCCACAGAAATAGCCTAATCCTAAATGAAATCCATTTCTCCTACAGTAGAAATTTTTAGAGGGTTTTTTCTAGTAGTCCATTGTCGGTTCAGATAATCCAAAGTGATACATTAGCTAGGGTTAGGGAAAACAACCAGGGCCATCTCATCTCCACTATTCTATATAAAACCTATTTAATTGTCACAATTATATTACTATAAAAACATGTTATAATAAAAGTTTTTTGTTTATTAAATGTGGATTGGAGTGTTCTTTACCTTGTACATTTTATAGATATTTCTATATAGTCTCTGAGTTTGAATAAGTGCTTTCCACAACTAGAATTTTGGGGTTTTTCAAAGGTTTCAATCAAAGAGATTTTGCATAATGGTTTTGGGAATTACATAGTTTTGTTGATACCTTTGCAAATTGGAATTGATTGAGTTATCATTTTGGATGCACTAGTCTACTTCAAAGAGTTTCTTGGGATCTTTGGTTACCCACAAGGAGTACCCGTCCCACAAACAGAGCCAATGTTGGCACCAAAATTGGTTCCACTTCATTTTGGGCCTTGTTATTAAAATTTAGAGTTTCAAATCCTTTCATAGTGATTAACAGGCATTTTGATTGCCCTTATAATTAAAAATCATTAAAAACACTTTCCCCCTTTGTTTTGCATGTATACAGGTTGATTTGAAAAATATATATGGTTTTGATGAGTTCTTGGTCTCGAGATGTTCACTTGACAGTTAAATTGTTCAATTCCTTTGTTAATCAAATAGTCAAATTTAAGTTGAGTGGATAAACATTGTGGCAGGCTCAAAGACATAATGATTAAAAAAACTCTCCCTAAGGACACATGGTGGGGATCAAAATGATAGCGAGTCGATATTATGAAGAAACCTAGGAACTTGAGAATGCGAGAGCTCGAGATGAACCAAGAAAATATTTTTCCAAAGCCAAAGTCTCCAAAGTATTTCCAAGATTCCGAGAACTTAAGATCTTGAGATGAGCATTTAGCATGGATGAAAAGGATTTCAGAGTTATGATCAAAAGAGGGAAAAATAGCCCCAGGGTTATGAGAGTTATAAGATCATGAGATTTAAATATTGATACACATATTTCCACCTCATAACCTCGTGGTCCCAAAAGTTTCACAAATGAGGAACATGAGGAACATAAATCCCAAGATCCTGGAAAACATGAAACCATGATGAAAATCCATGTGGACCAATCCATGTGCCCTTGGTTTCTAAAGGCATAAATTCAAAAAAGATACTTCAAACAAGTAAACCCTAAGACCTTGAGATTCAGAGAGGTTGACATGTGGAACTATATTTATCAAAATTGATTCAGCCAGAGGTTTTAAGTTTGAGAAAAAGGAAGCTATGTGGTAACAAGTGATTGGTGGAAGAGTTTTTTGTGGGATTAAATTTGACTGCCTTCTCCAATGTAATAAAATATCTTGGGGAAATCTTGGCTGGAAACAATGATAGTGAGCAGAGGATTAGTTTTTCGACCATAAATTTTAACATAGGGCTTTGTTTGACATGTAATTGGCACCACTTGAAATCTTATTAAGAGGGATACATGTTGATTCTAGTTTTGGAGAAACTTGTGGAGATATTTGGGATATTTTGATGATATATTTTTCAACTTTTGTTTTCATTTGTCAATCCATCTCTCTATCTCTCTCTCTTGTGTGCATGTGTGGGACCTATTAGATGTTATTCAAGTGTCAATTATTACTTAGAGAACTTATTTGAAGCCCTTGAATAATTTTCAAGTTCAAAATTGTTTTCCAATTTTCATTTGATCCAAAAATGATTTCTATACACTTTTTCCTCCTCTCTATTCGGTTTTCAAGATCTAATTTCTCTCCAACTTGATTTCTAGAATGTTCTCTCAATTGTATAAATTGGTGAAGTGTATGCTTTACCAAATCATATTTCACCTTACCAAATTTGGGCTCACCATTTAGTTAGATCTTTGATCCCTTTGGTATTTTAATCGGTAGGTGTTCATTTTAGATTTATTTTAAATGTTTAGAGAAGGAATGACTGTAATCAATTCAAGATATCATAATAAAGTCCTAAGAGAGTAGTCATGTTTGTTTTATTGAGTCAATAAGTGAGATAGTGGATTAGAAAGGAAGTTACTACTTGAGTTAAAAGTGTATTCACTCAAGTTATTAGAGTCTCCATTTTGTAATTAGATGCAAGGGTTTGATGTGTGGTCACCAAAGCATTTGGTTGTAAAATCCTTTTGGAATTCTCGCTTCAATTGCACTCAATAAATTTAGCCTATGCTATATTTCAGATTTTGAGTTATGGTGGTTTGATGGTTTATTACATATTAGTGTATGTAGTTTAGTGATTGTTTGAATTGTGGGGAGTTGTATAAAATGTTTATATTGATGAAATTATTGTGTTACATTTGACTCCATCTTAATATTTGGAGATTTTACCCAATGACAAGGTGCATATGAAGTTGGAATGATCAAAACCCTTCCCATATATTTATTTACACTTTTTGTATTGCCCCATTAAGACCTCTATTTATCTTCCACATTCTTAAATGCCTCTTTGATATAACTTTGGATTTGTATTTATTATAATGATATGTTTTTCTGCAAGATTTACTAGTTTTAAGTAATTTTATGACTCTCTTGCTAGTGACAACTAATTGGGTGGGAGGTCATAGTGATTGGGCTATTTTCCTAGATTTGTTGCTCTATGTTTGCATTATCTTTTTTATTTGAAATCACATGGATCGTTATAGGGTATCTCCCCTAGGTTTCATAGAGCATAAAGAGTTGGAAGTTAACCACCTTCATATTTTTTGACCTTGAGTTTATCCTTCTTCGGGAAGAGAACCACTTTTATTATAATTGAATCATCATCTACCTTCTCTTCACTCATCCAAAAAAGTAGAAAAAAATTGAGATCCAACAGATCCTACACCCCTACCTACCAATAGTGCTCTTATGCATGATTATTTACCTCATACTCCTCCTTCCCTTAGGAAAAATAGTATTCCTATGGAAACTATTAATGGAAAGGTTCAATTGCTTAATGAACCTCTTCATACTCATCATATACCTCATCAAGAGGTCATTTCCTTGATGTATGTTTAGAAATAAAATCATATAATTTTTGTATCAATTTTAATGCTATATAAAGAAATCTAATTGTGCACAATATCTTTCATTCTACATACCCTCGATATTTTATCATACCTAAGTTTCAATTGTTTTATGGGACTAATAATCCTTAATTTCATATTAAGAGCTATGAGTTTTCCATTGCCTCCTTTGAAAATGATAGTTTTTTATTTAAATTATTTCCTAAGACCCTTAAAAGTGTCACTTAACATTGGTTTAATCATCTCCCTGGTGGATATTTGAGTACCTTTTTAGAGATTGAAGAGGTATTTATAATTTTCTTCATTGATAATGAAGGCCATAAGGTCACTTATGAGGGTTTTCCTTCCTTACATCAAGGAAAATTTGAGCTAATTTCTAATTATATTTTATGATTTAATATATTTATGCAAAAATTAATTTACCAATCCACTGATCTAGAAATTCAATATATCTTTTTTGTGGCCTTATTTATCCTCTTAATGATAATTCTCTCTATGATACATGTGTCTCCTTTTATGAATTTCGCCTTCATGTTCTTATTTTTGGAGAAAGAACTTGCTCCCTCACGAGATTCATTGATATCATATATTTATGTTCTTATCCCTAATAATGAATTTGGTGCATGTTTTGTGATTGATTCATCTTATAATTAAGGTAAAAGTCTTACATTGAAATAATACTTTCTACCATACTAAAACTATGCCTAATGTCCTCATGAAGCCTGTTATTGCTCCTAAGCAGAAACCACTTTTCTTTTATAAATATCGATATCAACCACATGATATTTTTCTTATCCTACTAAATAAACACCTAATCAATTTACCATCAAATTCTCATCATCATCCTTATCGGATTGAGTGGGAAAAAATGTAGACATTTTTGTAATTATCACAAAACCAATGGAAATCACAAAAATTATTGCTATTATTTAGATTAGAAGCTCAAGAAACGTGAATATAATGACACAAATTCTTTGGACATATGTTATACATCATATAATAAATTTGCATCTCCTCATCTAAGGCACCGCGCTATGGAGACGACAATATCCCACAATGCCCCTTTTGGGGAGCCACTAGATTCTCAGTCTCCTATGTGTCATGTTTCTCACGTAGGAGAAACATCTCATCCTTTCCTATTCAATCATCTCAACCTCCTACATTTAAATTGGTTTTTAAATCTAATAAGTTTGTTTTAGAATATAATCAATAATAAATAAATAACACACGTGTATTCGTGTTACAAGGACAATATAACATGAAATCAATCAATAATATAAGAACATATAATAATTACATTGCATCCTCGGGGCCTGAACTGATTAAGTGTATATTGTTTGATGGCTCATGCATCACATCACATATATTTTCTCAATCATGCTAACATACTATCATCATCTACACATTTCAATTAAAACCATCACATAAGACACGAGGCAATAATAAAAAAATGTTCATATGTGTGTGTGTATTAACACCACATTAAAAAATCATAGATAATAAGGGGCATGACTCTTACAATCATGTATCATACATCATCCTCACTAAACTCATTTATACTAGAAATAATTTCACTGGACTAAGAGATCAAAGTATCTACTAGGTCTTGTCATTGATGAGAGTGTGATCACAACCTATGCCATCATACTCGCTCTTGTAATACACCTAACTCTACTAAAATCTTGGCATACTCTTGGTACATGGTCATCAATCTACTCAAATGATCATGTATGTTTACACCCTAATTAAATTTTAGATTTTGTTGACCCACAACAATAAGAAGGGTATGCAGTCAAATAACAAGTAGACTAATCCAATCTAATTAACTTCCAATGTCAATTATACATGACTATAATAGTGCATTCAGACTTGAGATCAATGAAACAATTTAAAAATAATAATTAACTAGAACAAAACACAAGATGAGAAATATAATTGTCTATTCAAGTCAATTATAGTGTGATCTAGGTGTGCAAGTAAGTGGAACATGAATATATAGAGTTGTATATTATGTATAGAATATTTAGAACTGGAAAATTTGTAGGTGCATGACCGTACAAAATATGTATGGCCTAGACAATTATACAGTCCAAGACATGGACCATACAATTTCAGATTAGGAGATAGTTGGGCTATAAAACGTTTTGGGTGCTTCACTTGTCTAGAAATGGTGTTTGTTGCATCACTCTTGTTCACACAACCTCGTGATGACATGTGATGACATATGACAAAGTAAAAACCATAGCAACATAAAAAAACCCTTCATTAAAGAATTATCAAACTAAAGTATAAAAACATGTATCTGCATTTAAGGCTAGAAAACCCTGGGTAGTAAGACTCCAAGTTGTTTAACCAATCTCAGTGCTACACTACATATCCTCTTTGTGGAAATCAAGCCTCACGTAGTTCTCCTATTTTCTTGTGCAAGTGTGTATAGCTAACCGACCCCCAAGGGGTGCCCTTATGTTTCTTAACACTAAATAGATGGTTGAATACATAGTGTATAATATATCCAACATGGTTGTAGTGAAATATGGCATGCCTCAACTATGTGACATAACCATTGTGTTGGTTGAAACCCTTGTGCAATGCTTGGATAAAATTTGCTCATGTTTAGGACATGGATCTATGATTTTTGCATGCTTGTAGATGTGTGAAGCTAGACTCCTTAACCTAGTTGAGTGCTTTGTACTTGTAGTATGGACTACTCTAGATGATGTGTAGCTGATTTAGGAATATTTACAAACCGTTTGAGTGATCTTGGAATGATATTTTCAAAAGCGTCTTATAAGAATTTCAGGTGATATATAAAGTGATAATGACTTGCTTATATAGTCTTCTATAGTCAAGATATTATGATAAGGGAAATCCTAGGAAGATGAAATTTCCCAAAAATAACATTAAAATAAGAGTTGGTGATTAATAAGGGGTAGAACCTTATAAGTCAGCTAAGATCAGATTCCACATCCTGACCCTTCAACGCAGTTTTGGACAAGACAGAAAATGTAGACACAAAATCTATGCACTTGGGTACATTTCTAGGTCCTAGAGCATACTAATATATACATGATTCCTAAGCAAGAAAACTAGTAATTGACAACGCCTTTTGGGCCTTTTACTTTGTTTCTCATACTTGTATTGGCCTTACACACCCTACATCCTTATCGGTATTTGACTAATTTATCTTTTATGGCCTCGGACACTGGTGCACCCATTAGGACACTAGTGCCAAGTCCCTCTTGGGTCCCTCATGGGTCGACTCCTGTCCATTCTATCCCATTTTCTAACTCTTTTAGATCTCTTTTACTTCTTAATTAATCATTTTAATACTTTTGGGTCGACCTTCTAGTTGTCAATTCTGAAATTCAAACAAGGGAATCATATATATATACATAGTTATTGCTCTCAAATAAAGGGACCAAGCACTAAACATTACCTATCATCACCTAAGCTTGCATCCAAAGGTGCACAAGAGCACTTCAAAGTAATCCATCTAGCACATTCACTTCAAGGGACAAATGGCTGCATCACTTCTTGCATACACAAGCATAGGAGGGGAAGTTATATTCTATTCCATCTCACACATTCTATACATTTTCTACATTCTAGATCTAGTCCCACTATCATTGTGCAACTTGTACAAGGGCATCCTAGGGCATCATTACACATATACACACAAAACTACATGGATTCTAAAATGTAGTGCAACGCTTAGTACTAAGACCACTCTTCGAGTGACCGCCGACTAGGGTCAGTCTGAATCCACATACTGTATCTTTATTTTTAGGATTTGATGTGGTTTGTGGGTATGTGCAGCTATACACTATTTGTCTTTAAAGGTTACAGGTAAAATCAACGACAGTATATCAAAACCAGAGTGATAAACATAGATTAACTACGAAGCTATTCCAACCCTAAAAAGAGTAGATCTTGAGCATTCACACAGATAGACACTAGCACGCCTAGATCTAGACACTAGCACCCAGGAACTTCTGTCCTCTCCCATGTGTGCTTCTATCCTGTGTACATTTCATGAGTTCCAAAACCCTCACCGAGCCTTTGAACAAAACTCTTGTCATTTCCATTTTGTTCCATCCAATAGTCACTGTAGTCTCAGATCACTTCCAGATCCTGCTAGGAAATCAGCTAAGCCACCCTATCTCCTTTTCTTTCTTAGGGTTTCATATTATTGCATACTTTGCTTGTCCACTTATTGTACATTATCATTTGTATATCATTAGTTACAGTACTTACTCTGAAATTAGATTTAATTTAATTTATATTAAATCATTTGGTGAACTCCACTCATGATAAAACATTTGGATATTTATTTTTCTTGTTTTATCGGATCTTATTTCATGGCTCCTCAAGTCTCCTTGTATCAATTACTTCAAATGCACCCACCTTGAAAATATGTTCTCCAAAAATCCCTAGACACTATGTATCTCCCTCGCAATATGCCACTTCCACAAGTAAGTGCCATCTTTGATTGTCTCTCTGACGACCCTATTGGTCCTAATACCACAACCAATCAATCCATTTACAAGTCAATTCAAGCTTTACATTGTTTATTTCAAGATAAAATTCAAGCTATGGAAACCATGATTACATCTCTCACTGTTGAAATCCAACATCTCAAGAATGCTTCTCAAGCCCATGCTTGTTTTTCTTCTACACCTCATCCCAATCCTATTTCTACTACATGTGCTCATATAAGTGAACCCCAAGTCTTACCGCTACCAGCACCTCTCAAGTTTGATCTAAATGCTAAGCAACATGATATTCTTCTTGAGCTCCTCAATCACCAATT
Organism: Taxus chinensis; assembly: GCA_019776745.2. Classification (NCBI taxonomy): domain Eukaryota; kingdom Viridiplantae; phylum Streptophyta; class Pinopsida; order Cupressales; family Taxaceae; genus Taxus; species Taxus chinensis. The sequence continues at coordinate 317,085,994 of CM034151.1, read as the reverse complement.
GATCAACTTTCCAACTACTCATTTCTACCCTCCTTATATTCTTTCCAAATATATAGGTCTCCCATTTTGTAATTATCACAAACTTAATGGACATCACAAAAATTATTACTATGCTTTAAAACGAAGAATCAAGAACCTAGAGCATCAGGGTTTTATTTCCTTTGCTAAATAACATTCTTCCACATGCTCATCTCCAATTTCTAAATCCCCACAGGCTCCCAAATCTGATCCCTCCATGTCTAATGAGCATCATTTCATACTTTCTAATGTTTCTTCTTCGGTTAGTCAAGAGCCTCCTATCTAACCCAATGTCATACCAGCTCTAAAAATCCTTACCCCATCACCTCCCCTATCAAGTATTATACAATGTTACCAATTCTAACTAAGAAATAACCTCTCAAAATCCTTACCCTGTTACCTCCCCATATCAAGTCATCTACAACGTTACCAATTCCGATGAAGCAACCACCTTTCAAAATATGTATCCCATCACCTCCTCCTATCAACTCCGTTACAACGTTACCAATTCCAAATCAGAAACCACCAACCAAGCAAGACCAACCAATTCTCCCCATGATAGTTAACCTCTTTAAAATTCCTCCTGCCAACCCAAAATCTAACCATGATCCTAGTTTTTCTCCTACCTACCATTTTGATGACTCTATCTCTTCTCATGACACATCTCAAACTTTCCCATAATGGCATGGTATCTCTCACATCATCGAATTTATCTCCATCACTGACACACTTGGGGGGCATTGAAAATTTCCCCCCCTTCCATCACTATCAGTTGTCTCTAGTTTCTACTGCTACACTTCACGCTCCACACTTCATATCTAATATTTCTCAGCACTCCTACACCTTTGGTACACACATTGTACCATCATTACCTGATGATACACTCTAGTGCTATGGTTCACACTTGACTATTGAGGGTCTAATTCTCAAATGAACCTCACATAATCTATTCCTAGCTTCTTTTATATACACTCTATGCTCCATGATAAATATTTTCAAGAATTCTCACATCACCTCTGGTAAATACATTGTATCTTCATTACCCGATGTCACACTCTAGTGTTATGGTTCACACTTGAATGTTGAAAGCACACTTCATCAATGAAACTACCATTATCTACTCTTAATATACACTTTACACTCTATGATTCATGAAACATCCTTTATATCATCTACTTTCGCATAACACTCATTTCCCGATGAAGCACTCTTGTTCTATGGTTCATTCTTGACTGTTGAGTGGGAATTTATAAATGAAACTCATCTCATACACACATGATGGGGGGAAATGTTACTCCTATCATTATCACATACTTTATATCACACCATCACACTCCAATATAATTTGCATATCTTGGCTGCATTTAATCTTGTTAGCTTATTCTACTTACATGTTACACTTTGTTTCTTATGCTAGACAGATTCTTAGTATGTCATTATCTTTTTCTATACACACATGAATTTTCACTTGGTATCTTGAGGTGAATGTAGGACCTATCACATATTCATACACGATGTATGATGCTTGACACCAATCTTTACTAGTCCCATTGAGGCTCCTGGGGGCATCTAATTTTACTACTATCATACTTTACGTATTATAGGTTCTATCATTTCAATACTTACTCAATCTAGTCACTATTACTATACTCATCATTGATTTATACATGCTTTGACATACTATTTATCTCTCTAACATGCTAATGGGTGCTTCGTGTGTAGCATATTTCTTGTAGGATCAATATAACCATGGTTATCTGTCACTCTTTTCTTGATATTGTTTGCTATTGTTTACAAGATATTCCCTATTTTTTTTTTAACTATTGTTTCCTTATGGTCACTTAGGCCTTGATTGTATTGAGATATTGTGAGTGACATCCCATGTATGAAACCCAATTTTTGTGGTCCATCTTGTCTTCCTACTTGCTTGTTACATTGTCTTCTCATTGCATATTAGCTATTTTTTACTAACTCTTGTTACTAGCCTACTTTGTTTGCATTTTCCTTGGTTTCTACCATGCACATACTCCACCCCCTACAGGTATCCACTTAAAATTAGTATAAGGTCCTCTCTTCTAGACCACATTCTCCTACAGTAGTTGCATGCACCCTAAACGAGAGAGCATCTTTTGGGTGAAAAAATCACCCCTATAACATCTCTGAGATACAATACAACACAATACAGTATAGAAACGACACAGGAACATAATTACATATTGGTTCATAATCAGACTTGGGCCCCAAAAAAAAAGCAAAAACTAGCACCCATACCTACATAATAGTGGTGGGTGCTTATGTCCCCATTAGGAGCTTGTGTTATGGGGGAAAAATAGTCATTTTCTCAATTCAGCACAATTTATAGCAGTCTTTAGATCAGTTCTCCAGTAGCATGCACTTGCCTCCAGGTACAAAATATAGTCAATCAGTTACAATAATAACAAATCAAAACAATAAAAAAAATTAGGTATGTGCCATCTACAGTGGTGCTTAATCAAGAAGCATCATAGATGGAGAGAAAATCTAGACCTCTCTCCCCAAAACTCTTCTCTTGACGTGAGATCACCAAAAAAAATTGCTCTCAATGTGAGATCGCCAAAAAAAAATTGTTCTTGGTGTGAGATCACCCAAAAACCTCACCATTCGGCAACAAATCCAGAAACTCCAAAAAAATCAAGATAATTCTCTATCTCTTACACTCTTATACATCATATGCACACTTTTATTTTACATTATTTCACACTTTTACTTACCTTTACACATGTTACTTTGATTTCTTATATATGGAACTTTTCCTACTCTTTCATTCTTCTTTTGCAGGTCTATCCTTAATACGCAATAATAAGCAACTCACATAATTAAACACAACATGCTACTACACATACACTTTACCCCTAGATTCTACATCCATTTCCTAGTCTCTGTGCTTCAAATTTAGATCACTTCACACTTCACTTGTCCACTCGGCACGCCATCAACTACACTCTTCTCTATAGGATCATAAGATATGCATATTCTATATACTTTATGCTATCGAGTATAAAATCAAGAACATAAAGTGGGAGGAAAATGTAGACATAAGATCTATGCATTTGGGTACATTTCTTGGTCCTAGAGCATACTAAAATATGCATGATTCCTAAACAAGAAAACTAGTAATTAAAAATGTCTTTTGGGCCTTTTGTTTTGCCTTTTATACTTTTATTGGTCTTACACACATGTCAATATTTGACTGATTTATCTTGTATGGCCTTGGACACTAGCACCAAGGTGCTCCTGTCCCTCTTGGGAACTCCTGACCCTTTCTCTCCTTTTTTTACTCTTTTGGGTCTGTTTTACTTCTTGGGCATCTTTTATACTTTTGGGTTGGGATTTTAGTTCTCAGTTAAAAAATTCAAATAAGGGAATCATGTATATATATACATAGTTATAGATCTCAAATAAGGGGCAAAGCACTAAGCATTACTTGTCATCACCTAAGCTTGTATTCAAAGGAACAAGATAATTTCAAAGGAATTCATCTAGCACACTCATACAAGGGATAAGGGATACATCACTTTGCATACACAACATAGAAAGGGGAAGTGAATTTTATGCCATCACACACATTCTATACATTGTTACATTCTATATCTAGCTCAATATCACCGTGAAACTTGCACAAGGGCATCCTAGGGCATCATTACACACACTTTCACATAGAATTACATGCAATCTAAAATATAGTGCAATGCTTATTACTAAGTTCACTCTTCGAGTGACCACCGGGGTCATTCCAACTCCACATAGTGCATCTTTATTTTTAGGATTTGATGTGGTTTATGGGTATTTGTAGCTAGACATTTGTTTTTTAGTTTAAAAGGTATAATAAGAAAAATTGAAGTGAAAATAGAGTGATAAATAGGGATTAATAGTGAATCTCCTCTTGCACAAATGATATCAGAATCTGAGCACCTGTCTAGACACTAACACTCAGATCTAGTCACTAGATCCCAAGTTATCATGTCCTCCTGTGGGCGTTATTGTCCTACATAGTCCCAGGTCTAAGAACCTCTAGTGAGCCTTGACGATGCTTCTTCTAGTCAGTTCCAACTATTCACCTACCCAAATCACTTCCACACTACTCGAGAATCAACTAAGTCACTCTATCCCCCCATCTTGCTTATGGTTTCATATTGTACATGCTTGTTGCTTTTACATTTACTGTATTTTATTACTTTATATCATACACTATATTAGTTACTTTGTAATTAAGATTTAATTCAATTTATATTAAATCAAAAACATCTAAATTAAAAGTTGTGTCCTAAATATCATATGTTTTATGTTACTTTAATTGAATAATATTTCTAAAATTGATGACAAAGCATAATAGAAAGATAAACAAGTTGTATAATTACTAGAGAGGAGGATATTGGATTATGAATGTGTGTATTTTTCTCAACAAGTATACAAGGGAAAAAATGGCATCACACAAGGACACGTTACCAAATTTTAGCATCTACAATGTGTTAAATTTGTCTTGAGAGGGGGCATATGTCACCTACCAATATTAACTTTACATTTATCCCTCTATTTGGAAAATACTATATAAGCTACAACAACTACTACATGATCAAATAAATGGATGTACTTGCCCACAATATCATTAACATAATCTAATAATTGTATATCCACAATGTATGCAAAGACATTTCATGCTATAGTGTAGACTGAAGAATTAATAATGATTGATCAATAAGCATCACCTATAATAAGAAGTCCACCTATCACTCATTATACATCATTATTTATGATTAATACACTTTATAATTTATTAATTCATAACAAATCAATTACAATATACTTACATTGAGCTTATGTTATTAGTAATGCATAATCTAGTGGTGCACCTAATGTTGGTGCCCTATCTCCTCCTATTGGAAAGGGAATGACTCCCCCACCTCCTCTTACTGGTGGAGAAAATTCTCCTCCACCTCCTCCTCCGACTCTACTTGCACCCTATGTCAAGCCTCCCACTATCACTGAAAATAAAAAACCTAGTGTATGCCCATCCACCACTAATTATAGTCAATAACACATCTAGTATCATCATTATTGTTACAACTATGGGTGGATCCACCTCATCTACTGGTGGTGGAGCTAGATTGGCTAGTATTGGCATTGGCATGCGACCCTCCCTATATATTGCATACAAGTATCTCCTCCATGGGTAGGTTTTGGGGGCACATCATGTGTGACCCTAAAATATCATGTCACATTCTCATACTAAATTTATTCCCATTTTTTTAGGAAATGGCCCTCTATACACATATTAGTCTTAAGTCACCATCGCTCAACCGTGTCCTCGAACCAACTTAAAAAATTCCTATAGAATCTCTATATGATCCCCCCAGTGTCAATATATATAAAATCAATCGATACTCTATAGTATCAAGCCCTCTTCTTTGTGGTACGACCCATATCTATTAGAAACACTATAGACTAAGGGGGTGAATTAGTCCTTTAAACCTTTACCTAGTTATCTTATATTGTGTATACCATTCAAAACATCAAATCGACATACTTTAGCCAGTGAAACCATATTAAGCATGAAAAACCATACGCATAAATGAGAGAGTATACAAGATACTATATATAAAGTGGGAAACCCTCAAGGGGAAGAAAACCCACTTAAAATTTTGAATATATTACTCAATCAAAAATACTTGCATGAAGATTACACATCATACAAGATTTTTTAGTGAGGCACCAACCCCACAAGGAGCACCAACCCCTATTTATTAAGGAACCAACCTTGTAAGGAGGCTACAACACCATAAGATGACCAAAAACTAACTCAACCACCTAAATATAAAGATAACCTAATTCATTTTTCTCATACAACTGATTGTGATCACAAATTTAGCTCCAACATCTCAAAACCCTCTCAAATAACTCTCTCTTCTACTTCACTCAATATTACTCCTTCATAAGTTGATTAGGTCTAATGATCTTAAATAAATTCTACTCTGACCTCTTCACCTTCTTATGCTTCTTCTTATCTCTACCTTAGACGCCTCTAACACACTATTTTACCTTATTTAGCTTGATCACACTTCTATCCACTCCACTAGCTTAAATGAGCAAATATAACTCACTTATATAGATGACTAGTGCTTACAAACACCTTAGGTCCACCATGACCATTAAGTTTGGTCATACCGATAAGAAAATACATCTAAAAAATCATTTAAAATCACATGAAAGGACCATATAGGTTGGCATTAGTCTAAGACTCTCAACATGCACAACTAGGCCTAAATGGCTAGTTTCATCTCCACTGAATGCTTCTTGGACTCTAAAGGCACAAGACAGATCCATCATGACTCTAAAATATTCACACATGTCAAGTACATCCTATCAACATATTCTACAAGCTTATGAACCTATGCACCATCCATTTTCTTAATGACACCATCAATTAAGGTTGTTTCCTACTCATTCTAGGCACCTCCAACAGACCAGTATTCAAAGATGAAGACCAAGCTTCAACATATCACCTCAACCATGGTATGAAACCATTAATTGGAAATAAAACTACCCAAGGAACATCACAAACCACTTATACTTCACGACTTATTCTATAGAGTCATCAAAATATGTATGTCCTCTAGGATACATATGTTGCCCAAAAACCAGTCTTGGAAACTTGATCTTCTCACACATATGCTGACACTTTCAAGACATCTAAATACATGAAATAATATCAACTTGAACCTATCATAACTCTCCAATAGCTATATATTATGAATCAAGCCAATATATTGGTCTTTCAGACCAAATTCATCAAATAATGTTCATTGTCCTTAAACTCTATCAAGTAGGTGAACATGTGACCTCATCCTTGCCAACAAATGTGGCCTTATTAGCTCCATGCAAAAAAATACCTCAATGGATCAAGTCCCCGTGTAAACTTTGCACTTGTCAACTAACACAAAATATCTCATATCGAGCTAGGAAACTCACCTTCTTGATAGAGATAAAAACCTCATATCATGTAAAATATTCATCATACAGACCTGTAATTTTTCCCACATCTCTGGAACAACATCTATCAACTTCCCAAATTCCCATTTGATCATACTTAGCTATGCATCTTCTCAACCTATCTCACTTTCCTATCTAGGTCATGGAATTAGGTCTATTTTAGACCTAGACAAAGTAGGTATGTGCTTTAAAGCTCTTAAAAAGACCTTGAAATATTTTAGACAACATATATCACTCCTTTGCATGACCTCATGGGCCCACACACTTCTGAAACTGACATTCATGCTTCATTAGGCCACTAAGCACCTAGACTAGGTCTAGATGAAGACCTACACACCATGTTCAAACCCTATAATCACCTTTTGAGACATGTATGAGTGTCCCATCACACTATCAACATGCTCTCCATGCCTTTAACATGCTTCAAAATCCTCCATGCATCTCTATCCTTCATGAGCCATCACCCATGTTGACTAAACCTCATGATTAGGCCTATTTGACCTGGAAAATCTCACCATTTCAACTATTGCACTCATGTCACTACTTGTTTTCCCATGTCATCATCACTACAAAATTCCTCTTACACTCCTTGTCATCATCCTTTTTCATTAATGTCCTTGCACCTTTTACATCAATGACAACACTAGCACATAGATGCAAACAATCTCCACCAAAAATATCTTAATGGGCCCAATCAATCCATGGCCCCCATATCATTTAAATAACTAATATGTGCTCATAGGCCTCAGCATAAAAAAGTATCATGGATACCAACCCAAATTCAAGGCTCTATAATATGAACTGATATAAATCCCTCTATAAATTCACCAATACACATCAACCCCATGCATACCTCACACTCCATTCCTTAATCAACCTAACAATCTCCATCAAGTGATATGAATTAAACACCCCACCTCTATCCACTACTACAAAGGAATCCAATAGTACACATAAATTTACACACCCATATAATATTTACCTATACAATTTTATTGATCCATATGGTTGTCTCTATTATCCCTCCTCTGTCTATTCTAAGTCAAAACTTGTATGCCATTATCACATGTAAAGGCACACATACAACTAGCACATGAACCTTATGATCCATAGTGGGAAACCTAAAAATGTGATATACATCATCTAAAGTAATTTTTATCTCCCTTATAGGGAGATAAAATGTACAAGTGTTTGCATTCCACCTCTCAGCAAGTGAGATTATCAAATACATGTTATGGAGAACATCCCCAAATCTCACAAAATTATGTAAATAAACACTATCCATTATATGCCATGAAGCATAATCTAGGATAAGATCTAATAATGTCTCCATATGATGAACTCAATGGAACTTGTGACCATGACAAGAAAGCATGGCAAGTCTCAATACCAAGTCAAGATAATAAGATCATAAAAAGTAAGTAAATCAACATTCTTAGTTATATTAATGATAAACAATCAATTTTCATTTATAGGGACAAAATTGCCTATTTCAAACAAAAATGCGAGACAAAAACATCAACATGAGACAAAATTTTCAAATAAAAATGTAACAATCAAAAATCTGGGGGTACCATCCTATGGGACAAAACCATCATATCTTGATTTTTAGGTTTTTCCTACTAAAAATGTAAAAAAATTAATTTTCTACATTTATTTTAAGTGAAAATCATGGTTTCAATTTTCTCACCAAATACCCATGCCCCTGTGTTCATATGCCCTTCTCATATGTAAAGGAACATACACAACTATCACATGTACCTTATCATCCACAATGGCCCATGGGAAAGCTCAAAAAGTGATATACATCCTTTAAAGTAACTGTTATCTCCCTTATAGGGAGCTAGAATGTATAAGTGTTTGCATTACACCTCTTACCAAGTGCAATGATCAAATACATGTTATTAGGCACATCCCCCAATCTCAAAATATGATGGAACTCAAAAATATCCATTATATACCATGAAGCATGATGCAACCTAGAATTTACTATATAAAACCTAGAAAAACCCAGGCACGTTGGCACATCACCCAGCCTGAGCTGAGCGCTCATCCAAAATGCACAAAGGTACCAGGCCCCTCTTTAGAGTTTCTTGTGTAGGATGTTAGTGTAATGAAGATACAACATATATAGAACCATAAATAAGCATAACATTCCACAAAGCATATTCCAGATCTAGATCTTAGAGAATCTTGAATTAAACGATAACCATAATAAGATTAACCATGCAAAAACAAGATACAGTCATGTTTAACACCATTATCCATCCAATATACTCCATTATATTAAACATTGAATTACATAGAAGCTTCTTACATTACAAAGCATCACCATAAGGTATGCGCATATCAGATCCAGTAGCATAACTCTACAATAATTCACTATTCAACCTCTCTCTAACTACACAATTCACTACATATTTATAGGGGTGGGGACTTTCCTTCACCACCTATGCACTTCCCAAAATAGGTCGCATGCTAATAATAGCCATGTGCCTTTACAATAACATGCACACATGCAAGTATGCTAATAATAGATATCTTATAGTTAACTGGAAGATGTAACCCTATTATTATCTTGAACTCGTGTATAACACTTATCAGACGCTCGTTCCCAAAATATCATTTGTGTGTCGTGCAAGTCTCCATCCCAATGTGTGCTCTACATGTTATCTTCCAAAAAGAGCCAGCATCCATGAACATGGCTAAGTCCAGAATCATCTTGTCCTGGCGTGTGTTTCCTTCCCTATCCTTCCACGCCTTCAAGTACACCTTGTTCCCTCATGTGAATCCTATGTGTGTGTTCTCCTTAGGATAATATTGTCTTCTCAACATTACCCCACACTAAACTACATTTTCATCCTGATAATGGGGATTCCTTATAATGTTCTCAGAGAATAAAGAATAAGAATGGAAAAAATATAATGAATCACTGTACAAAATAATAGACCTCTACTCTGCAACAGCTTATTCTTAAAATGGGAGGATCAATTCCAGATATTTTGTTTTAATCTCAGCCTCCAATGTCTTCCATTCATCCAGCACAGTCTTTGTCTTCTCTGGAATGTTTTTTACAATGGATTCCAATTCATTCTAAGTAATCTTGTCATTTTCATTCTGTAGTACTTGGACAACATTGGCCATAACAGTCATCATTCCATCTAGAAGATCCATCTTTTGTGTTATATGCTTCCCAATCTCATCTATTTTCTCATTATGTGGGTCTTGAGCTGCTGCAAGGGCTTTGTGCTTCTATTTCTCAAGTGCCAATATTTTTGCGCGTCCCAGTATCTCATCTTTCATGGCCTTCAGAACATCATTGTCTTCAACCAGAGTTTTGATCCTTATCACTGCTTCTAGTGCCGCACAAATATTCAGAGCTTGGTTGGCTTTCTTTAGTTCATCCTTTAGAGTTTGGAGCAACACCTCATAATTTGAAATTTTCCTAACCATGGAGGCCCTTGCTCTTTTTGCTTCTTGTTCAGGATCCTTTGGCATTAGAATCGAATTGGCCCATCTTCTAGCACCAAATCAACCAATGTGCACACATAATACATAGCCAAAGGAAACTTCTCAGGTACCTTAGAGTCAAGATGAGGCCATGCTTTCAAAACAAAATCATCAATTTCTTCTCCCATGTTAATGAAGGCCTTATTATTCTTCTGTTCTAGGTCCTTCTCTCCTTTTAAACGCGTTATTTCTACAGTTTTTCCCTTGTTATCTTCAAGTAGCACTCTAATGGTGGTGACCTTATCAATGTTCCTCCACGCCACCTCTGTAGATACCTTAACCAAAGCATTTCTTACCTGCTCATCAGACATTAGAGTAGGCTTGACTGTCATGTGTCTGCTTTGGGGTGCCTTCTTCACTCTCCTTGATACACAAGATTCCTCGTAGATGTTGAAATATGGCTCATCCATATGGGTCTGCATGGACTAGGATAATTGTTTCCTTGTGTGTGTGGTGGCCATGTTTGGATCCATCAGCTCCCATCCATACAATTCCTTAAGGCCTAATGTGCTCTAAAACCAGGCATGGATGATTTTTCTTGTGTCCTTAGCATAGCTCATACTTGGCACAACATATACTTCACTGGTTCTCTTTGTTCTTGGCCCCTTAGGAACCTGAGCACCAAGGTTTAGAGCTAGTCCTTCTCCTTCTTGAGTAGTAACATGCGTGCTAGGTTGATCTTGCATTGTCTCTTCTACTTCCTTCATCCCTTCCTCTTCATCTTTCATTTCTTCATCTTTGGGTTCCTCCATATCTTCTGGTTGCACTGGGGTTCCAGGCACGCTCTCCTCAGACTCCTCTATCTCCTCATCTAGCTTCAGCTTTCTCCTTCTCTTATTCTCAAGTGCCTCTTTCTAAGGGGAGATTCTAGGTGATCTTCTTACTGGCTATGGTGTTCCCCCACCTTGGGTCTTGGTTCTTCTTAATACCTTCTTAAACTAGTGCTCCTCAGGGACTGCATCCACGTCCAAGTCCTCTTCTTCATTATGTGCTTGTGGTGGAGAATCTACACACTCACTCTCCACTTTGTCTATGGGATACCTCTAACCTATATGATCTAAACCTCCACTATTCTTGTTCCTCTTCCTCCTCATCTATCTGTATGGTTACAACAGGCTTTGGAGCTGGCATATTATCCATTGTGTGATTTCCCTTAGGAGGCCCTGGGAGCATGAACTCATTCTCCACATAATTATTATTCTCTATCCTAGGCTTGAGCTGAAGATATATGAGCATAGCTCCATTGTCCCCAATAGCCAAACTTACTAGCTTCATACTTATGACGTCTGAAATGAGCCTCTCAATGTAGGCAGACTGACCTGGATATACATATGTTTTTATGAGGGTGTGGTAGTCACAATCTACCTTGTCTGCGTTGAAGTTCAGTCTGTGTACATCCGAAAATATGTGAACTGAGGCCTAGAAGTAGTGCGTTGTGAAGTCATAAGGTAGTTTACACCATGGACTCCATGTTTTATCCTTCATAGAAAACCGTGTGACACAGAAGTGTTGATACACCGTGAACTATACTACCTTGCCTACTACCGAAGGTAGTTCCTTTGGAATGTGCCATTCCTCCTCAAATGCCATGTGAAGTCAGTCATACCACATTTCTACCCTTTGATTGAATGGGCCACTCATTGATCCTTCACATAAATATTTCTTGAACCTTTCCGCGAGGGACTTCTTCTCAGCGGGGTATTCCCAAATTTTATTCTTTGGCCCATCGGGCACTCCAATTTCTACAAAAACAAGAGATAAGAGGATGACGCCAAAACTTATCTTTTCACCTACGCACACTTCCTCAACAATGGTTTCTACAATATAGCCTACTAAGTTGTAGATTTCTCCCCCTGTCATCTTCTTTGCAATGTATAGCCACATTGTATTTACCTGTGACCATCTCCCTTGATCATTCAGCTTGGTGATCAGATGCACGACTACTTGCACCACATGGTACTTCCTTAATCTGTAAATGTCCATTCCGCTGGACCCTTGGTATACCCCAACTCCTTGCTTGTGGCTATAACCACTACTTTATCAGTCAGATCACTAACAATGTATGTCCATGTGCCCTTCAATCCTGTTAATGTTGCAATTAGGGCTGTTGTGAGCCTAACCCTTCATCCGACAAAATAGAAGAAGTCCTCATGGACTCTACTCATAAGCCACTGGTATAAAGGTTCATATTTTCCAAAATATGGGAGCTCATACAGTTGATAAACTCCTACCTACTTAAGAAACTTTTACCCAGCGTCATCATACACTGGCATATCTTCCACCATGCACTTGTTGGTCTTCTTATTCAGCAAAGCATCCAACTCTCCCTTGTTATCAGTGGTGTGGTGGTTGTAATCATTTACTTTGCATCTACGGATGTGGGAATCCCAATCTTTCCTGACTATTACTCCTTCCGGGTACTGCATCTCTAAAAAATTTCTCTCGGGAGTAATTTCAACCTCAACTTCCACCTTTTTCTTTCCTTTTGTGCCTGTTGCAGGTGCTTTCTTTGGTGCCATCATAAAAATCCCACCTTTTATCTTCTGTGTCAAGTAAGTTCAAACCCTAGCATGCCCTAAAATCACATGCCCTAGATCCTTCTCAATGCTTCTACTTCACTCAAACCCTTCACCAATGGGGATGCAAGCCTTTTCACGCACAAATCTATTCTCCATGTCTAGTTTTGCAACTCTCCGCACCTCAACATGATTCACTTGGCTCGGTTGCACTTATCTCACTTGAATACTTGTGATTACAAAGGTAAAAATGAACCCGCATCATGTCCTTATATAAATTTTCAAAAAATTAGTGCATTTATTTCTCCTTCACCTACCAACAATCCTCTCATTAATTGACCATTTTCAAAATTTTGGAAAATTTCCGTGAAATACAATTTTGTGCCCCAGCTATAACCTTCTAGCGCGCCTTCCTACCCTCTGGCTACAGACTTCTCTTCCATGCACTTCCATGCACCGAGTACCTCACCACTGCACCTTCTCATAGTAGTTTCCACAGCCATTTCTTACCTCATGTTATATTGTCCCTTCATTCATTTCCATCTATGGTCTTCTTTAGAAGTAATCTCCTTTCTAACAGCTCCTTTCCATACTTGAATAACACCTGTAATAGTTTATTCTCATGTGTACCCATTTGTGAATAACAAATAACAACCACCCCACACCAATGGTATGTGCAGTCCTCTGTGCATAAAAATACTTCAAATTGTAATTAGCTTCCAGCGCGCAAATGCACTTATTACACAAAACACCAAACTAAATTGACAAAGCATAGCGACAAAGAAGGAAATACATTAAAGGAAATACAGAAAGGGAAACCTATACTAAATGGCAACACTACCTTATTACAAACACCAAGAAGACTTATTTATAGTAGGGCTTCATCCTACTCCCATTAAAGTAACTAGGTAACCACATTCCATCAAGCACCTCTAACTGGAAAGCACCTGATTCAAGTATATGAGTGATAACATATGGTCCCAACCAATGCACCTTGAGCTTTCCTGGATGGCACAGAAACTTAGAATCATAAAGTAGTACCATCTGTCCAACCTCAAGCTTCTTGTCCCTGATGTGTCAGTCATGCCATGCCTTCTGCCTGGCCTTTTCCTGCTTCTGACTCCAACGTGTTATGGCACACCTCTCATCCAACTGTATTAACCTGTCAATTCTTTCTTCTAATGCTTTCTCATCAGCTAGACCTCCAGCGCACACAATACACAAAGAAGGTAACATGAATTCCATAGGAAGAACTGTCTTCTGCACCAAACACCAACTAAAAGGGTGTGGCCTTATTCAACCTCTTGTAGGTTGTTCTATATGCCCAAAGTACAATAAAAACTTTATCATCCCAATCTTTCCTTCCAACATCACAAATTTTTGTCAAGGTCTGGCTCAATATCTTGTTAAAGGCCTCAGCAGTACCATTTTCCTGAGGATGATAGGGTGTAGTCTTGTGGTGTGCAACCATAAATTCATCCAGTAATATCCTGATTGTCTCATTCAAAAAGTGTGTGCCCCTATCACTTGTCAAGCTCAGTGACATCCATACCTAGTAAGAACATTTTCCCATAAGAACTGGCTACTTGTTGTAGCTATTGTACAATCCTTTGTAGGTGTTTCTTCTGCCAACCTTGTAAGATAATCTATGTAAGTTATGATATAACGTGATCTAGTTCTATGCATGACTAGTGAAATAGGACCTACAAAGTCTATATCCCATTTCTCAAATGGCTCTACACTAGCAATAGGCCTCAAAGGCATTTCATCTCTTTGACCAGGTTTTCCAAGGCACTGACAGTGATCACATGCCTTACAATACTCTTTACAATCCTTGTACAGGGTCTCCCACCATAATCCAATGAGTAGAATCTTGCACGTGGTGGCATCACCTGCATAGTGCCCACCTACAATACCACCATGAGCCTCTTCCATGATATTTGTGTGCTCATGTTCTAGTACACACCGGTGCAATACTTCATCTCGGCCTAGTTTGTATAAATCTCCACTGATCAACATAAAGGGTGTCACATGAATTACAAGTTGTTTCTTCTCCAATGCTTTCATTCCTTCTGGCACCATACCCGTGCGTAAAAAGACAACAATATCCTCCAATTTTGAAGGCACGTGATGTAACCTATACAACTGTGCATCTGACATTGTATCTTCAATTGTCTGCACATCCTCCCCTGACTGAATCCTTGATAAGTGGTCTGGGCCAAAATTACTTTTACCTAGTTTTACCACAACTGTGAAATCAAATTCCTGAAATAAGAGCACCCATCGACATATGCACCCCTGTAAAATGGGATTTATTTACCAAGTATTTTAATGCCATGTGATCAGTATAGAATACAAAAGGTGTTGCTAGCAAGTATTGTCTGAATTTATGCAGCACGTAGATCATCAACAAGGCCTCATGCTCTGTTGTTGTATAATTCTGCTCTGTAGGAGTCAAATTTCTACTAGAAAAATAGATAGGATGATCTATAATACCCTCTCCAGGTTGAGCTAACACCACCCAATGGTTGTGCCAGAGGCATCCACATGTACATGAAATGGTTGGTTCCATGAAGGAAGACACATAATAGGTGTTGTTGTAAGTCTCTCGTTCAACGCCTCAAATGCACGTTGTTGCAGTTCTCCCCAATAGAATTTCCCTTTTCCTTTTAGTAACTCTTCTAGGGGTGAAAAAATCTTCACATATCCTTTGATAAAATTTCTATAATACCCTGTGTGGCCCAAGAATCCACGCACCTCACTCTGACTGGTAGGCTCTTCCAGGCCTACAATAACTACAACCTTAGCTGGATCCACTAACAAACCTTCCTTGCAGATGATGTGCCCTAACAAAGTTCCAAAAGGTGTAGCAAACACACACTTCTTGATGTTTAAAGAGATGCTTAACTGTCTACATATTTCAAACATTAAGCACAAATTGTCACAATGATCCTTAACAAGTCCATACACCATCCAATCATCCAAGTAAACCTACAGGAAGTTGTGAATAAAATCTTGGAATGCTTGAACAACTATGCGTGAAAATACAACAGGCACATTTTTCAAACCAAAGGGCATCACAGTATATGCAAAACTTCCCCATTCAGTGGTGAAATTCATCTTCTCTTGATCCTCCTGTGCAATTCTAACCTGATGATACCCAGAGAATCCATCTGTAAAAGAATAAACTTCGCGCCCTGCAACACCTTCTAATATTTCCTCTGTGAAAGGTGTAGGAAAAGGATCAATCACACATGCAACATTCAATTCCCTGTAATCCACACAAATCCTAATCCGACCATCTTTCTTTATACTGATCACCATGGGGCTAACCCACTCTGATTCCTCTAGGGGCTTGATGATGCCAGATTTCAACATTTTGTCAATTTCTTCCTTAACTTTGATGCACAGGTTAGGGTTCATCCTGTAAGGTCTCTTCCTGACTGGGCACGCTCCTTCCTTTAGCTTAATCTTCATCTCTCCTAATGACTCATGCACTCCTTTTAACTCATGGTAGCCCCTAGGAAATAAGTCATGAAAATCCCGTAGTAACTCAATTATCTTTGCCACTTCAGAATCAGACCAATAATCCCCAATTATTGCCTCCTTAGGTTCAACATCCATGCCAATGTTCACTTTCTTGGTCTTCATAGGTTCATGATAGGCACACATTTTTATCCACACTGTCTAACACTTCACGCATACCTACTGAATGATCTATATCCATATTTTCTACTTCTTCATCATCCACTATGTAGACCATCTTTCCTTTTTCTTTCTCACAGCAAGTGTGCTTAAGTAGTGTGGCATCTGTCTCTTCTACTTCATCAAAACACACTCCTGAGTCTACCTCACCAAATAACTCCTGAATGAGTTCTTCAGCCTTTGCACTGTCTCCCATAGTTAAGCACTTTATAACCCTTAATGCCTCTTCCACCAGAGGTTTAGTAGAGAAGTAGTCAAAAGTTTGGGTCATTCCTGCAATCAAGTCCTGCCAATTTCTAGTCTCCCTATGCAGCTCTGCATAAACATACCAGGCTCGTGCACAACCTTGTAAAGTGGAATAAAGTTTGTGCACCCAAAGTGAAGGTGGTAAAGCTTCCTACCCCTCTATCCAGAGTCTCTCACACTATTGAACGTGGTGCTGAATAGGTTGATTACCATGATACATGTAGATTGTAGTAGGCACATTGCTCCTGAAGAACCGAGTGGTTAGAGAAATTCTGACTTCATTCCATTCCATAAGATTATCCCTGTGAACCATCCACCAGTGCACTGTTGTCCCGCACAAGGTATATACTAACATATTCCTTCTTTCCACTTGATTTTTCCACTTCTCCTCCATGGCACACAGGAATACCATAGGATCTCCTTCTCCAGTGTACCAAGGTACAGGGTTGTTACCTATCCTCTGAATACATCAAGGTTTGCTTCTCCATGCAAATGTGCTTCTTACTTCACACCCAACCATCTCATAGGTGTCATGTGCCCAATTGTCACAAGCAATACTTGTAGTATCACTGATAGACTGTGCATCTTCCCACTAGAGGATTCCTTCCTTTGATGGCTCAAGTACTTCTGGGTCCCGAATGACATGTACATAAATTTTGTTCAGGTCTTCCTCGCTCAAAGGTTCAACATAAGGCACATATTTCCCATCTGTCAAAGGGATAATTACTCTTTCTTCCTTGTTCTCAAAACTTATATACCCCTTGTTGAACCGTAAATCAACATTATTTGCATAACACCAAGGGTGCCCAAGTAGAGCTGGGAAGTTGTCTGATTCTGCAAGTGCTAAGACCTCAAAGTCCCCAGTGAACTTGGCCCCTTGTATAGTAATGGATGCATCCTTTAAAACTCCTATGGGAGTGGCCTTAGTTTGATTGGCCATGAACAATACATTAGAGGATGGTTGTAATGGAGGTCTTCCCATCTATACCCATGCATCTAAAGTAAGCACATTAACTTCCATGCCTGTATCAATCAATATATTACTCAAGAGCCACCCATCCACAACAACATTCAGAGTGATCTCCTTGTCATAATCCAAGCTATGAGGGGGAAGATTAGCATGCAGGATCTGTCATCCATTCTCAACACTACACACAGGAGTGTTTCCCTTTAGCCAATTCCCTAGTAATGGAATGATATTCTCCTGGCGCAACATTTTGCATACCTCTTTCAAGTCATCAATATCCGATTGAACTGTCTTTGTTTCCTTCTTTTGTTCTAACTTCCGTGACTGTTCCTTCAAACATTGTATTTCACCCTGAAGATTTCTGAGTACCTCCATGGTTTCCTGATAAACCTCCTTCTGATGTGTAGGATCTGGGTACCTTGCATGTAAAACTTCCTCCTTGGTGATGGTAGGCTTCTACTGTAATGCCTCTCTAGGTACACGTAGCTTCAGCGCATGTAGTAATCTTCACAGGTAATACCTCAGGTTCTGGTGCCAGCTTTGGCATCCACTTGATTTTCCACAGTGCATTGTATTCTAACCATCCTTGCACCTTTGTTCTCCTATTTATGTTGCTTGCTAAGATGCTCATATAAGTCTAGGAATTCCTCATAGCTGTGATTCTTCCCACAAAAAGAACAAGTAATATTCTGAGGACATTCACACATGTAGTGGTCAGGAGATCCACATGTAAAACATGTTCCACAAGGGAACTCACCTCATCCACCACCACACCTCAACCCCTGAATCTACCACGGTATCCTTGACCTCTTCCATGACCTCCTTCAAAGTGCCCTTCATTCTAATCATAGTGTGCTTGAGTGTGATCATGATCATGGTGCTCACTTTTTCCTTTAGAATTATCTGATACTCTAGTCTGTCACACACCAATATCTATGGCATCATGGATCTGACCAATCAACCTGTAGTCTTCTTGTATCATGAGTCGTGGACCAGAAAATTTTACAATAACAAGATACATTCTTCCTTATCACGTGTTGTAATAATGGGCAGTGGCTTGCATCATGGTCCAAATGACATATCTCATAGTCCAACAGCAATGAACGCACTGATCTATGAGGACAACTATCTTTGGTGTGCCCTTCCACTTCACAATTTGTACACCAAATCCCAGTGCATGTCTCATGTGCTGAATTTTCTGATAGTTTCTCCAACTACTTTTCCATAGCTATAATTTGTGCCTCCAGGAATGGGCTCACTCCAGTGTCTATACTCCCACTGCCTCAGCATGTAAAGCTACTTCAAGTGCTTCACATGGGTCTGTATAAGTCTTATGTGATAACACCCTCCTAAAAGGTGTGATCAAGCCCCCAAAAAACCACTGTGCATGTTGGCTTGCATGAATATCATAAGAAAGTTTAGACAACAATGTCTTGAAATGGGCATCATATTCCCAAACACTCTCAGTAGTGCCCTGCTTAATATCCTTGAGCACACTTATACTCTTCTGCTCAAACTCAGGGATATGAAACTCCTTAAGGAAAGCATCCTTTAATGTTGCATAATCTATGCAAGTCTGATCAGGGTCAAACTTCCTGTACCAACTGTGTGCATGTCCCTGTAATGTAGTTACAAACTGACTTGCCTTGCACTCAGAAGTCATAACTCCTTTTGCACGCCACAGTATCTCACACATGTGCACGTGTTCAGCAACATCTTCTATGCCCCTATACTCTGGAAGACGAAGAGACATCTCCATGTAAATATTTTGGGGTTGGTGCAGACCCTGCCCACCTGATCCAGAACCTCTTGTGTTACCTCTACCTCCAGAACCACCAGATCCACCAGAACTAGAGCCACCTATGCCCCCTGATCCTCCACCTGTAGCTAGAAGTGGACCAGTGGATGTACTTCCCTGTGTCCCAATAGTGGTACTAAACTGAACTCCTACAGTCTGCAAAGTGGTACTACTCCCAGAAGTGAGTCCAAAATTCTGCACGCTTGAGTTCTATGCTAAAGATGCACCTGAAAAGGTACCTCCAAATAACAAAGAAGACATTTTCCATGCCATTGATGTACTTTCTATCTGACTTACTCCTACTCTTCTACTACCCAAACTAGCTTGCTGACTACTGGTTGTACTAGATACTGGAAATCCAAGCGCAAGGGCTAGGTTACCAGGTAGATTCAGATGTGTGCCCATGGCCCATGTCATCTCTATTGGCACACTCCCATGTGAGGCCAAGGAGGGTTCCCTATTATGCTTTCCCAAATGGGGGAGTTCCAGATGCTCTGGCTCCATGCCTCCTACGTGAGCTTCAAATCCTTCATGAGCCATCTCTCTCCTCAATGCCATCCACTCTGCAATATCATGTTGCTTCTCTATCTCCCTCTCATGCACCTCATTATACTTAAGCCACCTTTCTTCTCTCTTCCTCTCTACCGCTAGGTCCACCATCTTTCACCAAACCTGTTCCTGCCCCTACGCATGGTGGGGTTTAGCTAGCCATCAATTTTTCTTCCAAGTTCAGGGTTACCATCAAGATTTTGATCACTAATGGAATGCCTTGCAAATAAGTTCCCCTTGGATAACGTAAAAACTGGAACTCAGCTACCTCTAGGAAAGAATAAGTGGAAATTGAGTACTCCAAAATATAGCTATTCAAAACACCACAGAACCAAGTATCCACATCACATCCAAATCAGATCAACATCATAAAGGGCCTGAAATTCTTCCTACATCTAGACAAGTGTGTGATACCTCCAATTCCTTTTAGATGCATAAGCAACCAACCACTCATACAAATCTATTGAAAAGATAGCAAAGAAGATCTCATACAGACAATCATACAAATTCTGATCCACCCACGCACATGTGTCAAACTCAAATCCAGTGTTGAACCTCCAAGCGTACTCTTCTTCCAGATCCTTTATCCACTCCTCAACACTTGCTAAGGTCAACCGATATGTCTTCATCATGAAACATCCTGAAAACAACTGAAAAAGAGGTCCCAGCAATGGAACCAATGATGCAGCCTAGAATCTACTATATAAAACCCAGAAAAACCCAGGCACGGCACATCACCCAGCCTGAGCTGAGCACTCACCCAAAGCACACAAAGGTACCAGGCCCTCTTTAGAGTTGCTTGTGCAGGATGTTAGTGTAATGAAGATACAACATATTCAGAACCATAAATAAGCATAAACATTCCACAGAGCATATTCCAGATCTAGATCTTAGAGAATCATGAATTAAATGATAACCATAATAAGATTAACCATGCAAGAACCAGTTACAGTCATGTTTAAAACCATTATCCATCCAATATACTCCATTATATTAAACATTGAATTACATAGAAGCTTCTTACATTACAAAGCATCACCATAAGTTATGCATGTATCAGATCCAACAGCATAACTCTACAATAATTCACTATTCAACATCTCTATCTAACTACACAGTTCACTACATATTTATAGGGGTGGGGAATTTCCCTTCACCACCTACACACTTCCCAAAATAGGTCGCATGCTGATAATAGCCATGCACCTTTACAATAACATGCACACATGCAAGTGCGCTAATAATAGACATCCTATAGTTAACTGGAAGAAGTAATCCTATTATTATCTTGAACTCATGCATGGCACTTATCAGATGCTCATTCCCAAAATAGCATTTTTGTGTCGCATGTAAGTCTCCATCCCAATGTGTGCTCCGCACGTTATCTTCCCAAAACAACCCACATCCATGAAAATGGCTAAGTCCTGAATCAAATTTTCCTGGCGTGCGTTTCCTTTCCCTATCCTTCCACACCTTCAAATACACCTTGTTCCTACACGCATCCTATGTGTGTCTTCTCCTTAGGACAAAAAAGGAATATAATTAGCATTCTTAGCCATATTAATTATAGAACATCAATTTTCATTTATGGGGACCAAACCAACTATTTCAAATGGAAATGTCAAACAAAAACTTCAACATGAGATAAAAATGTCAAATAGGATGTAACTATAAACAATTTGGTGGTTCCATCATGTGGGACAAAATCACCATGTCCTGATTTTTGGGCTTTCTCTACTAAAAATGCTAAATTTTCAAATTTTACAAAATTTAATTTTCTATATTTATTTTAAGAGAAAATCATGGTTTTAAGTTACTCAGCAAATCCTAACATGCCTATTTCTAAATGAACTTTACCAATCAATCAAAAAGTAGTCTTAGGGATCTCTGAATGCATGACATAATGTTTAGCTCGTATCTCAAATCACTATCAATAAAAGTAAAAATAAAATTAATATTCACTTTTCAACTTTATTGATTATAGTAAGTTGAATTTTCAACCTTATACTATACACCTGTTCAATGCATAGACACTCAAATTTGGTAACTTATCCTTTGGAAATGACAAGTTTGGATTTGTTAACATGCTAAGACAAATGCTTACATTATAAGTCCAATTAGTATATCTCTCTCTCAACTTGCTCATCTCTACACACTACTTTATCATTCATATAAAGAATATTAATTAGCTAAAGTATTAATTCAACTTTAGGCATCATTCATAGACTTTAGATTTCATGTCATTATATATCTGGGAAAAACTATACAATTTTGGTCCATGGTGGACTACGGTCCATCACCCTTCCATTTAATGACCCTTTTTTCAAGTTTGAATATCTTATGTGTGTTATTTCATCTTCCTAAGTCTTGCTTAATGAAAATGTTTAACTTATGGAAGACTATATAAGCAAGTCAATTGTACTTCATAACTCACATGACGTTCTCATGAGCTCATATTGTAAATATCAACACTAAATTCCTTAAATATATCTTAAAACACCCTAAAGTAGTTTCACATCATTTAGAGTAGCCACTAAATCAAATGTAAATCACTCATCTAGGACAAAGATACTAGCTCCCTCCATTTCTAAGAACTCAAAGGTTCTAGAGTCACATCTTAGTAAGAACTACTTACACCAAGCATGTTAAAGGTATTCAAGGGAAAAAAGGGTTTATTCTAGCAGTTGAAGGGAATCACATCACATTAATACCACATTGGGTACATTCTCTACTCTATATTTATCTCATTATATTTGTGTCAAGAGACACGAGGGCACACATATGGGGTTGGCTTAGATTGCATATGATATTTATACCTACACTAAGAGAGATACATGAAGATTTCTCCCGCTTGAGGGGATGTATTACAATATTAGTATTGATTCATTAGGGGTTGATTTCCAAGGGTAGTCCAAATCACCCACAAACTAATTTCTCCTTTTTTATCTAATGCTTTGATGAAGGGTACTACATGTATCTAGGGTTTCTACTTGTTACATGTTATTATAGGTTGTGTCAAGGTTGTGCGAGTTTGAGTGATATATAGTGACACACATTTATAGGAAAGTGAATGGTAGAAGAAGTTACATAACCCCATTACACTTAGGTCCAAAATTTTAAAGAAGGATCCAAGACAATAACACATTCTATGTAGAGTTATACAGTCTTGGACATGAGCAGGTTCCATTGGCAATTTTAGAGATAAATCACTTTTAGGTTTAAAACAATCCATTCATCCATTTTGTACACCTAGATCCTTCATGTACCACTCTACACAGCTAAGTTCATATCCCTTTATATGTTTCAAACAATCATATTATCGTGTTATCATTTTTGCATGTATTAATGCATTATTTTGAAGGTGCATGGTTAAGTTAACTAATTAATTCAAAATAATCCCATGTAACAAACCCTTACATCCTATATTGCTTATATTGCATTTATAATTTTTTAAGGTGTAAAAATTTGGTGAAACTGACTCTTGATGAAATCTATCACTTCCTACAACCCCTAGTTACTTTAGGGTTCCTTCTTCCTCTTTAATTTTATATTTATCAATATTTTTAGGGTTTTATATTTTGATTCCCAGCCAATCCTTGATTCTTCTAATGTTGTTTCTAGGATCAATTATCCTTTATGTCATTATGGGGTGTGTTAGGGATCTTACTTTTTGAAATTATAAGGGTTATCATCCCTTTAACCAAGAATGTGCCCCTTATGAGATCACAAATAAATATCATGATTCTTTTGATCGTTATCTAATTAATCCTAACCCTAATTATTATCGTCCTTTACATGCTCATTAAGGTGAGCCAAAAACTTGAGGTCATATTCCAAGATATCACTATGAGGTTGTTATACAATTTGAATTTATTTCACTTACTACACAACACCTTGGACTCACTTTACATCCTCACTTATGGCTACCAAATTTAATTCCTTAAAACCCCAACCCAAGTTTGAGGTTCTTGATACTCATGAATGCACATATTATATTTTTGAAATATTCACTCATCACATCTTCATGGTTATCGTTGAACATGTGCAAGGAAAGGGATCCCATGATAAATATGGTAATCACACCCATGACCTTTATGAAGATGATGAACAACACTTTAGACATTGTTTGTAGTAAAATCCTCATACCATTGACATTATTCTATATGTTTCTCTAGACCTACAAAATCATAATCCATTATCCTTGATGAGTGAATCTATCCTCACATAATCTACTATTAATACACCTATATTTCCTACATCTATGATGCCTATATCTTCATGGGAACCTAATTTATGACTTCATAGTGTCATTATGTCTATTTATATGACTAATATTGTTCCTACATCTACTATATCTACCCATAGTGTTTAATATTCTCCTTCTTTTAGAAAATATTCTCTAGAAACTCTTTGACAAGGCCATAAAATACTTCACTTAAATGTAAATAATGACATCTCATTTCTCTTCCATAACTAAGTTTATAAGTGGATTTAGGTATAGTTTTAGAGATTATAGCTAATTTAAAGGTAGAATGTAGGATAATTTACGGATTAGTCTTTAGAATTCATTTTTTCAAACATGTTATGTTCTAACCTTTCTTCAGAAGTATGTGTTGAAATAATGTAACCGAAACTAAGGTTTAAATGTTAAGGCATTGATCAAATCATTAAGGTCGCATTTAGATCATTAAATAACACTATGGGTTGGATCTTAACTATTATGGCTTCAAATTTGTTCATAAAAAGTAATTTTAAAGTAGCTTTAGGTTATTGTAGGCTTCAAATTTCTATGGGATGTCATATCTATACTATTTTGGATGACTCCCCAACATGACACAATGGCTCAAAAATGAGTGGGAGTAAAACAAGCAAATCTAAAAAGGTCAAATAAAAAATTCAATGACTGTATGGAATAGAAAAATTGTAAGAGTACTAGATGATCACAACACCTTGTATTCATGAATGATTTAGGAGTTCATTTTCAAAGCTACAGGTAGTTGTCAGAAGGGCTATCACTGGCCTTCCCAGGACTGGATCAACCCGGTGGAGTGAAGAGGAAGGGCCAAATTCAACATGGAAGTGAATTAAAGAACTTAGAATATCATGGAAATGATTTTGGAAGTTTTGGGTAAGTTTTGAAAGACTTGGAGCAATCTGAGTAAAAAACAGAGTTCAAAAGCCTAGGCAGTACACAGGCATAAAACAGTTGTTGGACTTCAAAAGAAGATTCTGGGAGCTCCATATGGAGTTAGAAGTAAAACAAAACATCTCTAGAAAGAGGATTCCAATACCGACATGAAGGTGAAATCATATTTTTCACAACACCTTGGCGAATAGGATTTGTAGGCAATTTATATCAGGCATAAGTGGAGTATCAAATAAAAATATGACTTTTCAGGGATCATATGGATGAATAAAGACATGATACCCCCACCGTTGGATTAAAAATGATATTTCCAGTCAGGATGATATAAACTATCACTAATAAATTCCACCGTAAGCTCAAGTTATCATCGTGCGAAGTTACCTTCTCAAAGGCAGTTCAGGTTTTAGTCAATTTTTGGGAGGACATGTGTCAGCACTAGGAGCTTGGCAGGATTTCATGTCCTCAACGTCCCTTAGGTAAGGTACACCTAATGTATTTGGTTCAGATCTACACAATAAAAAATATAATGAAAACACCGAATAATGATGTATAAAATTAAAACATTCGGGATGTTATTTCAATATAGAAGATTACAATATATAGATTGATAGTCTCCTACAAAGGAGGAGTCAATCATGATCTCCTAAAGTCTCTCTATCTCACAAAAATATCTCTAAAAATTCCTTGTATCTCTCAACCTTATCTATGAGTTGTATATGACAACTCATTATTGCACACACATAGATTTATCTAATGTTCATAATAACTAAACTATTCCGAACATTCACCCCCTTAGTGTGAACATGGGAAAAAAATACACACTCTTATCTACAGTATGCTCTCCTCTATGGATCATTTCAAACTCTATGACTCATGACCTTGATACTAATGAAGGGATCAATTCTCAACCTTCTATGGTTTTATAGGTTTACCACAAACCTTGACATGTAACAGATCCATCACCTGTCCACCTCTTGTGGTTTTCTAGATCTCCCACAAACCTTTTCAAGATCCATGAACTATCTTACTGTGGTGCTTTTGTTCACCTATTTCAACACATTAGGATTTACATTCAAGAATTTTATACATTATAATTGAACAATAATTTGTTCTTATTCTCACAAATGTACGTTGAAAACAAACACACAACTTAAAAATTTGGCCACCAGTTCAGTTTCGCGGCCTCGTCTATGGTGCCTGATGAAAGGTCGTCGATTGCCCTCCTACCTCTATTGCCTCCAGCCTCCATCTTGTCACTACTTAGAAAGTTTTGTAATGAATCTCTTTAGATAAGAATACACCCCCTCAATTGAGACATCGGTTTCAACCGATAATGTGCCTTTTTTTCTTTTTTTAAATTTTTTTTAAGGGTGTCTGTTTCGAACGATAATGCACCCGATTTTACTTTATTTTTATGATACAATTGTTCAATTTATAATATAGCTGAATGCTATTCATTAGAAATTATATAGATTATGGTGTTGTGGAATTTATAGTTTCACCTCTAGTTTGAAATAATCTAATTTAAATAATTTTTATAAGCTAAGCACGATACATTTGCTTTAGACTTATAATAAACTATTTAATATTTTTTTTTAAACACTCAATTGACATAATCCAATATCAAATAATTATAGATCACTATAGTATTGTATTTTATAGTTACATAACCAACCTTTTAATTAAATGCAACGGCTTTGGGTTTGCATGGATGTCCCAAGAGATCACGGTGAATTCAGGCCTCTTGACTTGAAGTAATAATACCAGTCTGGAAGGGTGAAATCTCACAAAAAAGCAAGCCACTGTTGATGAAGAAAAAATCAGAAGTTGACAATTATCAAATGCCACCTTAATGTTCAAAAAAATCCCCAATCAAAGATATACGTAGATATGAAGATAGACACGTGGAGCCTAACAATGGACGGTCGCCTCAAAGGTGTCTTGGTAGACTGCGGTAGGTGTAGAAAGCACTCTTATTTGATGTGGGTCTAACATGACTTTGCATAGACCAAGAATTTTGCATGGAATCCAGACTTTAGGTATATTAAAGCAAATCAACAATAATTTTGTGGCAGATACTACTATAACAATCGATGTTTGGAGCATATGCAAGTGAGAGAGAGATCGAATAGATCTGAGTGAAATGTTGTATGAAGCCACACAAAAATGAACCATATGCTTATAGAAAAATTATTGTCATGCCTCTCAAACCGATAAAAATATCAACAAAGATACCTGGATTATGGAACATTACGACGTGTCTCTTTCAAAATAATAGCTTTCTTATTTACACAACAAATCCTCAGAAGAAAGGTGCAGATGGAAAGTAATTCAAACAGAATGTAGATGAGGTATTTGGTAGTCACATGTTGCAAATAGTCTAATAGAACATTTGAAAAATAATAGTTCACTCACCACGGACTCTACCAAGCCATTAGAGGACAAACCAGTCAGTAGAATTAACCGGCTCTGATACCAAATAATGTATTTGGTTCAGATCTACACAATAACAAATATAATGAAAACACCAAATAATGATGTATAAAATTAAAACATTTAGGATGTTATTTCAATATAAAAGATTACAATATAGAGATTTATAGTCTCCTACAAAGTAGGAGTCAATCATGATCTCCTAGAGTCTCTCTATCTCACATAAATCTCTCTAATAATTCCTAGTATCTCTCAACCTTATCTATGAGTTGTATATGACAACTCATTATTACACACACATGGATTTATCTAATGTTCACAATAACTAAACTATTCCTAACAACACCAACCTTGGAAAAATGTGCCTAGCCCCCATATGACCTCTGCAACCCTCATGTGACCTCCAGACTTGACAGTTCAACCCCCAGGTGCATTTTTGGAGCATCTATTCCCTGTCGTCGGATCAAGCACCACGTGTCAGCTCTAGAACCACCGTGGAATTTAATGTCCCTCACATCCCTGATATCAGGGACATCAAACATATAAAAATTCACCCAGCCCCTAGAGGAGACTTTTGGTCACGCATGTGACCCGCTTCCAGCCCCTCGGTGCTTTAAAGCTGATTTTAGAGCACTCATTACCTGTCGTCGGATCGTCGCCACGTGTCGCCATCTTGATCATCATAGAAATTGATGTCCCTCACATCCCTGAGGTCAAGGACATAAGGGAAAAAAAAAGTGCACCCAAATCTAAATCAAAAATTTGAAAAAAAATCTAACTGTTGGTTGCTTCTTGTTGTTTCTCGATGCTTCTTATTGCTTCTCACTACAAGAGGAAAAGTTGCAGAGAACACCTCACTCCACCATTGCCAAAGCTTGAACCAGATCCATCACAGAAAATTATCCTTCACTCCATGATGGCACATAGGTCTTAGAATAATAATTCATCGAGATAAGAAAAATAAATGGAGAACCAAGAAGAAGAAATGTGGAAATCCCCATTGTCATAAAACGAAGATTTGAAGATATCTTGCAAACCAATACACGAATTGAAAAACCATCTGTTGCTCAGTTATTCTCTATTGAAAGCTATTAAAAACTCATATTCAAACCTCCAATTTGTAGCAAGGAATGCTAACATCAAAGAAATTTCACTTCTGGCTCCACAAAGAACAAAGTACAATTTCCTATCAAACCAATCGTTGGATTGAAGTAAAATTTTACGTGAAGCACCAGAGGCAAAAATCTATCACAATGGAATTTTTTTTATCACGAATGGAGACAAAAACCAGACCCAAAAATTTCAAGCTCCATTAATGGCTGCCATGACATAGTAGTGGAAAAAATCAGTGAGCTACCTCTCCACTTCTCAGGGTTGTAGTGGGCGAAATAACACGAAAATTGGAGGGAATGATCGTTCAAAAATATACTTTCACGTGAACTATTTTTTGTGCCATGAATCCCCTATTTTTTAGGGATATAGAGGAATAATTTTTTATCATATTTCTACCCTATCACATGAAGAACATTTGTGAAAAAGGCAGCGAGCTACCTCTTCAACTCTTAAGGTTCCAGTGATCGAAATCACACGAAAATTGGAGGGAATGATCAATGAAAAATATAGTTTCACGTGAACTAGTTTTTGTGCCATGAAGCCCCCTATTTTTTAGGGATATGGAGGGCTGTGTTTTTTGTTATTATTCTTATCACGCCATGAAAATATCATTTTCCCACTTGTTTAGATGAATGATTTACTCAAACGTGGAGCGTAGAACCCTAAAATAAAACCCAAAAGCTTCAAGACTTGTTTTGTCGCATCTTGATATCAACGGCACACTTACTAAAAATAACATGCCTTCCTATGTAGGGGTATGTTACTTCAGGTAATCCACCATTTGAAGAGGATACAAAGAAGGTAGTAAACACAGAGGGAGCATCGCAGGAAAGGTCATCAAAAAGGTCATCTCAACTCACAATTCACACTTACTAAAAATAGTAAGTTACACTCAAAGATTAGTTTTGTCACAATGGGACGTACAAGGATAATCATTCAGGGGGACATATTTGTTCAGGATCATCCTAGTCATTTTTCATAGGGCATTTGAGATACATCTTAGTTCATTCAACTTGGACAGCGTTCGTGAGCTAATTGGAAGGAGTTTCACAATGTGTAAGGAATTCGAAGATTCAGAGTTTCACTACATTTGGAGCTTTCCATCAATGAGGATCAATGGAATTCATCGAGAATGACATCTCCTCTTCATCTTCTCTCTCTCTCTCTCCTCTTCCCTCCAACTTTATCTCACTTTCAAATTCTCTAATCCTTTGTTGGGGTTTTTACTTGTTGATATGCCTTTAAGTCATGTAAAAGTGACTTTAGAAACATAATGTAAATTAAGTTGCCTTGATTTTATAAAAGGGACTTAAATATTTTGTAGGAATATGAATAGTCTAAAGTTAGCAATAAGGCATATGGAAGGTCATGAGGAAGATGAGGAGCCATGTCTATTCTATAAATTGTAAAGCAATTCCCTTTTCAAGGGGTTGGTCATTAATTTTGTAAGATCAAGAGTGTATTCTACCTTGAGAGAAAAAAGGAGATAGCCAAATTCTTCCTTCCCCCCCTTCTCAATTTCCTCCATTTCTCCACTATGTATAACTTTTATTTGAGAAATTAATACAAGAAGAAGGATTTTCTAGCTTTCTTTGACTAAGATATTTGTTGATACTTTGTGTTCATCAAATTTCATTTGGTCTTAATGATGCTTAAAAAGTTGTTTCTTCTCATAAATGCATGTGATGATACTTCTGACTAATGTGTGTAGGAATCTGATTTCCTACCTGTAGCATTGGTTCTCCTACCTCTTTTCTCACTCCCCTTTCCCATGATTTAGACAAAGTCTCCCCTATCAATACATTTATAGCTTTTTCACATGGTCAGTGGAGTGCCCCTATTAGATCCTTGGTTAAAAGGCCACCATAGAAATCCACATTTTCTCATGCATGCATACACGGAAGTTACACCGGTTAAGTAGAGGGACTTAGATTCCCATAGCGTTGGCAAGAAATTCACAGGTTTGTCCACCTGAAAAATGTTCTCACCAATAGTTTTTGGTGCCCACCATGTGGTAGATTTAGTAGCATCTGCACCCAAAATACAACCACAAGGTCCAAATATTTAAAAAACAAATATAAAACAAAAACCAAAAAAAAGGAAATCATGAAAATCCTTTAATAAAAGACACACTGCTAATTTCTGCACGTGTCTTTTCACATTCCACATTGTCTTTTCATATTCCCATTGCAAAAAAAATCAGTCTCAAAATTCGAAAAAGGATTTTCTAAAGCAAGAGCTGAAATAGAAGAAGAAGAAAAAATGGTAGATGAAGAATAAATTCTTCAACCCATTGTTCCATGGGGAAGGAATACATGCCCGCTTGCTCTTGAACCACTCTTCACAATCTACCAACGGGTTCCCGCAAGAACTTTTCAAAGTTCAAAGGCAACAACACATAACATCCTGAAGAACACATCACTGCTTTCATGACATCATGTGGAATTCTTGGTGTCCAACATGAAGACGTTGTTGTGAGATTGTTCATGGAGTCCCTCCAAGAAAAAGTAGTAGAATGGTTCTACCTCATGCTTTCCCGGTCCATCATGGGTTGGAATGACATCAAGGATGCCTTCAAAGAGAGATTTAAATCAACTGAAGACTGTCAGGACCTCCGAATCTAGTTGGCTCAAATGAAGAAAGAAGAAAATGAAACCACGAGAGACTTTGTGGCTAGTTTCGAACAGTGTCTTCGTAGGATACTGTACATACCAAAAATTGTAGGGTACTTTACCACTAGAAAAATGTTACACATGCCCCAATGATGATACAGGTTGCCTCACAAGGTTTTCAGGATCTAGAGAAGCTCACAAAGTATATGTTAACATCCCAAATGCTTTATCCAATTTCCTTGTGCTTCGCTTTATCCTCTATTGTTCTTTTTCTAAGCTTTTTGACCTTCAGTGACGAAATCACCACCCTGCCAGGGCGGTGGTCCTTCACATGTTTTCCAACACGCTCCTTTGATCACAACTTGCGTAATTTTTAAACTTTCACCAACATTTCTCAACCGCCTTAGCTCATATTAATGTTTTATGTTCCCTAGAATAGTGTTTCTTCATTGTTTAATGGTAAAAGAGTTCTAATGGGAATTACCTTTAGGTGAATGTGAAATCTATAAATAGCCAGCTTGTTTTCAAGCAAATGGCCCCTCAACTTCTCATTTCCATTATTTAAGTCTTTCAATTTCTTGCTTAGAATTCATTTTGATTTCATGTTTTGCATCCATGAAAGTTTTTCCTTTGCTGTTGGAATCCATTCGATCTTCTTACTTCATTCTTGTTCATTTTTGTTCATACAAATTAGTTTAGAGTAGAGTAGTGTCATTTTTAGATTGAATCCATTAGAGTTATAGGTTGTGTTCTTCATAAAAGGTAGATTCTAGAATCTCTCGGTACACTTGTGTTGTATTCCCACAATAAATCCCACTAGGAATTACATATACCAAGCTTTGTCACTTGCATGTTGTCCCTCTCCTACTCACATTATATTTGGTCTATATCCAAAGCATGCCATTGTTCAAAATACATTTTTTTTTAATGCTAGCATATACATGCTCTTCTAGACTCATGTTAACATGAAGGAATGAGGAGATCATTCTAAGGGGACAAAATCATACACTACTGGATTCGCCACTGCTCTATGAAAATTCTAGGTTTTATCTGTCAAAGTTCTACTTAAAACATATCAAATAGATTAGTGAAATATTTTATTTTAGTTAAGTTTCATTTTTGATATTTCCAGGGAAGCTGTGGGGATTGATAGTTTCTGAGAAACTATGATCTCATTCCTCACTTCTTAGGTAGGATTGAGAATATTTCAATTAAGTTAATCAGCTATCTAGTTATTTAGGATAAACTCACAAATACACAGGCAAGTAGCTACACTAGGATACCTTTCTTGTTTTAATTTTGTTATTAGATTAGTTGTCATTTTATGAATGTATTAGATTAGTTTCTCTTTCAATTCTATTCAAAATTCTTTCAAAAATACAAAAATAGAGGAATATATATATGTTGTAGATATATCTTGCATAATTAGTTTATTTCATTTTAGTTAGGCTTTTATTGATCTTGTATAAAAATCATGGGACCTAGGGAGCCCAGGGAATATGTTTTTGAGCCAATCATGCCTCAACCCAATATTTTTGTAGCATTAACTGACATAGACCAAAATATCAGAATTCTAGGTCTTCCAAATAACAACAATCCTATAAGAAATCAGTGCACAACTAAGAGTATTAAACATAGAAAATGACAAAGCACACACGTTCTAGTCAAATCAGTCAAATTATAGACTACCTTGATAGATATCCGTATGACTGTAGAAGGTCCTGAAAGAGAGAAAACATTTGGTTGTGATCCAGTAGTCCCACAGCCAGATGTAGGAGACCTCCTCATTGATATAGACACTAGCTTACGTATCCAAGTTACCAGAACACCTGTTAGGTACTCTGAGAAAATCGTGTAACTTCCTAAATGTAGAGGCCAAAAATACATGTAGATACTCACCAGGGGTTGAAATGAGGGAGCACAATAAACATGAACTTACGTACTCCAAGAAAATTGTGACTCTAGATACACTCTTCATATGACCATGGGAGGTCCACAACAACCCAAACTTACGGTTGTGATCCACAGGTCCCACAACCCAATAGGCATACAAATCAATCTGAATGTTGACGCTGGTTTGCGAACATTAGTATTTAGGTCCTCTCCACTCCCACAAGACATCATTCACACAACTCTCATTATTAAATATAATAGCCAATCAAGCTAATTATTTCTAGACTAAGCTAGAGAATCATCGATAAAACCCTAGAGAATCCACTACACATTTAGTACCAACATTATCATGACCTTGTCAGGAGAATATATATGAAGCACCCACAAGTCATCTTCCACATATTCCACAACCCATATATCGGATCATGTTAGAGCTTGATATTGTTTGGAGACTTCAAAGCATCTATCCTCACTGAATGATCTATCACACCAGTTCAGGTTAGGAGGGCCTTCTTTGCCTTAGATTCACAGATCCTGCTATTGCATGTTGAAGACATAAGATTTTTCTAACTAGCTTATCTACATCCCATGTGTATTCCATCCCCACCGGCTATCTTGGCATGACCTCAGGAGGTCGGGTGTGAGGAAGAGTTAATTGTAGACTCCCATGCTTGCATGTCACTTTTCCATCGTAGAAAATTGGTGAACCCGATGTGAAACTTCCTGCCTTCTGATTCAAAGTCAGATTTCTACTCATTCTTCCAATTAGTATACTTTTTTTATTTTCCACATCTTTAGCCTCCCCATCATCTTCACTAACAAAATTTGTGAACCCAACGATGAAACTTCCTGCCTTCTGATTCAGAGTCAGATTTCTACTCATTCTACCAATTAGTATACTTTTCATCTTTTCCACCTCTTTAGCCTCCACATCAGCTTCACCAACAAAATTGGTGAACTTGACGTGACTCAAACTAATATTCCTCTTTTTGTTATCTTTTCTTTCATCCACCTTCACTCTTTCCCATTATTCTGTGGGTATTCATATGCCCCCCAAATATGTCAAGATATAATGCATATGTCACACCTCTCCTACGTCTTGAAGCATACTATGATCAACTAAATAGACAACCATCACCCTCGCTCTCAGCATGGGGTGACAACTATTCAACTAACTGGTTTTTAACACAAACTCCACCTCAAAGGGCTAGATATAGTTCTTCTTTCCAAATAGAGGAGTTGAATCAGATCACTCAAATGCAACAACTAGAGCCTTCAGGCTCAAATAATATGATGCTCACTGAAGAATCTATGGTTCATCTCCTCAGGTGTTGCTTAGACCACAAATTAGTAAACAGTCAGATCCATATCTATTGTTAGATGAAAAATAATTAGCATGGTATGCTAGGAGTGAACAATGCTCTCAAAATATGTACCCATCTATAGGAGGTTTTTAAACACAACCTGAGGTCTCATTCCAAAAAAACACCCCCATTCCTCCACCTATAGGAAATGCCCTCAGTGAGACTTGGCAGGGCACTGATCAATTCAAAGTAGGATACCATATGCCTATACAACCTCAAGGTATACAATAACTGCCACTAAGGCAAAATACTGTGTCTTCACCAAACGAGGTCATCTCAGCCTTAGTTGAGAAGGTTAGAGGGTTGGAACTTGCTCAAGCAAGTCAAAATTCATAGTTCATGCAAGCAGGAACTTCCAATCCTCCACATCATCCTAGACAAGTAGACCTCCTCACAGGAACAGGCACGTTGGGTATGCCTCCTTAGTATTTACAACAAACACCAACTAGAACCACGTTTTCTAACACTGCTCCAGTTGAGAATATAATACCTCCTAGTTTAGTACAAAACAATCCATTCTTGAGCAATGCTCCTCCATACTTAAACATGTATTCCAAATCACCATAGGGAGATATGTTCTCTTCTCCTGGCATGTTTTCTCAACCACAAGGATTTCCTTATGCCCCTGCAAATACATATGTTATGCCATATCAACAACCCATTCCACCTCCACCTCCTCAGCAAACACCATCAATGGTCGAAACCTATGCAATAGGGACTTATTCAGAATATTTGAAAGAACCTTTAGACTTCACTATACGAAGCGTCATGCTTCCAAGACCTCTCCCTGATCTACCCAAGTACAAAGGAGAGGGAGACCCAAATGCACATATTAAGGCCTATGCCACAGCCATTCGAGAACTGCTCCCTTGGGATGGAGTTGTTGCTAAAATATTCCCCAAAAATTTAGAGGGTATCACCCTCGATTGGTATTACAGAATACCTGAAGCCTCAATACATTCATTTAAACAACTCATTTCATAGTTCATCAAGGCGTTCGACATGAACAAATTGTTGAGAACAGGAATCAGGGAATTCTTGCATATTAAACAAGAACACAATGAATCTGTTGCTCATTTCATCTAAAGATGGCGTACAGTCCTCTATTCTTCAGCAAGCACTCCAAACATGGATCAGATGGAACTATGTGATTTATTCCTTCATTCTCTCAGCAGAGAGATAAAGGAAGAAGTCTAGAAGTTCCCACTAAGAACTTATGATGAAGTGCTCGAGAGTGCTCTCTGAATAGATCAAGCTGCAATAGATAGCGGTCGCAAGACATATGGAACAAATGGGAGGTTAATCATCTCCAACCAAAACACTACGACTTATCCTACTACCATGAATGCCAATCAAGCACCTAAAATCCTTAACAAAAATCGGGGAGTGACAAGAGATGGAGTGACTGACCAAACTAAAAAAGCAAACATTGTAAATGTTCCACCACCAGTTAACAATTAACGAAACAACAATTTTACCCCAACAATCAACGTGGTGGATTTTAATCATCCCCAATGACAACAACAACAACAACAATGGTAGATCTAGACACAGGGTCCAAGTCAAAACTCAACTGGATATCAAAACCAAAACCAAAGGCAACAAACACAAAACTTTAATCCTAATAGTCAACAGTTCAATCAGAGTTTTGGACCACAACACATGCCAAACCAACAACCTAGGAGTTATAATCCCAACTCGTATTGTGGTTTCCACAAAATTTGAGGCCATGACACTAGGACTTGCTGCGATTACAATAAGTTCATGCAACATTTGCTAGAAGAACAAAGACAACTCTTCATAGATATGTTCTTAATAGATTCTTATGACACCTATGCCAAATACTTTCATAGGGGCAGTTTCCCCTCAAAACACACCTCTTAAGATCTTCAATGATCCACTTCCAAATCACAATAACAATAATAAATTAAATCCAAATGGGATGAACAAAGGTGTAATGATAGGAAATAATGATCATGAAGCCTCAACTTCACTAAATCCACCTGTCACACCACAATTAGGAAATCAGCCATGAACCAAGATAGTTGGTCTAGTGGAGTTAGATACTGAGCTACACGTAGAAGCCATAACAAGAGCACGAGAATATTCTTCTCAACCAAATCCAATCTATCCACTAGAGCCAGATAACATTCAACAAATGTTGGTAAAACCCATAGGTGCTTATGATTTAATTAATGACTTAACAAAGACCTTCTCTCACATCTCCTTTTTGGACTTATTGAAAAATTCTCCTGCCCATAGGGCTGCTCTTTTAGAAGCACTAGGTCTAGGTCATTTAATTAACATCACTCCACCTCCCAAAACACAAGTAAACCATATAGACTTCGATATCCACCCTCCAAGGCAGCCAGATAGGGATATTGAGTTTATATTCGACATAAACAAAATGCCAACAGATGCTGAAATTACACATAAAGGTGATCTGGCCTTGCATTTACAGGTTTGGGTTTACAATAATTACGTTAAATGCACATAATGGTTGATGATGGGGCAACAGTTAACATTGTCCCCTTCTCTTTCCTTCAAAAGCTAGGATATGGAGAAACAAACTGTTCCACAACAAGAAATACACTAAGAGGTTATGACAGCCTTAAAGCTACTTCAATTGGGACTATAATACTACTAGTCACCTTAGGACCCAAGACAATCCTCACTGAGTTTTATATCATAGATCAGGAAACCAACTATAATATGATCCTTGGTCGACCATGGATACATCGCATGAAAGCAATCCCTTCTACATTATTCCAGGAAATAAGATTCTTACACCTAGGAAAGATATTCATAGCAAAAGGTGACCCAAAACCATTCGACATACACCTAGCAGACCTGAAGAAAAGACCAGGCATTCACTCTGAGTTTGAACTCCCAAAAAACCAACTTAACAAACCAATCGACTCAAAACCGGAAGAAAAATTAATACCTACAACAGAACTAGAAATTACGAACCTAGTTAAGGGCATCCCAGCCCTCAAGGATGAAGCTAACATTGTAGAAATAGTGTCATTAGGAACTACTACAAAAATTGTCAAGTTACTGGAACAAGATCTACCAATTTTCCTACCATTTGATTCCACAGGTATGGGATGTACCCTAGGAGTTGGTTCTCTTCCAACAGAGGAACTTTACATGGTAGAAGTAACCGAAACAGAAGAAACAAATGCAAAGAATGTCCCAGCATCCATTTTTCCTAGTAAATATTGGACTCTCCACTTTGATGGAGCTAGATGTCGCTATGGAGCCGGGGCAGGTGTGATCTTTACTTCTCCTGAGGGAAAGATCCTACCTTTTGCTTTTAAGTTAAACTTTGAATGTACAAACAACGACACTGAGTATGAATCCCTTCTCCTTGGCCTCCTCATAGCCAAAAGGATTGGTGTTAATGACATCATAGTGTTAGGAGACTCGTAATTAGTTGCAAACCAAGTCTTTGAAGTATATGAGACTAGAGCTGAGCACTTACAGCTCTATAAAACAACGGTATTAGATCTAAGCAAAGGATTCAACTTCATATCCATTGAGGCAATCCCACGAGAACAGAACCTTCTCACAGATTCAATAGCAACCTCAAATTCACATTTTACCCCAAGTAATGAGTTGGAAGATACAAGTTTCAAGGTATCACTTCGTACTGAAACCATTGGTGAAGAAAATGTCAACAAACCCTCTTCTAACACATACAACTGAGAATGAATCTTCTATCTTACATCATGTTGACAGTGATAAAGTCACTCTCGAATATCTAAATGCCTATGCAGAGCTACACCTTGCTCACCCTATAGTTGATCTTTCCCTAATACCACACTCCTCTTCCTACTTTGGAAATCCCACGGTAGAGTCTCCTCCACAGAAGGATCTCGATATCTACGAGATAGAAAATGGAGAAAGCTTGGAACTACCTCCAGCCCCACCTGAATTTGAAGAAGGTAACACTTCTTTGATAGAAGAAACCATTGACATAAACATTGGAATGGAGGAAGAACCAAGAATTTTGAAGTTTGGATCCTCGCTAACTCCGGAAGAAATAGAAATACACACCCAAATCCTCAAATAACATCAAAAGGATTTTGCATTTAATTATAAAGAAATGATAGGTATCACACCACAAGTTGTGCGGTACATAATCTTGTCACTAAACCAGATGCGAAGCTAATTAAACAAAAGTCAAGACCAATGAAGCCAAAAGTGGCTCTCATGGTAAAAGAGGAAGTAGTAAAACTTCTCCAAGTAGGATTCATCAAGCCCATTGAACTATTCACAATGGGTGTCTAATATCGTTCCCATCCTAAAAAAGAATGGGAAGATACACATTTGTATAGACTTTCGGGATATTAACAAAGCTTGTCCCAAGGATGATTTCCCATTACCATCCATTGACGTTATCATTGATGCAACAACTGGATTTGAACTATTGTCCCTCATGGATGGGTTCTCAGGGTACAATCAGATTAAAATATTTGAACAAGATCAAGCCAAAACCATATTTATAACTCCCTGGGGAACTTATTGTTATGTTGTCATGCCATTTGGTCTTAAGAATGCCAGCGCTACATATCAGCGGGCAATGACTTATATATTCCATGATCTTATCCATAAAATTGTGGAATCATATGTGGATGACTTGTTGGCCAAGGCCAAGAAACGTTGTGATCATCCGGAAGTGCTCTCGTATCATCCTCTCACGACTAATTGAGTATGGTGTCACATTAAACCTAGAGAAGTGCATTTTCGGTGTAATAGGAGGCAAACTTCTAGGATACATTATATCTTCACGAGGGATTGATGTTGATCTGAGAAAAATATGGGTTGTTCTCGAAATGATCCCACCTTCAGATACAAGTCTAGAATCAGGTCATTTCTTGGGAAACTCGGTGCAATCCGAAGGTTCATCCCAAATTTAAGCTTTTCCATTCATCCAATCAACAATCTACTCAAGAAAGATTATAGTATCGATTGGACTGAAGATTGCAATGAGGCCTTCGAAGCAGTTAAGCGCTTCTTGTTGTCACCACCCATGCTAATGCCTCCCAAGCTAGACCACCCTTTGATCCTATACTCACGAGCCACTCATGTCTCGCTGGCCTACATGCTGGCTCAAGAAGATGATGATAAACGAGAACGTGTGATCTATTTCATTAGCCGAACATTGCTT
This sequence comes from Taxus chinensis, assembly GCA_019776745.2. Classification (NCBI taxonomy): domain Eukaryota; kingdom Viridiplantae; phylum Streptophyta; class Pinopsida; order Cupressales; family Taxaceae; genus Taxus; species Taxus chinensis. The sequence goes on along the minus strand of CM034151.1, from coordinate 317,045,925 downwards.
GATTATGAAACACATTACACACAGGCAGAGAGAGAATGCCTTGCCATAATTTTTGCAACAAAATGTTTGAGACATTACATGTTAAACCAGGAAACAAGGGTCATTGTAAAGACAGACCATTTACAAACATTTCTCACACAAGGATCTTTATCTAAAAAGGGTGGCCATTTCATAACCCTAATGGGAGAATTTGAGTTAACATTCGTAAACCAAAAATATGTTAAAGGACAAATCATTGCAGACTGGTTAGCTGACAATCCACTAGATGGAGGTGAGCTGGTAGATCTAGACTTTCCCAATGAATGTGTATACTTTGTCGAAACCAGACCCCCCATTTCTACATGTCCCTGGTATACTGATATCATCAATTTTATCATGGACCATACATACCCGGAAAGTGCCACGTCACAACAAAGAAGGCGGTTACACATTATTACCACTAAATATGTTGTTTTAGACCAAGTGCTCTATCACAGAGCCTTCAACGACATGCTTCTAAGATGTGTCGACATAGAAGAATCCAAGAGGATTCTTCATGAATCCCATAGTGGGATATGTGGGGGCCACTTCGGTGGTCACGCCACCACTCGCAAAATACATCGGATGGGCTATTTTTGGCCCACTCTCGAACATGACGCAGTGGAATTTGTACGTAAGTGCCACAAATGTCAAGAATTCTCTCATGAGATTCACATGCCAGCACAATCCCTGCAACCAATAGCAACTCTGTGGCCCTTCTCCACTTGGGGTCTAGACTTAATAGGGAAATTCTCTCCCTCATCAACCGATGGCCATAATTTTATAATCACAGCCACAAAATATTTTACCAAATGGGTGGAGGCCATGCCTCTCACCACTGTACCAGGTTCGGTGATTGCCAAATTCATTTTGAACCAAATTATCTGTAGGTATGGTGTCCCACAAGTCATTATCTCAGATAATGGCACGTCCTTTAAGAATGATGAGGTTCATGAGTTATGTAGCAAGTTCAAGATAAACCATCACACAGCCTCTCTTTACTACCCTCAAGCCAATGGGCAGGCTGAAGCGACAAACAAAACATTGAAAGCTATTCTCCTCAAAACAGTAAAGGAAAACAAATGAGATTGGCATTTAAAATTATATCCGGCCTTGTGGGCCCACCGAACCTCAATAAGAACACCAACAGGAGCAACTCCTTTCTCACTGGTATTCGGAGCAGAAGTAGTTCTCCCACTTGAGGTTGAAATACCCAATCTCCGCATCTCATTACAAGGGATTTTGGATGAAGAAGCTTACAGGGAGGCACACCTCTCTCAACTAGAAAGCCTTGACGAGGCCAGGTTAAATGCCAAACAACGACACAGAGCCTATGCTGACCGGATGTGCCGGCAGTATAACAAAAAATTCTATGAGAGAGAAATATATGAAGGAGATCTAGTTCTAAGACTAGACAGCTGATCAATAAGAAAACTGGAAGGAAGAAAGTTCCGACCCTAATGGTTGGGCCCATACCGAGTCATGAAGGACTACGGAAATGGTGCGTATCTCTTGTGCACACTAGAAGGTGAGGAATTTGGTGAAACTGTCAATTCCTTGCACCTTAAGCGGTTTTATGCATAAAATGTCAAAGTCATTGCTAGTACATTATAGCTACCTACATTGCATTAGTCTTTTAGCTGCTTCATTCTGTCCATTTCGTAAAAATGATAGTTCAGGAGCTTACTCTTAAAAAAACTGTTACAAATTTCTGAAGATATTGGCAAAAATATTCATATCACATCTCTTCAAACATCATCAAATATTTTCAAATCTTCTCATCAATTTCGACAGACAAACATTGACGGAAACCATACCAAGACCTGCATACTTGGCTTTGTTCTTTCTTTCTACTAGGTAAAGTTGTCCTTGCCTATGGTCTGTTCTGGAAGCTTCTTGGTGTCACATCTATCCCTCTTAAAATCTCTTGGAACGAAAGGATATCCTAAAGTCTTAGATCAGAAATGTCAAATGAAATCAAAAGCACCAAGCAAACAAAATATTTTATTTTACACACTTCTTTGCCCCATCAACCTTCGGTGATAAGCCCACATCTCTTACTGGTGATGTGAGGTTGGGAAAGGAAAGAAGTGCCCTTACTCGCCTATATCTTTCCTTTGGTGACAAACCCATGCTTCTTACTAGTAGCATGAGGTGGGGTGTGGGGGGTCCAGTCACACAAACTAACAAATCTTGGTATGCTAAAAACACAAGTCAAATTATGTTAAGAGAAAGCAAATATCCAAACATCCAAATTCCAAAGAGATCAAATCCTCAAAACCAGATTTTGTCAACCAGGTTGCCATTTATGAATCTAAGTCTAGATAAACTGAAAAGTAAGTGGCCTTCTAAGCTTGGTAGTAGTTCTGAGTAGGGTGGGTGTGTAGGTCCAAATTTGGTTCTTGTTCTTGGTTTGTCTGTCTCTCATCATTCCATTCAATCAAACTCATACAACTTGTGCCCTTCCTAATTCTTGGTGTTGAGCCCTCACGTCTTACTAGTTGTGTGGATTTGGGATTGGGGAAAGTTCATCTCTTTATCACTATGCATTCATCACATTTTTCCAATATAAGAAGGAATTACAAACATTTCCCAAAGAGTTCAAAAGTTCAGTACTACCATATGTTAGTATCATCTCATATCAGCATTGCAAAAACATATAAAGTAAAACATTCTATTTACTATCATTTGTTGTCCATTGCATACATTCTGGAAACATGAAAAGCAAATATTCTAAAAACATCTAAAAACACATTTAGAAAATGAGTCACAAAATTCAAGATACCAAGAGTCTAGATCCAAAGATATATATATATATATATATATATATACATACATACATACATACATACATACATACAAATCAGGTTTCATATACAATGCCATCATGCACTAGGCATGGTCAAAATGCTCAATGAGCCCGAAAAAGTACAAAAATACTCATATAAGCAACCTAACAAAGGTCACTAAAAAAAGAGCCAAGTGGCCTCTCAATCCCTATGGGATCCCTCTGAAGGCGCACGATCACATCTAGGACTCCAGCTACATGCTGGCGCTCTGAGTGCACTGAGGGCTCGCAATCCCGAACAGTAGTTGTAGCCTCGTTATGAGAGTGGCTCCTCCTCATCAATCACTCTTTAGCCCTATACCTGGCTACCTCGACATGGAGGGAAGTCACCATCTTGGCCACATGCCAGATAGGGGCAAAAACATCGGTATGCCTACCGGCTGCTGAAGGCTCCCCTGCATCCATGGATAGCTCGGCATGAGTCTTCTCCATGGGGAGCATCAGGGTGTCAGTACATACCCGGTGAATCAAGTCTCACCACTCATTAGCAGTCTCTGCAAGAAAAGGAGAAAACAAATTAGAAAATAATCAAAAGGTGAAACCAAGGATGAACAAAAAGAGAGGTAGCAACTAAGGCAATTCTAGCTAAAATAAATATCAAAAGAAGAGTGACAACTCACTCAGATCTCTGGGCCTCCAAGAAGGATCTCTGGGATCCACACCTGCCACGGATGCCACCACTGACTGGTGTCCCCCTCCTACGTCTGGGGCAACATGGCATCCTGCCACGAACTCATCCTCTCCACCTAGGTCCTGAGAAAGTAACTCCTCTGAGACTAGAGTCACCCTCTCTGTGCTCTGCTCTGCCCTCTCAGCCTGTAGGATCTCCTGAGTGTCATGCCACTCAGGGTCGCTATCCTCTTCCCCACCTAACTCACTGATCTCCATGTCCTCAGTCTCCTCCTCTGTCTCTCCCCCTATGAACTCCTCAGACTCAGAGTCTATATCAATGGGGTCATCACTGCTATGGGCAGGACCAGAGGACAATCCAAAGTAAAGGTTCCTGAGGAGCACCGACTCTCTCTCGAGTACGTACCACCCTCCTGGCTGTAATAGGGATGCCAGGAGTAACAACAGTCCAACCCCAGCCTCTAGGACCTCCCCTAGCCTCCCAAACTGATCTGAACACTGGCACCACTGGGGGAAGCATGTCAATGTAAGCAAGGCCGAACTGCTGAGGCACTCGATCAAAGGGGTGTGTCTCTACCTTCCCCGTCCTGTCCACAAGCTACCTTGTAGTAGAGCAAGAAATCAAAGTAAAGGTCTCCTCACCCCACAACCCCGTCATGGCTTGATAAGGTGTGGCCTCCATATCCTCAGTAGTCAGGGAAGCAACTAGCTAGTGGGGTGCTCTAAGCACCATCATCTCTGTCCATCTAGCTGCCCTCACAGCCCTGGGATCCTCCACCTCTACGCCTCTCCCATAAGGGATAATGCGCTCATAGACCCAGCTCATAACTAAGGTTAGATGGCTCAGCGACTGTCCCTGTAATCGAACCACCCTGTATAAGTCGTGATAGGTGGTCCCAAGTATATCGGCTCCCTAGGCATAAATTTGACCATGTGCCTCAATCTGTACGATGATGGGGGCCCAGTAATAGAGAAAAGTATCCCCTCCCTTGTCCCTGATCAATCTCAAAGCAAGGATGCCCATAATGGCCTGACGGATCAGAGGGATGGGCAAGCCAGGAATAGAATGGACCTTCACCCCCTTCTTCGAACCAGTAGAGACAACTGCGTCTCCCATATAGGTGGCCCACTGAGTCACCTGAGCTCTGGATACTGCTGTATCAAATGAAAGTCTCCTCCCAATAATCGGGACTCCCAAAATGCGGTAGACATCCTCTAGGGTGATAGTCCACTCACCCCTAACACCTAGAAATCAGAAGGTGTTCCGATCTGCATCCCAGTAAGAAAATAAGTCACATAGTATGTGACTGGCAGGTGCAATGTGGGGGACCCGTGCAATCCTCAATATACCTGCCCTCTGGAGAGTATCCTGCTCAGCCTGAGAGAGTGCATCTAACACTGCTGGAAGCCAATCACACTCCCTCTCTCAGCTCCATCTAATGTACTCTTCCTTCTTCTACAAAACACCCAAAAACATGCAAAAAGAAGCAAGTTAGTGCCAAGATTGCATTGGAAAAATCATTAAAGCAAGTAAGAATACTAAAAATGCAAAAATAAACTCAAACTAGTGTTGTTTTAACACTCTGTAGAGGACCGCCACCCTGAGCAGGGCGGCGGTTCCGTAACCGCCACCTTAAAAGGTGGTGGTCCTGTAACTACCACCCTACTCAGGGTGGCGGTCTTGTCCCGCGACTACAAACGGGTCGCATGACCTAAAAATGCTTAAAAATACAAAAAAATGACCATTTTAGCTAAAACAAAAGCCTACCCATTAGGCGTCCCCCCTAAGAGACACATTTAAAACTGACATTTCTAAAAATAACCCCCCCACAACAAAGATTTCATCATTTTAACATTTTGGGTGCAAAAACGTTAAATCAAGAAGAACTAACCTGGGATCTCGCGGGTCGAGGTTCTACTCACGGAGGCATGATCGCTATCTCGATACAAACGTTTCGACTATACTCTCATTGAAAACCGTCACCGTGGGTCCCAGAGCTCAAAAACTATCAAATCGACATGTACAAATGAATAGGAAAATAACCCCATTATATATATATATGGTGTTTTGAATCATTTTGAATGCCCCTTTCGCAGGTTTAGAGCACCGACGGAGGTAAGTTCTCATCCCCGCGCAAATGGTAAGTCCTCATTTCATACTAATTTAGTATTTATTTTTCGATTTATTTTATCTATCTACACTTGAGTCCTCTTTCCATTTTGAAGGTAGCGGGAACTCGGATGGCAACATTTTGACACACAGGCGTGTCAGGTATAATTTCTAGCTTCCCATTTTGGGACCGCCATACTCGGACCCACCATTTTATGCCTCTTCATGGTTAAAACGCTTCTCCGAGGGGGCAATATGTACGTACCCAAAATTGTAGGGTACTGTACTGCCAGAACGATGTTACACATGCCCCAATGATGATACAGGTCACCTCAAAAGGTGTTCGGGATCCAGAGAAGCTCACAAAGTATATGTTAACATCCCAAATACTTTATCCAATTTCCTTGTGCTTCACTTTATCCTCTGTTGTTCTTTTTCTAAGCTTTTTGACCTTCAGTGACGAAACCACCGCCCTGCTCAGGGTGACGGTCCTTCACGCATTTTCCAACATGATCCTTTGATTGCGACTTGCATAATTTTTCAACTTTCACCAGCTTTTCTCAACCACCTTAGCTCGTATTAATGTTTTATGTTCCCTATAATAGTGTTTCTTCATTGTTTAATGGTAAAAGAGTTCTAATGGGAATTACCTTTGGGTGAATGTGAAATCTATAAATAGCTAGCTTGTTTTCAAGAAAATGGCCCCTCAACTTCTCATTTCTATTGTTTAGTCTCTCAATTTCTTGTTGAGAACTCATTTTGTTTTCATGTTTGCATCCATGCTAGTTTTTCCTTTACTGTTGGAAGCCATTCAATCTTCTTGCTTCAGTCTTGTTCATTGTTGTTCATACAAATTAGTTTAGAGCAGAGTAGTGTCATTTATAGATTGAATCCATTAGAGTTACAGGTTGTGTTCTTCATAGAAGGTAGATTCTAGAATCTCTCGGTACACTTGTGTTTTATTCCCACAATAAATCCCGCTAGGAATTGCATACGCCAAACTTTGTCGCTTGCATTGTCCCTCTCCTACTCACATTATATTTGGTCTATATCCAAAGTTGCCATTGTTCAAAATACCTTTTCTGTTAATGCTAGCATATACATGTTCTTCTGGACTCACGTGAACAAGAAGGAATGAGGAGATCATTCTGAGGGGACAAAATCATACTCTACTGGATTAGCCACTGTTCTGCAAATTCTAGGTTTTATCTATCAAAGTTCTAGTTCAAACATATCAAATAGAGTAGTGAAATATTTCATTTCAGTTAAGTTTCATTTTTGATATTGCCAGGGAAACTATGGGGATTAATAGTTTCTGAGAAATTATGATTCATTCCTCACTTCTAAGGTAGGATCAAGAATCTTTCAATTAAGTTAATCAGTTATCTAGTTATTTAGGATAAACTCACAAATGCATAGGAAAGTAGCTATACCATGCTACCTTGCTTGTTTTAATTTTGTTATTAGATTAGTTGTCATTTTCTAGATATATTAGATTAGTTTTTCTTTCAATTTTATTAGAATTCTATCAAAAATACAAAATAGAGCAATATATATATGTTGTAGATATATCTTGCATAATTAGTTTATTTCATTTTAGTTAGGTTTATATTGATCTTGTATGACAATCACGGGACCTAGGGAGCCTAGGGAATACATTTTTGAGCCAATCATGCCTCAACCCAATCTTGTTGTAGCATTAACTGACATAGACCAAAATTTCATAATTCAGGTCTTTCGAACAACAGTAGACCTATAAGAAATTAGTGCATAGCTAAGAGTATTAAACATAGAAGACGACAAAGCACACACATTCTGGTCAAATTAGCCAAATTATAGACTGCCTTGATAGATATCTGTATGACTGTAGAAGGACCTGAAAGAGAGAAAACATTCGGTTGTGATCCACTGGTCCCACAACCCAACGGGCCTACAAATCAATCCAACATTGATGTTGGTTTGTGAACATTAGTATTTAGGTCCTCTGCACTCCCACCAGACATCATCACACAACTATCATTATTAAACATAGCAGCTAATCAAGCTAAATATTTCTGGACTAGGCCAGAGAATCATCCATAAAACCTCAAAGATCCACTACACATTTAGTCATTCCATTTTCATGACCTTGTCAGGAGATATATACGAAGCACCCGTAGGTCATCTTCCATGTATCCCATAACCCATAGATCAGATCACGGAAGAGCTTGATATTGATTGGAGCCTTCGAGAAACTATCCTCGCCAAACGATATATCACACCGGTTCAGGTTAGGAGGGCCTTCTTTGCCTTAGATTCACAGATCCCATTATTGTGTGTTGAAGACATAAGATTACCTAACTAGTTTATCTACACCCCACGTGTATTACATCCCCACCGGTTATCTAGGCATGACCTCGGGAGGTCGGGTGTGAGGAAGAGTTACTTGTAGATTCGCATGCTCACATGTCACTTTTCCATTGTACAGATACCTGAAGAGGATTCACCATCTCAAAACAATGTCAAGAGATTCTTCATCAATGCTCAATCATTAGAAGTAGGATTTTTTCTGCGAAGAGCCAAACCAAGGAACATTGTCAAAGCATAAATATTGGCCACTAAACTTGATGACGATCTCATCCTATCTGGAAAGATCAAGAATCCCTTTAAGGGTAAATATCAACATCCTGGAGATGAGAGAACCAATTCATTGCTGCAAAATTTGGTAAATGAGATGGAATCTTTGAAGAGAGAATTATTTAAATGAGCATCTTCTAAAAGAAGAAAAACAAATCAAATTACAGGAGCACCCCAAAGGCTGACCTTGAAGGCCCCACCCATGAATGTAAATTGCATATTTCAAGAAAGTGAAGAAGAGATTAAACAAGAAAGTGAAGGTGGCAACTTCCTAGAGATCTATGAACTTGAGAACGATAGAAAAATTATATTTTGTGAGTATTCCAGAGGTGATGAAGAATATGAAGAAGATGTGCTTGATTTCTCTTGTGGTATTCACTCATTCTCAGTCCAAGAAAAGAGCATCTCCCTCCATTGTTGTAAAATAAAAGGAGGTTGATGATCCTCCTGTGACGACTCCGAAAAAAAAAATTAGTCGAGGATCCCCGCTTCCATCTTCCACGAAGTCTACATTTTTTGAGCCTTTTCTCATAGCAAGTAAGAAGGCTCCCGCAATTCCAAGTAAGTCTTCGGATGTCTCTTCCAAGTCTAAATCTAAATCTGATCCTGTAAAATCTAGTACTTTGAAATCTCCTAGTGTACCTTTCAAAATACCCTCCATTCCCCAAAAATCAAATCCTGCTCCCAAGCCTATCTAGACTCCAAAATCAGTCACTTCACCCTTCTTCTCCGCATCTACTCCCTTTGACTTCATAGAATATGTAAACAAATCCAAATTTCATATTACCGAAACTGAATATTTTCGGACTCATCCTGAACCATTTGAGAGATTCATCTAATATATCATGAGTGGTAGTCTAACACCCAATATTGTAACTTCTAGTTCCAAAGACATGTTGCCAAACCCACCTACACCTCCCTCACAAAACATACTTTCTTTGATTGCATCAAATACTGATAAGGTTTAACCTTTTTATGTCTCCCTTCTTGTTGGAGAATATGTATTGAACAATTACATAATAGATTCGGGTGCCTTGGATAATTTCATGCCCATGAAGGTTACCAAATCTCTCAAACTTACCATGACTCCACCTGGTGGCTCTTTTTACTCCCTAGAGTCAAAAGAAGTCCCATTTGTAGGGAATATCAAAGATGCACATGTGGCTCTTTCTAGATTTCTAGAGAAGAAAGTTTCAGTGATGATTTTGGTAGCAGACATCCAAGCCTCATTCAGAATGTTGATGAGTAGAAGTTTCTTCCGAGACTTGGGAGGGAAAATTCAGATGAATTGGTCATCCACAACCATACCAATGAAGGGAGACGTGGAGAGATTTCTTCCCGAGAAGAAGATGAGGTACATAGTACTAAAATATGGAAGCCCAGAAGCTAACATCTTGTATCAAGGTAGCAGGCAGATGAATCACTTTGTGGCAACCAAGGAGGAAGAGGATATCCCCATCTTGATAGGTCTAGACATGCCTTCCTAGAGAGATTTGGACTTTGAAGAAACATTGAGGATATTCTAGTTATAAGAGGGCAGCCCTGGATTACCGGATGATGTAAACCATGAGGAAAAGGAGATGGTTCTTGATGATTTTCAAGAAGAAAAATCAGCTTATATTCTTATCCAAGATGAGGAGTTATTCTTATTCCCATTTGGGGATGAATATGATCTCAATCAGGCCATCTATGGAGAGAAAAAATCAGCTTGTGATGAGCCCATGAAAGGCTTGAAAGAAATCTCTGTACAAGAACTGCTAAAATCCATGGAAGAAAAAAAGGACCTCGAGTTCGTTCTTGAACTCCTGATGCAAGCCATGAATATGCAAGATAAGCGTGAAGCTGATATGGAAGCCTTAACCAATATGAAGGTTGGCCATATTGAGATAAGGAAAGATGAAAAATATGATGCCACTCCTGAGCCAATGGTCAGTGAATACAATGATAAAATTGAGGTATTTTCTTTCCCAATTAAAGAGGAAGAATCTTTCCATGATGAAAAAATTAAAGCAATAATTTTTTAGGCCTTTAAATCTGAAGCTACTCTGGTTAAAGGAGTGATAAAATGCAATGATTCCAAATATGATGAAGTAATCCCTTTAGATAGTTATCTTGAGTTGTAAAATAAATATCCTTTGAAGGCATACAAAGATGAGCTGCAAGAAGTGACAAAGGATATCTCTGTGTAAGAACTATTGGATGCAGTGGAAGTTACGGAAGACCGCGAACTGATTCTTGATCTCTTAACTCGTTCTATGGCCATACAAGACAAGTATGAGGTCACTTAAAATCCTTCCGTCAGTACTCAGGCACCTCATAGTGGAGTAGATAAAAAGGATGAATCAAATGTTTCTCATGGAGAAGATGTCAATGACCATAGACCCGAGAAATAAAGTAACTCATAATATCCAAGGAATTGGAACAAAAATCAGCTTTGGGGAAGCAATGAGATGCTCGATGGAGAATAAGCTATATAGATAAATGTGGAAGGAAACCAATTTTAAAGAACATGAAGGCAGTGGAATTTCCAAGTGAAGACCTGAGCGTCAATAATCTCACATGAATTCACTCCTACAAATTAAAATGAAAATCATGGAAGCACCTGGATTCCATAAAAAATTAAGGAGGGGAGGCTACTTTCGAGAACCCGTCAACAGCTTCACAGAACATCATCTCTCGGTGTTGCCTCTTCAGGGGTAACTTTTGAGAAATGAAAAGTGCTTCAGTGAAAGTGGGTTGTCCCTTGCCTTGTACCATAGGTGATTTCTAGGAGTTTTTCCCTTTCTGTCATGTGTGTTTCCCTTTCTGTCATGTGTTGTGTGTTTCCATTTTTTCTTGTTTTGTGTGTGTTTCCTTCTCTCTCTCTCTTGTAGGTTGTACGTGACTCCACAGGGCCCAATGGATAAGGCACTGGTCAATGCATCATATGTTGTAAGTTGATATTTTGGGAGTTCTCATGCCATGTCCTCATTACACTCATTCCATGTCATTTCCCCAAGTTAGAGCCAGTTGTTGTCGTTCAAATGTGCAACAAGGAAATTGACAATTTTAGAGCACGACAACTATACCCATGTGCCAAAATTTTCAACTCTATCACTCCAAGACACCTTGGGTCTATCCGGCCAGTCCAAGTGACCTCCGGACTAATTTTTTCTTCCCCTAGCTGATTTTAGGAGTTCATTTGCAAAGCTACAAGCAGTTGTGGGAAGGGCTATCACTGGCCTTACCAGGACTGGATAAACCCCCGTGGAGTGGAGTGGAAGGGAAAAATTCAACATGGAGGTGAATTGAAGACCTTAGAACATCATGGAAATTATTTTATAGGTTTGGGGAAGTTTTGAAATACTTGGAGCAGTCTGAGTAAAAAACAAAGTTCACAAGCCTATGTAGTACATAGGCCTAAAACAGTTGTTGGGATTCAAAAGAAGATTCCAAGAGCTCTGTATGGATTTAGAAGTTTAAAAAAACATCACTAGAAATAGGATTCCAAGACCTACATTATGGTGAAATAATATTTTTTACAACACCTTGGCGCATAAGATTTGTAGGCATTTTTTATCAGGAACAAGTGGAGTCTCAAATCACAAATATATTTTTTTAGGGATCATATGGATGAATCAAGACATGATTAACCCACCATTGGATTCAAAATGACATTCAAAGTTGGGATGATATAAAATTTCACCAATAAATTCCACTGGGAGCTCAAGTTATCATCGTTCCAAGTTACCCTCTCAAAGCCAGTTCATGAGTTAGTCAGTTTTCGGGAGGACACATGTCAGCACCAGGATCCTGGTGGGATTTCATGTCCCCAACGTCCATGAGGTCAGGTACACCAACCTTGGAAAAATTCTCCCATCCCCCATGTGACCTCTAGGACCCTCATGTGACCTCCAAACTTGACAGTTCATCCCCCAGGTGCATTTTTTGAGCATCCATTCCCTGTCATCAGATCAAGCACCATGTGTCAGCTCCAGGACCACTATGGAATTTTATGTCCCTCATATCCCTGAGGTTAGGGACATGAAACATGAAAATTTTCACCCATCCCCTAGAGGATACTTTTGGTCACCCATGTGACCCACTTCCAGCCCCTCGGTGCTTTAAAACTGATTTTGGAGCACTCATTCCCTGCCATCGGACCGTCGTCACGTGTCGCCGTCTTGCTCATCATGGAAATTTATTTCCCTCACATCCATGAGGTTAGTGACATTAGGGATGAAAAATTTCACCCAACTCAAACTCAAAAATTTGAAAAAAAATCTAACTGTTGGCTACTTCTTGTTGCTTCTCACTGCCAGAGGAAAAGTTATAGAGAACACCTCACTCCACCATTTTCAAAGCTTGAACCAGCTCCATCATAGCACATTATCCTTCACTCCATGATGGAACATAGGTATCAAAATAATAATTCATCAAGATAAGAAAAATAAATGGAGAATTGAGAAGAAGAACAATAGAAGTCTCCATTGCCATAAAACAAAGATTTGAAGATATCTTGCAAACCGGTGCACGGATTGACAAACTGTCTCTTGCTTAGTTATTCTCTCTTGAAGGCCATTAAAAAATCATATTAAAATATCCAATTTTTATCAAGGAATTCTCACATCAAATAAATTTCACTTCTGGCTCCATGAAGAACAAAGTTCAATTTCCTATCATACTAGTCGTCGGATTGAAGTAAGATTTTGTGTGAAGCACCAGAAGCAAAAACCTATCACAATGGAATTTATTTCATCACGAACGGAGACAAAAACCAGACCTAAAAATTTCAAGCTCCATTAATGGCTGCTATGACATATTAGTGGAAAAAATCAGTGAGCTACCTCTCCACTTCTCAGGGTTCCATGCGCGAAATCGCACGAAAATTGGAGGGAATGATCGTTGAAAAATCTAGTTTCACGTGAACTAGTTTTTGCACCATGAAGCCCCTATTTTTTAGGGATATGGAGGAGTGATTTTTCATCATATTTATGCCATGTCACATGAAGAACATCTATGAAAAATGCAGCAAGCTACCTCTTCAACTCTTAAGGTTCCAGTGGGAAAAATCACGTGAAAATTGGAGGGAATGATCGTTAAAATCTAGTTTCACGTGAACTAGTGTTTGTGCCATGAAGCCCCTATTTTTTTAGGGATATGGAGGTCTATTTTTTGTCAGTATTCTTCTCATGCCATGAAAATATCATTTTCCCACTTGTTCAGATGAAGGAGTTACTCAAACATGGAGTGTGGAACCCCAAAATAAAACCCAAAATTTTCAAGACTTGTTTTGTCGCATCCTGACATCTACGGCGCACTTAATAAAAATAACATGCCTTCCTACGTAGGGGTATGTTACTTCAGGTAATCCACCATTTTAAGAGGATATGAAGAAGGTGGTAAACACAGAGGGAGCATCACAAACAAGGTCATGAAAAAGGTCATCTCGACTCGCAATTCACACTTACTAAAAATAGTAATTTACACTCACAGAGAAGTTTTGGCACAATGGGACGTACAAGGATAATCATTTAGGGGGACATCATTGTTTAGGATCATACTAGTCATTTTTCATATGGAATTCAAGATCCATCTTAGTTCATTCAACTTGGTGAGTGTTCGTGAGCTAATTGGAAGTAGTTTCACAATGTGCAAGGAGTTTGAAGATTCAGAGTTTCACTACATTTGGAGATTTCCATTGACAAGGATCAATAGACTTCATCGGGAATGACATCTCCTCTTCTTCTTCTCTCTCTCTTTCTCTCTCCTCTTCCCCCCAACTTGCTCTCACTTTCAAATGTTCTAATTCTTTGTTGGGATTTGTACTTGTTGATATGCCTTTAAGTCACTTAAAAGTGACTTTAGAAACATAATGTAAATTAAGTCACCTTGATTTTATAAAAGGGACTTAAATATTTTGTCGGAATATGAATAGTTTAAAGTTAGAAATAAGGCATATGGAAGGTCATGAGGAAGATAAGGAGCCGTGTCTATTCTATAAATTGTAAAGTCATTCCCATGTCAAGGGGTTGGTCATTAATTTTGTAAGCTCAAGAGTGTATTCTACCTTGAGAGAACAAAGGAGATAGCCAAATTCTTCCTTTCCCCCCTTCTCAATTTTCTCCATTTCTCCACTATGTACAAATTTTGTTTGAGAAATTAATACAAGAAGGAGTTTCTAGATTTATTTGACTAAGATATTTCTTGATACTTTATGTTCATCAAATTTCATTTGGTCTTAATGATGCTTACAAAGTTGTTTCTTCTCATAAATGCATGTGATGATAATTCTGATTAGTGTGTGTAGGAATCTGATTTCCTACCTACAGCATTAGTTCTCCTACCTCTTTTCTCACTCCCCTTTCCCGCTCTTCAGACAAAGTCTCCCCTAGAAATAAATTGTTATCTTTTCCGTAGGGTCAGTGGAGTGCCCCTGTTGGATCCTCGGTCGAAATGCCAACACAGAAATTCACATTTTCTCGCGCATGCATACACAGAAGCTATACCTGTTAAGTAGAGGGACTTAGATTCCCATAGTGTTGGCAATAAATTCACAAGTTTTCCCACCCAAAAAATTTTCTCGCCAACAAGGGGGAATTATTCTATAAATACTATTATAAACACTCATGTGTGGTAGTTAGAGAAAGAAGAGTTATTTTTGTCAATCTTTGAATAAAATATAACAAATTTCTGAACATCTTGATAGCGCTTGTGTAATTTGTTTCACCTTAATGTAAAAGGGGAGTAAGTTCCCACTCACTTAGAGGAAGAAGGTTCATGTTTTGTAGATATTTTACTAGGTTTATTTCTATAATTGCTCTATTTTAAGTTATTATTTTCATAATTCCATTCTAGAATATTCTGAAGTTAGATTCAATTGTAGTCATTACCGTGCTTCTCCTCATAGTAATGACACACATCCATTATGATTTATTTCCACGGGATTACCTCTGACTTCTTTGTTGCTTCATGTAAGTAAAAAACATCAAATTTCCACAAAAAACAATCCCATTTTAAAACAACAATTTTTCCTTTTAAAATGTAGACCAAAATGGGTATTATTTTCAACAAACAATCCCATTTTAAAACATTAAATTTTCCCTTCAAAAAGCAAACCCAAATGGGTATTATTTTCAACAAACAATCCCATTTTTTTTAAAAAAAAAATCTTTAAAAACGTAGACCCAAATGGGCATTATTTTCAACAAACAATCCCATTTTAAATTAACAAAAATTCCTTTGAAAACGTAGACCCAAATGGGTATTATTTTCAACAAAAAATCTCATTTTAAACAACAATATTTCCTTTAAAAATACAGACCCAAATGGATGTAAAACCATATATTTGTTTTCCAAAAATGCAAACCCAAATGGATGAAATTTCAACCTTTTGCAAAAATATTTTTATCGTCAAATAGATGCTAAAAACACAGACCCAAATGGGTATTATTCATACTCTTTTTCAAAACATTTTCACAGACTAAATAAACACTAAAAATTCAGTTCCAACAATGGGTTTTCAATCATAAATTCATTTTCCCAAGCGAACAAAAGAAAAAGAAGAAATACCATGTCTGATAAACTATTTTCCAATTTCTTTCTACTAATATCCATCTAGATTTCCAATGTTCCGGCCTCCAAGTCCAAGTAAAAACCTCGTATGCAGAATAAAACCAAAAACAAATGAAATATATCTCCTCCATTCTCTGATGAAAAACCCAGTTTAACTTCCTCTTCCCCATTTTTTTCTTTCTCCAAAACCACGTGTATGCCCCAAATAAAGTCCACTTTACACAAAATTAAAAATCAAACACTTCCCATTAAATTTCTCTTGCAACACATTTTCCAAATGGGTGCATGATTTTAATTAAAACCAAACAATTTTCCATTTAATCCCCACTTTGATATGTATTCACTTAGTACATGTTTTGTATTTAAAACAATTAAAATTCAAAAACAACATGTATCTCCCCTCTTACATATCTAACACTAAGCTAAAGCTCTATGCAATGTGTCCAAGTATATATGCATGATAACCGCACAAAAATAATATAACGAATATTATATAATGAATAATATTTTATATTATTTCAATAAACATATCGGGGTTAACTTATACGTAGACCATTCCATGATAACAACAAATTCAACGGGATTCATAATGAATAATTTATAATGCCAATCAACCATCATCCGCACAGACACAAACATGGTCCATTTATCCTTGTTACGTTTTCCAAATTATATCCGTAAGTCTAATAAACAACCTATAAAAGGAATACACCTTCACTCGTAACATCACGTTAATAGTGATGTACGTTGACCAGGTTATGCTGGCAGGGTTTAGCCACATCAGCATAATCCGCTCATCATATATTGATATCAACTGGTTAGACAAAAAATGCAAAACATAAAGAAGTCATGCATCAAAAAAATAAAATAATTGATACATGATCTTGCGGTGTGTGTCAGTTCTCATTACCTTTGTTATTTTAAGTTCAATACCTTGATCTGAAAACCTCTCTCTAATAATGCCCTCCATCATCATCTCAATGAGGGTGTACCTACTCTTGTATCCACCTCAGGTCACCAAAACGATAGTTAGTCCAAATCATTAAAATTCAACATAATGATAGTAAGCATGTTAATTTCCACCTTTGAAAATAATCACAATAACTAATTATCCAGTTTAAGCATGTCATTTTAATCATCATTATTAAACAAGTATTGAATTTTTAAATCCAAATAAGAGGGATGTGACATAAACACACCAAAATATGCTAAAATCTCAAGAACTTTCAAATGCACCAAAATACCAAATTACATATCAAGATTAAAAAAAGGGCTACAATCACTTGTTACCTGCTTAAATTCATCCAACAAACATGATTAAAACCTTCAAGAAGGATCAAAACCTCAAAATATCTCTTTCCCCTATTTGACCTTGTTCACATGCTAGTATCCCTTCTTGATTGTAAAGCTTCTTATCTAGAGCAATTCACCAGTACTTAGAGGCTACTATTAACCTTTTTGGATACCCTTTAAGGGTTTATAGCTCCTCACAAAGTTTTAACATGTAACTCTAAGCCCAACTCCTTTTATTCTCCTTTTACCGTTTTCTACTTTAGCCTTCTACTAGCCCTGTTTTAGTCTAAAGCTTATTGTTCAAAACAACCTACCAATGCTCTTGAGGAAATGATCACCTTTCTTGGCACCCATTATCACATTTTTCTTCATGTTAATTTTCATAAGCCAACTCTTTATCCACTTCTCCCAACACAATGTCACCTTTCTAATTGACCTTCTAGGTTCTTGCTAGGTCTTCACTAGCTTTCCAAAGCAAAAACTGAGTTTGTGAGTTTATCAAGTCTCCTTCTCGGTTAAAACTTCTATAACCTCCTTATTTGACTTATAAGTCTTTATTATGATCTCCACACTCTGTACTTGCTCTTAAACGCATCATGTCTACTTCTTAGTTTTCTTGTGCCAAATGGTCTACACAAGGGCCTTGACTATACTTTCTTGGCTTCTGGGTCTAATACCTTGTTAAAAACCTTCTTGTTATATGCTCTTTCTTGTTTAGTCTCTATCCATAACATTCTATTGTTGTTAGATGACATCTTTTAAATTTTCATCTCAAACTTCTCCAAGACTATGAAACAAGATGCTTGACTGTTCTAAAACAAGGTATAGATTGTACTTTTAGTTTTCTCCTTAAATATCTTACAAATCATCTTGCTTATCACCTCCTTAACTCCTCTCCCACCATGTTCACCTATTCCAACAAGTGTCAAGGGTTTCTCTAATGCTTTTATACTCCTCATGATTTTTACCCTTCAGTTACATGTTGACCGTTAGAAGACATGATTTTAAGACTGAGTTTCTTAGTTTTCTCTCCTTAAATCAACTTATGTCTCCTTTCCAATCACCTTCACACCTTCATTACTTCATCCTTAACCTATTGTATAGATCTCATTATGAAATATAAGAAATTCTTGGCTATTTCAAAAAAAAAAATCACAAGCCCTCAAAATTGGGTTTACTTATTTTTTGACAAACCGAGTTTTATACATTTGACCCATGAAAACTTCACCAATATCCCTGAAAATTATCACACGCTATCAAAACACTTAATATGAAGTTTTCATAAACTTTCATCAAGATTCATGGAATAAATTAAAAGTTAAGATAAATTTCCTTGTTCTTAGACCCTAGCACAAGTTATAAGGACCGAGACCAAGCTATTTGGTCTTATTTTCATTCTCCTCAATTTCTCACCTCTATTAAGATTGAAACTCATTCATTTACACTCTTACTTAATTTTAAATGATCACCAAGGGTAAATAATTATATACTTCTTTTAACCTTCCTAATAGACCTTGTACCAGTATAGACAAGACAATATTTTCTGGGCTAAGTGATTCAAAACTCTTTCTAAAAGCCAAGGATGTTTGACAACATATTTACACAATAATATGAATTTATTTACAATCACTACTACACTATATGGGTATATCTTCATGTCAATTTCACCATTCACGTATAAGAAGCATCATACCTTGATCCATCTACAAAACAGTGTCATGCCTTCATTGCAAGGTTTACCTACATCCCTATTTAAAGAAAAAACCTATTCACCACATTAAAATCCATGCAATAACATTCATCAATTCAAATAAAATCAAGAATCATTCAAAATTTACCAATCGTGGACATTTTATTCTCATTTTCATAAGTTTAACTCAATAAATCCTTTACATTGATAACACCAATTATACTTTACAGGAATCTTGAGCTCTTGGATCTATAACCACCCTCTCTTTCTCTTCTAAACCACTTTCCTACCATCTAACTCCTTCCTCATTTGAATACTCCTCTAAAATGATCAAAAGGAGGTAGTTAGGTCACTAATTTACCTAACCCAACTATCGTGAGAGTGACCATAGTTATAAAAACCTATAAAGAATCATATAGACATATGACTAGACTTTTAAAATGCTCATTGACATTCATTTGTGACTTTTATTCACCCCAACCTATCACCAAGACCCTTAGACATAACATTAACAAATTCAAATATTTGAATTAGTTGTTTTTGAGGGAAACTCCAAATCTACCTTATTACATACCATGATATGTCTAAATAGGTTAGAATCCATGCCTAAACACCTAAGAGGACCTCCTACACCTAATACGCTGATGAGAACCAAAATTTGACTATTTACAAGAAATGATTCTTCTACATCAGAATGTAGACTATAAAATTTGGTAACTTGTCCCTTTGTAATGCCAAGTTTGACTATGTTCACTTGCTAAGATAAATGGTCACATTCAAAATATAATAATCTCATCTCTTTATCTATTCCAAAATTTTATTATCTCTACACTTTGTTGTGTCATCAATTCTAATAATATTATCTAATAAAACCAGTAAACAACCTTTTTGCTTCATATATAAACTTCCCATTTTGATTTTTCCCTTATCTTTCCAAGAACCATATAAATGGGTCAGGATGTGTGGTACGATTCTGACCAACCTTTATGGTCATGGCTCTCTAATTTCTTTGACTTTGTTTTCAATTTTAGTATCTTTTTTTGGGTCATTTCATCTTCCTAGGGTTGCCCTTATTATAACATTTCACATACAAAAGGCTACATAAGAAATTCAATGTCACTTTATAATTCATGTGACACTCTTACAAGCTCTTATTATAAGGGTCCCTAAATCTATACAAATTAACTACATGTTAATTAGAGTAGTCCTTACTACACTTATGAAGCACTCAACTAGGTAAAAGAGTCTAGCTTCCTCAAATTCCAAGCATGTAAAGAGCATTGAGCCATGTCTTAGAAAGATTTAATTCACTCCAAAAATTATTCAATGGTGTCAAGGACCAAATGGGTTACCTCATGTAGCCGAGGCACACCACATCACACTACTACTAGACTGAGTACATTCTATTCTATAAAATTATCCCACTATCTTGGTGTTAAGGGACATGAGGGAACCCCTAGGAAATTTTTTAGTTGTTCATACTTGCACATATACCAAAGAGAACTATATGAGCCTTGATCCCACAATTAGGGCATGTAGTGTAACACTTGGATTGGTTTAGTAGTTGGGAGTCTGAACACAAATGGTAGTCTAGATTTAACTAAACACATATTTTTTCTCATTTTAGTTTTTAATGCTATGATGAAGAGTTATGTAGGTTGATAAGGTTTCCACTTTATTACAGGTGATTATAGGTCGTCCCAGAGTTGTGCGTCATCCCAAAGTTGTACGAGTAAGAGAAACATATAATGAAGGTCATTTCTAGGAAAGTGGAGCACACTAGAAGTTCTAGATATAGAATATGAAAGGGTCCAATATCATATAGATATAGGTCAGGACAATAAAAATAAGGTATAGACTGTACAACTATTGTATGGTCCTATCCATGCTCAATTTTTAGCTTTAGAATCAACACTAAAACATTTTTAGTTTCTAATATATCTATTTCAACATCCTTCACATACAAATCCTTCTTATTCTACCCTATATAACTATGTTTCTTTCTCCTCTTGTTTATTTGAGTAGTTACTTATCATGTATCAATTAATACAAAATTTAAAAATATTGTTCTGATTGTGAATGGTTAATGTTGGAATTTAATTGATTAGAATAGTCTACCTATTACAAATATTTACATCCTTATTATTGTTGTGCACTCCCATCATATAGAATTTAATTTTGGTGTTAAAATCATTATTCAAAATGTGAATTAATTTAAATTAATCCTTTGTAACAAATCCTTATGTTTTATATTTCTTATATTGCACTTATAATTTTCAGAGTGTAAACACAATGTAATCATTCTTTAATTAATTAATTGATGCCTTGAAGTTGTCAAGGTGATATTTGGAACCTTACTCATTAGATTCTCACATTGTCCATACCATTGGGATTATTATTTAACCTACTTATGTTCCATTATAACATTTCAGTCTATTTTACATCATTGGTAGTTGTGTCATGCTTTTCCTTGCATACTCTCTATCAATTCTATACAACACTAGAATTCAAAATTTATGTTACTCTGCACACTAAATCAAATCATGACAATCACCAATTAATTTTTTTTTAATCATTACCATCAGTTGTTTTCTATTAAAAAAAACAAATTTATCTCATTTATTTCACCAAAAGGGGAGGTAAACATATGAGTTTGTTATTTAAGCCACCTTCTTATACAAATCAATATAAGGAGCTAATATAATGAAAAAAATCATCAAATCCTAGCACAAGAATGCAAACATACTAAAATTATTAAATTCAAATCAAAACACTAATGAATTTATCGAAAATATATGGGAAAAACTATAAAAATAACAAATTCAATTATATGTTAGTATTAACACACAATGCATGGTAGGGGCATGAGGAATCATTACCTTTTAAATTTGAATGGTGTTTTTGAAAAGGGTTGAATTTATATGGAGGGAAACAACATAAAGTGTTGATAAACCTCTAATATAACCCATAAATAATCTCTATATCATCCAAATAAAGCCTAGGAAAAATAGTGATTAAGCTAGTGTAATTGTTTGTGTACTTGATGATCAAATTGTGCACTATATGCACCACCGAACTTTAAAATAAGATTTGTAAGCTTTCTAGTTATTAAACCTAAATACCTGCAATACAAATAGTAAAACAAAATTTCACAAATTGCAATAATGGAGTGTTATGGCGTTATGCTTTGGGCCATGATTTTATTAACACAAAAGGCTATATTTTCTACTTACAAGTCAACTTGCAAAGCAAGTTAAACTCAAAATAGAAACACTAATAATATTAAAATACTCATAAAATAATTTTGGACTTCCAATTAACTCAAAAATATACTCATGCAATCCATATAAAAAGTTGACATGCAAGAAGCTTTCATTGGAATAGAATTATGCAAGCTTAATATGCATTCAAAGCCTAATCATAGCTCTCTCCTTGAGAATGCACCCCAAGGTCCCTAAAATATAGGCATTGTCATAAAAATAGCATATTTGTAGTTATATTAACTTAGAAAGTTTTTCCCACCTCTTTGGGGATGACTACACAAGAATTTGTACTTATCCAAAAACTAACAGTTGATAGTCTATTTTAGTTTTTCAGTTGTTCATTGAGAAATCACTAAAAATCGCTTATTTGGTCCTACACAACCAAAAAAACACATGAATGAAATAAATAATTCCTAAAACATCCTAAAATCATATTTTTAGAGTATTTATAAAAATATAAATTTATATAAATTTAGCATGATTTCAAATGCCAAAATTGACATCGTTCTCAACATTCCCCCTTCTAATGCAAAGGGCAAAAATTCTAATCATTTTCTCGAGTCTTCGTGTGTGTTCTTCAATAATCCATTAGTGATTATATTAACAAATTGATCATTTTTTTCTCACATATTTAATTACAAAATATTTATCATTGACCAAGTCTATGATAAAGTGATGTTTGAACTCAATGTGTTTAGTTTTAGCATCGAAAACTGGATTCTTAGAAAATTGAATTTGCCCAAAGTTATCAAAAAATATGTGTGTAAGATCAAGTCGGGTCTATTTTAAATAAACTAAGAGTATCCTCAATGACATTCCTTATGTGCAAGATGATGTAATGGCTGCATATTCAACTTTAGTTGATGATATTGCAACAATAACCGGTTCTTTGAAGACCAAGAAACCAAATTGCTTCGTAATGTGAAACAAGAACATGACGTATAATTCTTGTCATCAAGATAACCTCCCCAATCTAAATATGAGTATCCAATAATACATAATTAACTTTCTGGTTTGAAGTGAATACCACGATCATAAGTCCCTTTCACATTTTTCAAAATTAGTTTCACAACTTGCATGTGTTTAAGTGAAGGCTTTCCCATGAATCTAGAAACTAATGAAATCCCATAAGTGATATCATGTCTAGTCATAGTGAGATACATAAATCCTCGCACAATGATTCTAAAAATATTATCATTAGCTAAAGATTTTTCATCCTCTCTCATTAGTTTTTCTCCACTTGCAATTCGAGTATCTGTAGCCTTAGAATTTTGAAGATTGGACTTCAACAACATATCTTGGAAATTATTTTCTTGAAAAATAAGTACTTCCTATTTATTTTTATGAGCCTCCATACCAATAAATTACTTCATTGAAGCTATAAAACATCTCCATAGAGCTACCTGTGAAGATCAAATCATCTACATAAAGGAAAGCATACAAAATATTAGAACTGAATGATTTTATGTAAATAGTTATCTCATTTTGACTTCTTACAACGTATTGTGCTAAAAAAAATTATAAATTCTTTAGTACCAAGCTCTTGAGCTTTCTTGAGCCCATAAAGAGCCTTCTTCTACCTGTATACTTAAAATTCTTTACCCTTCACCTCAAAACCTTGTGGCTGCCCCACATACACTTATTCTTCAATCACTCCATTTAGGAATGCACTCTTTACATCCATTTGATGTATTTTCTGAATTTTATGATCAGAAAATAAAAGAATTAGTCTTCTAGTATCTTTCTTTGCAACAGGAGCATAAGTCTCCTTATAATCAACACTAAAATTTTATGCAAAGCCTTTTCCAACAAGTCTAGATTTTAGCTTATCAATTGTACCATAATTTTTTAATTTGATCTTGAAGACCCACTCAGTACTAGAATGACATCATTATCAGTAAAATTTTGAATAATTTTCCAAGTATCATTCCTCTCAATGGAATCCATATTAAGTTTCATAGCATCAACCCACTCTTTCCTTTTACTAGCTTCTTCAAAATGTCTAGGTTCACTAGCCATATAAGACAATACAAACATAGTATTTTCATCATATGCATCATCAAATACATTACCTTGTTGATATTTCATCCTTGTAATCCTTCTCTCATAATTCTGATCCATCATTTTATTTTTTATATTTTGATTTAACAACCATGTGTGCTTATTGGGAGTTGTCATAGATGGATGACTAACGTCTTATAAAGAACTAATATTGTTTCTTATAGCACTAGAAACCTATGTTGGAATTTTTAAGTCCTCAAATTCTTATTCAAAGATACGCCCCTTCACTTATGAGTCTCTTAGTTATATGATTAATATCAACATACATCTCATTCTATAAAAAATTACAATCCCTCAAAACAATTGAAGGTTTATTAGTAGGATTATACAACTTGTATGCTTTGCTTTCATCACTAAAACCAATGAAAATATGATCTACTCTTATGATCCATTTTTTATTCTTTTGATTAGGAACATGAATAAAAAATAAATAACTAAACACCTTTAAATGAGATATAGCTAGAATTAAACCGTATCAAGCCTCATAAGGTGTCTTATCTTTGATTGTCATTTTAGGACTCTTGTTTATGATATAAATTGCAGTTACTTCAGCCCAAAAAAATATTTCCATGTGCTTATTTTCTAACATAGTCCTTGTTAATTCCATGATGGACCTATTTTTTATTTTAGCCACACCATTTTGTTGTGTTATGGAAGGAGATGTTAATTGCCTCTTGATGCCTTATGAAGAACAAAACTCAGAAAATTCATTAGAAAAAAATTCTCTACCTTTATCTATTCTTAGGGTTTTGATGGAATGTCCACTTTATTTTTCAACCAAATCTTTGAAATTTCAAAAAATTAAAAAATATCCCCTCTTCTCTTTTAACAAGAAAACCCACAAACCTTGTAGCATCATCAATGAAAGTAAATATTTAGAGTTAATCCATCCATATTTCCAGTTACTTCTACAAGACATTGGTCCACACAAATATGGATGGATTAACTCTAAATATTTACTTTCTCTAAATTTTATGATAAGGAAGGACTCCCTATGATGTTTCCCAATAATACATAACTTTCATGCAACATCCTTATTTGAATTTAGCTTGGGAAAACTTCTTACCATACCATTTGTGTCAAGAATATGTAAACATTTGAAGCTGACGTGACCATATCTTGAATTCCATAACATGTTAAAATCCTCGATGGTATAGAGTGTAGCCTAGATTTTACCACCAACATCCCAAGGAACATTGGCACATCACTCAGCATAAACTGAGTGCTCACCCAAAGCATGCAAGGGTACCAGGCTTCTCTTTTATGTCATCTTGTTCAAGAAGCTAGCATAATTATATAAATATTCCAGATCCATAACAGTTAACCAAGTACATTGCATAACATAAACTAGATCTAGATCTTAACCATTAAGTATGAACAATCAAACAAGAATCAATATTAGCTTTACCATACAATAACCATTCACAGATGTGTCTACAATCAATATCCAGCCATAACGATCCATTATATTAATTACTATAAAGCACAGAAGCTTCATACATCCATAGTATAGTCACCATAGTCATGCGCGTCACAAACTTGTAGCATAACACTATCAATATTTGATCCCCCTAAACCGTGCAAATCAATACATATTTATAGGGGTGGGGGCTTTCCCTTCACCGCACATACACCTTTCAAAAATAGGCTACATGCTAATAATACCCATGATCCCTTACATGATAAATACAAAAGCATGCGAGCTCGCTAATAATAGATCATCTAATAAGACATCTGCAATATAATTATATTAATAGCCTCAAAACTATGCATGGCGCTTGATCTCTCACTTGTCTAAAATAGCATTTGTGTGCTCTTCAATTCTTCTAAAAATGTTCTCTACACTCCATGTCTATAATTAGCCCCAAAATAAAAAATGGCTAAGTCTTGATTTCATGCTTTCCTAGGCATGCCCTGTTCCACTATAGTTCTACGCGCCCGCGCACCCAATCCTTCTGAACTTTTCATACTTATGTTGTATTTCATCAACCCAACAGAGAGACAACTAACTCAATTAATAAAATTGATTATTAGTGGAAATTTCCTATTCTTTTCCTTGTAGGTTTTACTAATCAATCTCTTTCCAATTTTCTTATTAAAATTTCAACAAACTCCATCTTCAAAAAGAGTTTAAAACCTTTTTTAACTAGTTATACAACACTGATTAAATTATGATTCAAACTTGGATAAAAATAAAAATCATTAATTTTACCCTTACCTAGAATTGAGGTGATTTTCATGTTGTCATTTCCTTTAATTTAAATGGTTTTTCTATCCCTTAAATGCACTTGACTTTTGAAGGTATCATTTAACATACTAAAACCCTCTTTCTGACTTGTCATGTGATTTGAGAAACCTGAATCAAGAATACATGTATGATTAGCATCCTTTGTTCCCACATTGCATGTGATATAATAATTTGAGTCATCTTTCATCTCACTTTGTTCATCTTGGAGTGTCTTCTTCTCACCCTCTTGATTAGCTTGATTATTTGCTGCTAATTTCCTGCAATCTTTTATAAAGTGTTCAGGTTTTTTACAATAATGACAAATAAAGGATTTATTACTCTTCCATGTGAATTTTTTTCTTTCCCCTTTGAATTAAATTTATTTTAATTTTTTATTGATGTTTTTTGTCTTTTTCCCTTGGCTTTGAAATTTCAGGCTTGGTTATAAGTGCATGCTCTATATTTCTTGCATATATATTAATATTATCCTCATGGGCCAAAAGTGAACCTAATAATTCATCAACACTTTTAGTGTTTGTGTCCTTACACTCTTCAAGGGTGATCACAATATTCAATCATCTTGGTGTCAAATATCTCAAAATATTTATAAAAATCATTTCAACTTTGATGGTTTTTATTGGCTCTTAAATTTATTTCACTCTTAAAGTTGATGAAGAGAAGTTGAAGTATGAATCAATTGTAGAAAAGGGCATATTCTCTTCAATAAGATGGTAATGGATTCAAGACAATCATATGTGAGAAGGAAGGTCACTTCTTTACTTCTTCTAGTTTTGTAAGGACAAATGAGAGACCCTACCAATTCTTATCAAAAGATGAGCCTAAACACATAGTAGATCTGGCTATAAATTCAACCTCTATGACTAAACACCTAATTAAGTGTCACTTGTGACATAGCCACACATTTATAGTGAAATAAATAGACTTGAATTGCTTTATTGTAAATATATGAGGATATCCATTAATTTTTGGTTTTATAATAGAGATCTAAAGCACATCCAAGCAAACATGAAGCCAAAAAGATACTCAAGATGAATCAAAAGTCTCAAAGGGGTAGGACAAAAAATAATAAAGGGTGGTTTGGTCATCCCAACTTCATACGTGCTTTTTCCATTGGGATAATCTTCAAATCTTAGATGAAGGAGTTAAAAATAATATAAGAGCAACATCAATTTATACAATTAATGCAATTCCCCATAATTCAAATGATTCATAAACCACATACACTAATATGTAATGAATTATCAAACCACTACAACTCATTGGCTAAAATATAGCATATGACAAGTTAAAACGTGCAAATGGAACTAAAATTCCTCAAGCTCACAATTATTCATAACTCCAAACCTAAAACAACGTTGAATTAAACACCTATAGACTAAACTACCAAAGGAATCAAATATCCAAACCAAGAATGCACAAGCTAGAATATGATTTGATAAAGTAACCACTTCATTAATTTATACAATGACATAAATTTCTAAAATTAGAAATGGGGGGAACTACAAAATGTGGAGAACCAATGAGAGAAGATGAATAAACATGCATAGATCAATTCAATGGATCCACCATGTATTAGATGACAATTGAAACCAAATAGAAGCTTATAAAAAATACAAGGGCCCCAATTATATTCCTTGAGAATCACAAAACACTTAAAGATCATATAGGAGGTCCCACACACATCAGGAGCGAGCAAACTGAATAAAATAAATGATAGATGATGGTAAAGGATATAAATTCTATATGATATTCTATCATAAAATACACTACAAATATCTCATAAATTCACACAAAAAAAAATTCCCAACATGTGGCCCTTATGATAATATTTTCAATGGTACCAATTTTTCTCGATTTGGATTTCCTAGTCAAAAGTTATAAGCAAAAAACCAAGCCTCTGGTCATTTTAATGGAGCCTTCTATTTTCACATCCTCAAGCCAAAACTTTCACTAGAATAACCCATCAAATTTAAACTATTGTCATACATATTGTAGTGGGTCACCAATTTTTTCCACATGTCCACCTTGCCACATGTTCAAATCTCTATATTTTAAGATCTAAGGGTCCTTAAGTCGTTTACCCACGTATTTCTAACCTCTGAGAGAAATGAAGGCCCATGATTAGTCCACATGGACCAATCACTTGTACTCAGTTCACAGGGTCACTAATCTTTGTGTGCTTGATCTACTCAATGTTGGTGATAAATGACTCATCCTCAAGTTCATAGATTTATGAGATTTTAGAATACTTAATTTTGTAACCCCTAGATACTTTTCTTAACCCCTGAGAATCTTAGTGGCTCATGATTGGTCCACATAAACCAATCACATCTTTGTGAGATTTTTTTACAAGGATCAATATGGAACCCCATGCACATTGAAGAGGTTGCACTCCAATGGTGACGTTGACGCTCCAAGAAATCAGCAAGAAATCAAACACAAAGGAAAATCATACACGAAAGAATAGGTATACTCATTTTCATATATCAAATAGAAATGGTACATATATATGAGTGTTGTGTACCTCATGTGCATGACACATGAAACCCTAATGACACCTAATGACCTATGATCTCACCTAAGTGAGATGAATAACCATGTGATGTAGACAAGACCTCAAGTGATGGTGAGGCAAGTCACACATGGAGCTGAGGTAGAGGTCATGGCAAGTCATAATAGAAAGAAAATTCCCCTAGAAAACTAAGAAATATGTGTCATATGGGTCCGACAACTAAATTCTTGATAAATTACCCATGTATAAAGAACATATCTCTGGAAAAGAAGAAGAGGAGAATATTACTATAAATCCCAAAGAATATGGGCAGCTACAGAGGACCTCACCCCTAAATGAGACCACAAGTGAAGAAACTTCACCTCAATGAAGGGCTTGTTAAAAATATATGAAACTTGGTCAAAATTATAACGATACTACAAGTCAATGATGTGATCGCAAATCAGTTCCTGAATGAAGCACATATGGATCTTGATGTGATTCATCAGTTGATGTTGAACCATATTTTGACAAATCGATATGGTACTCATGTTGTCACAGTGGATG
Source organism: Taxus chinensis (assembly GCA_019776745.2). Classification (NCBI taxonomy): domain Eukaryota; kingdom Viridiplantae; phylum Streptophyta; class Pinopsida; order Cupressales; family Taxaceae; genus Taxus; species Taxus chinensis. The sequence continues at coordinate 317,016,536 of CM034151.1, read as the reverse complement.
ATAGTATATCATTTAAAGTGAATACTGAACTCTGTCAAGATTCCCTGCAACCAAACAACTTCCATGGTAGCATTAACTTATCCTTTTTACTCTTCCTCTGTAGATGATATGAAAATTTCATTCTACTTCTTTTTAAACCACCTAACATGACCCAAACCAAGAGCTAAATTGTAGCATGAGGTAGATTTATAATGATCTAGAACATCGTCACAATCAGAGTCAATAAAACTAACCAAATCAATCTATGTCCCTCCTAGATAGTGAATTTCATTTGTATAAGTACCATAAACATCATGAAGGATTTTCTTTGTTGCTCTCTAATGCAACTCATGGGGCTTCTGCATAAATCTAGACATGATTCCAACAACGTATGAAACATCTAGATGAGTGTGAGTCAGGTAAATTAAACTCCCCACCAACTGTCAATAAATGGTACAATCAACCATAGGAGTAGAGAAATAAAAAACCAACTTAACCCCAGAAAGGAAAGGAGTAGGAGAAGGATTACAATCAAACATATGAAACCGAGCTAGAAAATCAAGGGAGTACTTAAGATGTGAATTTACAATTCCCAAGTAAGATTACAAAATATGAATCCCAAGAAATTAATGAAGTAATCCTAAGTCAGACATGGAGAAATTGTTGGCTAAGGAAATCTTCATAGAATCAATGATCGAGGAAGAGCTTCCCATAATCAAAAATTTATAAACATACAAAATGAGGATGAGTATGGAGTCATCCTACCACAAAATGTAAACATTAGGGTCAGAGTGACACTGAGTGAAACCTAATTCAAGTAGAAAGGATTCCATCTTGGCATACCAAGCCCAAGGGTATTCTTTAAGGCCGTAGAGATACTTCTTTAACTTATAAATGAGGAAGGGATCGTGGACATAACCTGGAGGTTGTTTCATGTAGATATCTTCCTATAGGTCCCCATGAAGGGAGGAACTCTTAACCTCCATTTGGTGGACTTCCCATCTATTTGCGATAGTGATTTTGAGGGTCAGTCGAATGGAATTCATCTTCAAAATTAGAGCAAAGGTTTTTGAGTAATCAACCCCAGTTACCTACAAGAAACCCTTAGCTGTAAGTCATTTTTTATACTTCTCGACTTATCCATCGGAACCATAATTTTTTTTGAACACCCACTTACATTGAATGATTTTTCTTCCTTTCAAAAGAGGGGTGAGATCCCAAGTATCATTCTTCATGAGTGAGGAACACTCCTTATCCATGGTAGAATCCCACTCATGAATCCCATAAGCCTCCCAGAAATATTGATGGTTGGAAATGGAAGTGAAGGATTGGGATCCAATGAAATCTGGGTGAGTCCATCCCTTATCCAAAGGATCCCCAATCCACTCTCTAGCACTCTGAAAATTTTGTCTAGCCCAACGAGGACCAAGAGGTGAGTCAAGATGAGAATCTATAGATTCTTCACTTGAGTGAGAAGGTAAAAAGTATTCATCATCACTACTATCAAAATCAGAAAACTCCAATGTATGAGGGTCAGGAAGAGTAGGAGGATCAAGAGGAGGAGCATGCTCAACAACATTATCATCAAAAGAGTCGGAGTCAGAATCAGAGAGAAGAATGACTCTAGAAGTTGAAGAAGTATAAGTCGAAGATGACTCATCAAATTTTAGAATTCTCTCAATATAAATCTAATGAGTAGTAGGTTTCAACAATCTATACCCCTTCATGCCATCAAGATACCCTACAAAAATATAAGGTCTGGACTATGGTTCTAAATCCTTGCATTATTTTTGGGAATTCAGGCCATAACATTGGACCTGAAGATGTGAAAGTTTTCAACATCAGGTTTGCGTCCAAACCAAGCTTTAAATGGTTTTATCCCTCTTACGACCTTGTGTGGAACATGATTCTTAATGTAGCAAGCACAACTCACTAATTTGGCCCAATACTGTTGAGGAAGGGATTTTGAGTGAACCATACAAGTGATTATCTCCTTAAGCATTTCATTATTTATTTCTACAACTCCATTTTGTGAAGGGTTGTAACCAACTGTACGTTGCAAAGTAATCCATTGATAGGTACAAAAATATTCAAACCTATTACTCACATACTTACCCCCTTTGTAATTTTGAATAACCTTGATAGACCTTTTAGCTTGTTTCTCAGCAAGAACCTTAAAGTCTCAAAAGTGATTGAAAACTTCAGACTTTTGCTTAAGAAAATACACTCAAGTGTAACATGAAAAATAATCATTAAAGGTTAGTATATAAAGAGCTCTAGTAAACAAAGGAGATGGGAAAGGACCAGAAATTTCACTATGAACAAGATCTAAAAGATGAGTATCTCTTTAATCTTTTCCTTTGCCAAAACTTTCTTCAAGGTGTTTCCTAAGGGCATAACCCTCACAAATACCCTTAGAAAATTTGACGCGGGGTAAGTCATTGACCATTTAATTTTGGCACAGTTGTTCAAGGTAACAATAGTTAAGATGGCCAAAACACTCATGCCATAACTTACTAACCTCATCTTCATGAGTGAGTAAGGTAGTGGGCGTTGAATCAGAAGTAAAGTGGGAAAAGGTATACAACCGTAAATGGTGATATGCCTTTCCCTTAGCCACAGTAATGTCATAATGAAGCTCACAAATAATAATCAAATTGGGACCAAATTCCACTCACATTCATTCATCAAGGTGATTGATTTGGTAAACCAATAGGAAATTGGTAGAGATATTGGGAACACTCAACACTTGGTTAAATGATACACCACCTATCTCTACCAATCCACTACCGGAAACTGACACCATAGTGTCATCATGTAACGTGATTTAGGAAATTACATATGGCTTGATGTTGGAGAAATCAACATGCAAAGAAGTCACGTGGTGTGAGGCACAAGAATCAATAATCCATGTTGATGAAAGAACAAATCTAGCTACAAGGGCCTTCCCTTTCTTCTTCTCAAATTCAGATTCCATTTCTTTGGAAGATTCAACTTTCGAAGCACTTTTTTTATAGACTCAGGAACACCTATGTTATTCTTCTCAAGTAAATGAGTTAGGTGATCTATTTTTTTTCTCGTACACTAATGCTCTTCATGACTAGTCTTCTTGTAATAGGAACATTTACAATTTTCCTTCTTCTTTTTAGGCTCAGAAGTAGAAGTGTTTGTGTTAGGTTTGGTTTGGGATTGGTTGGTCTTTGTTTCCTTCTTCAGTTTTTCCTTTTTCTCTTTATTCTTTTTAATTTTCTTTCCCTTACCAGTACTTTCTACAAGGGAATGTGACTTGGATTTGATAGTCCCTATTTGAATGAGTTTGTCCTATTCTCGAATGATTTGGGATGAAAAACTATCAAATGAGGGCATTTTTTGAGTACTGCCCAAGGTGGATTTTGTGGCATGGAAATTCAAAATGAAGACGGATTATTTGGGACGAACATGTGGTATCTTTTCACAGATTCCAGCCATATATTATTTCTTGTATGCTTTCATTAATGGTGGCACCTGCTTTCATGGCTTCTACATTCATGGTCATTACACTTTTCATTTTCAAATTTGAATTCCAACCCTAAAAGAGGATTCATTGGATGAATCCAAGAAATCCACATTTTATTTTCACTTGAATGATAATTTGTCTTTCTCTTATTGGCTCAGGATTCACAATCCACTAACATGGCATCTAAGTGAGCTTTTACTTTTTCCTCATCATCTTTATCAGGCTTCAAGATTATACAAAAAAATTCTAAACCTGAAAGAATTCAAAGTTGCAAACTTGCAAAAAAGTGACGCTACTTCCCCCCTCTATAGTCCCACAATATTGACATGTTTCCCCTTAATCAATATTTGGAGGAGAAAGAGTAGTTTGTAATTTTTTAAAAATGCAAAGTTGTAAACCTACAAAACTGTAAAGCTACAAAATTATAAACTTACAAAACTACAAAGTTGCATTCTTTCTCTATGGTCTCTAGATTCATTGAATATTCCATTTTAGGGCTTAGGGATGAATTTGCAACTTGAAATTTGCATCACCTTTGACCTCCTCTTAAAGAATAATAATGTGGATGAATATTCTTTGGATATTCCTTTTGCGGAGTTTATACTTGTGTTTGAAACTTGTAACTTTGAAAAAATGCAAAGTTGTTCCATTGTCCCGCTTTCCCTTGATACCTTGAATATTTCACTTTACGGGCCTTGAGGATGAAATTATAGTTTGCAAACTTGTAACTATAGAGCTATAAACTTGAAAAAATACCAAGTCCTTCACATGGGAATTTCTTATTCATACATTCAATAAAGATGTTAAGGTTCAAACACATTCCTCACACCATTAAACCTATAACTTAGTCAAAACATCAAAATCAAAGGAGACGTTAAGAATTAAGTTTAAAACCACGTTACAAGATTAAACCATGATATGATCATGACATTAAAGATGGGCCACCAAACAACTCATAGAATATATTAACAACGATGAAACAATGTGGTTACTACATACTTTAGAAAACTTAGAAATATGTGCCAATATTTTGATAAGATGAAATTAGGCACCAACAAGTTGAATATGTTATAAGTGATTATTATGATTCAATTAACTTCCAAAATTAATTTTAAAAACCAGAATAACACTTTTCAAAGTGACTACCCACTTAAAAAATTGTGACCTGAAATTGAGCTTGGTCAAAATCGTAAAACTCAGTCAATAACATTTGTATGGTCCCAAACCTTTTGTATGGTCTTGGATATTCTTGAAATATAGGTCTAGAACTTCCTAAGTGCTTCACCTACCTAGAAATATGTGTCGATATCTATTAGAATTTTTCACGCACCTTCAAAATGTTTCTATAAACTATGGTCAAACCCTCAAACCCTTATAGTGCAAGAAGGATTTGCTACAAAATAAATTTATTTGGGTTGTGGGCACCCCTGTGTACCACCAATGTGTGCACTAATCCAAAGATGATTCAAACCACATGTTGTTATCCTAACATTTGATATCTATTCTAGTGGAATCAAAATTTGACAACCATGTTTTGACAATGCCTTGTTTCAAATTCACACTTGCTCAAATGCTTGGGAAGTGTCATATTGTTTGCTTGTATGATAAAAATTGAGACTCTTAAACCTATAAGGATACTTCAAACCAATAGAGGGTGCTACCCTAATGGATGTGAATGAGTTATTTCATTTTTTAGGGAGCTTTAGGTGCCTTAGTGTTAGATTTTGCATGAGTTCATAAAGTGTCAATTTCCTAAATGAAGTATGATTTACTTACTTATATATGCTTCTAAAGGGTTTTATGACATGAAATGCTGACTAAATGGGTTTATTTGTTCACATGAAGCTGATGAAATTGAAAGAATTAATGCACAACATGTCAGTTCAAAATTGTACAGTAGGATCAATATGTAATTTTTCAACCTGAACAAAACTGATGTTTTTAGAAAGAGGGAGAAAAGCATATTTTTACTTTATGGTCCTAAGCATGGATGTTTATATACGTATTTTATGTAATTAAATTTCAGAAATTGATGACAGAGAGGTGTGCAAAGATAATCAAGTACATGAAGTGTTATCAGGGTGTGGTAAGCAATAGTGAGGAGAGTGCATTTGTCCATACAAGTGTGCAATGTCAAGATCAGCAGTTTTACAGGATAGATTTCTAAATTTGAGTGTCTACACCGATAGGTAAGCACAAAAACTAGGTTGCATTTTAAAAGGATATTTTTTGTATATACTTTCAAACAGAGATTTCTATTATGTGGTTTTTCCATAATTGAATCCTTGTTACAAACCTTTCTCTTTGTTGTTTTTTGATGATGTGTATTTGTGATGTTGCTCGTATAGATAAACAACTGAAATGAAATAACAAAAAGAATAATAAGACAAAGAAAGACCCAAATAATCCTGAGAGACCACCCATTGTTTACTTTGTACTCATGTAAGTTGAATAGCTAAATTTTTTTATTAATTTCTCTACATAGTGTAAGTTTTTTAACAATTTTTAGCTCATTTATGTATATTTTTTGGTCTTGAATCACTTCTTTATCTCTTTTTCTAGATTAAAATAGGCTTCAACTCAATATCATTTTTTTGTGCCAAGAGAGGTTACAAAAAAAGTTCAATGAAATAAATCCTGACACAAATTATATGGTTGTGGTAATTTTTCTTTATGTGTTGCAAAGTTGCTCCAGTTGTGGGATGGCCCCCATTTTTTTGTGGGATAAATGTTGATGCCTATGATAGCTATGAGAAATTGTCTTGATCTCTAGATGGAATGTTTAAATGTTTTCTCAAAAGTATGTTTTTTGTTAGTTGATGCTTTTTAAATCCTCCTTTCAATTATATTGAATCTTTAATTTGTTATCATTTGTACTTATAGAATTATTTTCCTATGTAATTGATTCTATAATATGGGCACTTTGTCATACTAAAAGAAATATTGTTAAGACAACTCTAAAATTTCTTCTTGATATGTTGAACAATTTCCAAATGGGAAATTTTATGTTATTTCGAGATTCAAATATTTTCCAGTATTTATTGAAATTGCAACTAAATTTTTTTTTCCCATTAAGTTGTAGACACAAAATTATGCACTTATTACTATTACATCATGCCTCTAGTATGTTGTTAAATACATGATTTCTTGTATGCAGATTAGACATTGGTAACGCTTTTTTCTAAGTCATTATATTGTGTTGATTGGTTTTGATTGTAATATTGTCTTATACTTCTTGGATTGACACATTTTAGGTCAAGTCACATGGATCCATGTCTCTATCCTTGTTCTTGTTTATTTTTCTTCTCTTTTGACAATACCACCCATTAAGGACACTACCGCCCAAGTGCTAGTGTCCCTTTTGGGTGCTTTTGTTTTTTGTCTTTTGTTTCCTAAGTTATGATTTGATACTTAACTTTGTGTCTTTTCTAATAATTTGGGTTGACCTTTGGTGTCACTAAGTGTCAAAATCCAAATGAGGAAATCCTATATATACACAACTTACTATTATTATGGGCTGGAAAAATTGAACTATTGCTTACTATCTACTACTGGGGAAAAGAGTAGCATTTAAGGATTACATTTGGGCTACATTATTCACTGCATAAGAGGGGCTATTTTTGAATTCCATCTCACACATTAATATTGGGGGAAAATTATTTGTATCCCACTATATTAGTGCAATTGGAACAAGGGTAACCTAGCTTCAAGGGACACAATTCAATCACACACATACTAGAACTACATAGAGTCTGAAATGCAATGCAGCGCTCAGTGAAAATCACATTGGGGTGATTGCTGAGGTCAACCTGACTCAATCATATGCATTATTTATTTCATATAATTTTATTTAGAGCCTTGTTTAAGTAGTTAGGGTTTGTTTTGCATGTTCAAGTGCAATAGCAAAACCCTATAGTGAAGCTAGAATGATAAATACCGGAAGGAAGAAGATAAAATCATACCTTGAAAAGATCATAAGTAGAATATTTTCCAAGACACTACCGCCTAGTTCAGACACCAACGCCTGGATTGTCTTGCCCTCACCTAGGAAATAATTTATGAAGGATTTTTCAATCCCAGTTTTCCATACGAAGCATATCCAGTCTAGATCCATCATGTTCCACTCAATTTCTAGCCTAAAATCAACACATATCTCTAAATACAAGATAATTCAATCGTATCTCCCTATTGTATGCACTTGTTTATTTCTTGCATGATATATCTTACTTGTTACTTTTGTATTCATTTGATTTCAGTCCTATGATTAAGATTTAATTTCTGTTATATCATTTGGTGAACCTGATTATTGATTGAATCCTAATTTTCCCTAGGATCTATCATTTTGTGTATTCCTCATGGCTTATCAAAAATTGTTATGAAACCATCCTCCCAAACCTAATTCCCCCAAGTATGATCCTATTCCTATGACTGGTCTTCATCCTATATTTATAAATGCCCAAGAGGAAGCACCCTTCTATCATAAGTCACATATTACTATTACATCTCATCCCAAAATCCCTCGTCTTTACAAAGCTTATCAACCTTGGTACTGATGTTGTACTCCTACCCCCTATTGAGGATACTAGATCTTGTGAATCTAATAGTGATGTTGTTTCTATTTCTACAAATGATACATGTTTTTAGGATTTTGTTAAATTTTTAGATGAGGAAGGACTTGTTAATGATGTTTTTGATACCCGTACTTCTTTTGATGTTGTAGATGTTATCCTAAATGGCCTCTGCCCTACTCCTTCTTCCTCTCTACTTACATATTTACAAATCATTAGAGTTGATCCTATTGTTGTTGATAATGATATTTAGATCCCCTCTTCTTCCTCTAACCCAAGTTCTTGTTCATTGAATATTGTGCCTCAAAAGGCATATATTTTTTCCTCCACCTCTTGTGTTCTTTCTAATAATTTTAGTACTCATTTTCCTTCACATAATGTGTTAAAATATTCAAAATTTAGTTATGCATGTGTTTCTACTCTTGATATTCCTAAATAAAGTGTACATAATGATGATCATAAGGATAATATGCATGTTGTTTGTGTTCCTTTGTTGAGCTTGTTGATAAAAGTGTACAAACTTATTTTCCTGTTAATTCTTCTTCCCATGTTCTTATTCTTATTTCTCCACTTGTTGATCCCAAGATTGAATTTCAACCCAATAGAGTCCTTATGGCTACTTGTAATGATAAGATTCAACCCCTTAATGTTTATGCCATCCCTCCCTCAGTTCTTTCTCTTATGCACTATGTAGGTGATTTGAAAAATAAGATCCATACCCTTACCCTTGAGAGTAGGGCTTATCATGTTATCACTGATAATAAGTCTCTTCATGGCAATCCTATTCCTAAAAAGATTTACAATTCATATTTTCCTAATGGTTTTACTTTGCCTACTTTTACACTTTTTTATGGAATGGGTAATCCTTATATGCATCTTAAGTATTTTAGATTAGCTATGGTTTCACATTCTAATGACAGGTTAATTCTCAAATCATTTCATAGTAGACTTACTGATATTTCTTCCCATTGGTTTTGTCATTTTCCTAGTGCATATATTAGTACTTATCTTGATATGGAAGAAGCATTTATTAGACATTTTATTTCTAACAATGGTCCTAAAGTTACATTTGAAAATTTTTCTTGTTTGCACCAAGGAAAGAATGAACCTATTACTGATTATATCTTATGTTTTAAATCTTGCATGCATCATTTAATTTATCAGTCTATTAATCTATAAATGCAAAAAAAAAATTTGTGGCTTGATTCTTCCTTTGAAAGAAAAATATTATATGATACATGTGAATCTTTTTTAACTTCTTTTTTTTAAGGTTATAGCTTTAGAATAGGAAATGCTCAATGAACATCTTGTTGCACATGTTTTTAGTTCTTCTACCACTCCCCCACCTACTACATCTTATCTTCCTCCTATTGTACCACCTTCACGTTCCCCATATCCTACTAGACATACTCATGATCATTCCTCTCATTTTCATAAACCTCCACCACGTTCAACTCCCCCTCCTATGTGGGACCCATTATACTTCTCACATTTTGATAGGGCTAATGATATTTTGAACACATTACTTGATGAGAATTTGATTCATCTACCTTCTAATGACCTTCTAATGATAACCATTCATTTTGTAATTTCCATATGATTAATGGCCATAGAGATAATGATTGTTATACATTCCATGACAGGATTCAGCTGTTTGAGGAAAAGGGTGTCATTGATTTTTGTGTGCACCATGTTGATAGATTGTATTCTTCCATGTCGTGATGCCATACAATGTCATCTATTACTTTGACTCATTTTCATCCTCCTAAGGTCATTTTATCCCCTCCTCCCTTAGTTTTGACTATGCATGATACATGCGCCCCACTTCTTATTTGACCCCAATCCACATGGGTCCCAAAGGAACACCACTTTCCATTTCTTGATTCTAGTGTTGATGCGATCACTTTGGGTTTATCATTTGACACCTATGCTCATGACACTACATCGTTTGAGCCACTTATACATAGTCTTCGTCTTCTTTCCTGATAGATGTTATTTTTACTTTAGTGCTACATAATTTCATGTTTATTCTATAAGTGTATGTCATTATATATTGTGCTACTTATTCTTTCCAAGTTATCTTCATCCTCTTTATCATTACTACTATAAGTTTAATTTGGCGATCATATTCTATCCATGCATATCCTCATTCTAATATCTATCATCGCAATGTTATCTACACCAGTAATATGTATAGTATACTCTACAACATCTTCCCAATATATACCACTATATAATCACATATTTAACAAATCAAATTTACTCAATAACTCATTCAATCACACAAGTACACATCATCATATCAATAGTGATCACATTATATATATATATATATATACATCTCTCAAAATTTTCATGATAAAACATCACGAAACAATGCCCAATATCATATCCTCCTCACTACTATTGGAGTCAACTATAGGAGTTCTAGAACTCAAAGCCTCGCCACTAGATCTTCACATATGTGCTCGGGACCGTTGCTCCTCTATATGAGTCTATAGTGAGGTTAGCTTGGCCACCACATTTGCATATCATCCTTGGTGCTCCACGTATCTATCAAACATGATCCATGTTAGGTCATCTCCTCTAACTACCTATATCACCCGTGTTAGCTCCATCCTAGCCTCATCTCTATCAAACTGTAAAACTATACACGTGGCTTCTACCACCACCATGAGATCAAATAATTGTGCATGCTCTCCAAAAATGTAATCCACTCTCTCTAAGATCCCTCCTCCTGTGAAGACATTTGTGGGAATGTTGCACATCAATGTATGTATAGTTATATCCATGGCCATGCTTTAATACTCATCGCTTGCAAGACCTACGCCATATTAGTACCTCATCACCACATTACATACTCAATATGAATCACACTATCAAATAAAAATCACAATATATTTTACTTATGTCATGCAACTGTTTCCACCACTGCATTGGCCTCAAGGGTAGGTGTTTGAACTCTTGTTAGCCCTCCTCCTCCTCCTTCCTGCACACTCGGTGGCTCTCCTACTATATCCACCACCATAGGAAATAATAACACCCATCGATTTTCCACCCACCATTGAGTAAATATTGGTGTACACCTTGTGTCATCCGCTTGAATCAGTACTATCTAACATAGCCTTACAAGCAGGCGTAATTGGTTTCTTGTGATACATAGCCTTGTCTTTTCTCTCATCATTGCACGAATCAATCTATGACATATGTATGGCTCTTGAGGCACATCTTGGGCTGTCCCAAACTACCATGACACATGTTCATACTAGAAGAACTTGGATACTCCTAGGAACTTGTCCTCTAACCACATACTCCATCGAATACACCATAGCTTCACATAGTCCTCGGCTCAGCCACCATAGTCCTTATAGGGTTTCAAAATAGTTACATCTGGCCCCATTCTTTCCAAAATAGACATGTATGTCATGTTATCAAACCCATGACCCATCAGTCCAACCCATCTAACTTCCAAAACCGTTGGTCATGCCTAATCCACTTGCAAAGCACTCAACAATCTCACTGTTGGTATGTGCTCATATGTCTGTACATGAAAAAGTGTAATAGCACCAATCCCTCCACCATGATCCTCTTAGGTAAACCTGTACAAATCTCTATAAAAATGATCCAACATGTAATGGATCCAAGCATATTGTATCACATGTTTCTTTATACTCATACAAATCTCATACATCTTATATGATATGGACACACTTCCTTTATAAATAGCTACTCATGAGACCAATACAACTACAATAAACTTCCACAACTAAGAAACACCTAATCTCATCATATCATCCAAAATAATTGATAATTGTTCATGTGTTTTAAAATAAAATATTGCTTCATAGCTCTTTGTTTCCATCGTGTATCACCTAGAGGCATAACCTGAACCCGATATCCCACAACTGGAAACTGCAATATCATATACACATCCTCCAATGTCATTTTCATCTCTCTAGTAGGCAACCAAAAATTACATGTATCTACACACCATCTCTCACAAAGTGCAATAATCAAATGCATATTATGGGTCACCTCCCCCGATCTAGTGATGTACCACAACCCAACACGGTCTAATATGTCCCACTCATCCTCCTCTAATCCCAAGGAAAACAAGGTAGACAAGTCTCTGCCTGCATGGAGCTCCCACAAATGTATATCTCTTTGTATGACACAGACAAACACAAAAACCACAAGTTAGTATTTTAGTCTCGTAAAAACATGATCTACAAACCTTACACATACTTCTAGACAAAAATGAACAATAGCCTAGACACTACTACCCAGTACTTACACAGTAGCACCCATAATTGGATGGTACCATCCAAAGGACAAAACCATCCCCAACAGCTCTGTCTTGGATAGAAATGCCCAAATTATTAAAAATAATTAAAAAATTAAAAAAAACTTCAAAAATACAATACTAGTTGATCTATCCTTCAGGTGGATATCACCTCTACGATCCTTTCGAACCTCATCGGGATTTCCTCTCATGTACGTGGCATCATCACAATCCAGAGCTCAACTCACACTGATTCAATTTATAACTAATACACCTATTAAATTTTCCAACATTACTATTTATAGTAAGATCTAATTGCCACTACAATTACTATAGTTACTATACTTCTTCTTACGGCAACTAATTCACCGACATTGTTTCTGTCATATCTTGAGCTTCATTTTTCTATTTTTAGTGTCATCAATGGCTTTTGAACCATATATTTGATGTCTATCATATTGAATAGTTAAATACCACACTTCCTATATTTTGTTACATCTTACGCTTCTATTTCACTCACCACTATCTATTTTATTCTATATGTTTCTAGCTCCTCTCCAAACACTCTATCTACTTTTCTTTCACTTCATGGTTCATTGTCTTGCTTCTCACAAATTTTTGAAAAGGGGAAAATATTCAGGGTTATCTTATTACCCCTCCTACAATGATTTAATAAAATTTCCTACGTAGAACATACAACCGCACTATGCATTTCCACGCTATTTTCAATTGATCATGAAGCAATATACAAATCGTACAAAATGTTCTCACTCAAAATCACAAAATTCAATCTATTGCAAGTGTAAACCCATCTCTTACTCTCACATCTTCATCCCCAAATGACATAAGATGGGGGCAATTCATTGTACGCACCCAAAATTACACGTGCTACATTTTCAGGAAAATTGTTATAAAAGTCCCTAGTGATGATTCAAAATCCTTTCAAGAAGGTGTTCGAGCTCCAAAAACCCATTTGCAATATATATTTATAGCCTAGGTAGCCTTACTTAACTTTTTCACATATTTTTCCATCTCATTGTTTCTTTCTGTGCTTGTTTTGGCCTTCAGTGTCAGGACCACTGCCCTACCTGGGCAGCGGTCCTGAAACCGCCGCCCTGTGTAGGGCAGCAGTCCTGCCCACTTTTTCCAGAATCTTCATGCATAAAATTGCATACGATGATTAACTTAAGTTTGCTTTTTTAACACATCTGTGAGCTGAATTTGCTAAGCATAGCTTCATTTGCTTGGTTCTCCTTGCTCCTTCTATTTTTAAATAGATTTAATGAGTGGAACTGCCTCTTCTTTCCTTGTGCATGAAGTAACATCCTAGCCTCCATTCTTATATATTCCATGCTTGTATTCAAGAAAAAGGGTGGAGAATTTTGTGTATGTTGCATTTTTTTTCTGTCATAATCTTGCTAGGAATTGCATAGCCAAGTATAGATCTCTTGTGATATCTCTCTTCTACTTCATTGCGTCCAGATTAATTCCAACTTTCCCTTGCTCAAGCGTCATCCTCTTGTTGTTGTTCTTTGCATTCCCAATCCTTTGGACTCACATGAACACTCAGAGAAAGAAAGGAAAGAACTAAGGGGACAAATATTGATACTACTAGATTTTTCAAGGTTCTTGCTCTTCCAAGTTGGAGTTGTGTATTTGTTTGCCTTGTTTATCAAATTGTCCATTACGAATTGTTAATTTGAATTGCATATCAAATAGAGTAGAGAAATAATTCATTTCAATTAGCTAGATAATTTCAAGTAGATCAAATCAATAGGAAGTTGTCTCTTCAACATTACCAGGGAAGTTGTGGGGAACAATAGCTCTGTTAGGGTTATGATTTGTTCTTCACTTCTGAGGTAGGGTTGGAAGGATTTTAATTGAATTAAAATAGATCTTAGATTTAGATTCACATATCTGCACAAATAGTTAGCTACATCTAGCAAATTGTTTGTATTTAATTTTTTAGTAGATGACATACATTGTCTGAAAAGTTAGAAAAGAACAAAAACATTTATTTTCCATAGATTATATTGTTTTACTGCTTTGTTCTGATATATTGAGAAAACACCAAAAATATAGGTTAAATTTCCTTTGATAGATAATTTATTTACTGAAAACAAATTAATTCATCTTGCATGACCATCAATGGTCCACAACAGGAAAAGACTTATAGTTTTGATCCCCTGGTCCCACAACCCAATGGGCCAGAGCTAATAACTGACATTGACACAAGTTTGTGTTTAATATTCCTACGCACGCTTGCCACATATGCTGAGAAAATAAGATAGTTAGAGACATTGAATTGGACTGCTCCTAGAAATAGGATTTAACTACATGCATGACCATACAAGGGCCTCAACCTCAACGAGTCTTTGGTTATGACCCATAGGTCCCGCAACCCAACGAGCCTGCTAGTTAGTTAGATATTGACACTAGTTTACACACATTGGTATTCATATCTTCACCACTTCCACCCAATATTATTACACAACTTTCATTGTTGAACATAGCAACCGATCAGGCTAAGACTTTCTGGACAAGACCAGAAAATCACCCTTAGTTTATGTAGCTCCACTACACCTCTTGTCTCAATTTCCATGACCTTGTCTGGAAACCCATACGAGGCACTTACAGGTTACTTTCCACGTATTCCGTAACCAATCAATAGAATCTCGGCAGAACTAGACATTGATTGGAGTCTCCGAGTAGCTATCATATCGAACCGTACCATCACACCCCTTCAGGTTAGGAGAGCATTCTTTTCCTTAGATTCACATATTCCAGTATTGCGTGTCGAAGACATAAGGTTTCCCAATTAGCTTGATTATCGCCATCACTTTCACTCCCATTTCAATTCCAAACCGGATATCTCGAAACGACCTCAGGAATTCGAGTGCGAAGAAGGTCACGTGTTGATTTTCTATCGTACAAATTGGTGAACCTGACGTGAAGAGCTAGTCTCTAAGCATTTCCACTTTCATCCATCCTTTATTCTATGGGTATTCTTATACCCCCTGAATATGTCAGGATATGACAAGTATGGTCAAACCATCAAAAGTTTTGACATGTACCATTACCAATCAAATACACAACAATCACCTTCACTTTCAACATGGGCAGACAACCGCTCATCCACTCAAAACCCTCTGCTTCAGGGAACCAATGTTGGTTCTTCTGTATGCATCAAAGAATTGGATCAGGTCACTCAGACTTATCCCCTTGAACAATCAAGTTCAAATAACATGACATTCACTGGTGAAGCAAGTTCATCTCCTTGGGTATTGTTTCGACAGCCCATTACCGTGTAATCCAATCAACTCCCCCATCTTGATGAGGAGTATTTAGCACGATATGCTAGGAGTGAGCAGCAATTCCAACAAATGAACCAATCTTTCGATAGGTTGCAAGGACAAGGTGATGTCCTACTTCAAAACAATAACATTACCCCGCCACCAACTGATAATACAACCAATGAGGGGTGGAAACATCGTGAACAATTCATAGCAGGATACCATACTCCTCAACAACCTCCAAGGGTTCAACCAAAGGTATCTAAGCAAGGTACCACCCCGTCAACGAGCGATGTCATTTCAGCTTTGGTTGATAAAGTCAAGGAGTTAGAGCTTGCCCAGAATACACAGAATTCATATGCAGGGCAAGCATGGGCTCCTTCCTACCCACAGAACTATGGGAAAATATCGACCACAAATAATCCTTCGGTCTACATGAATGCTCTAAACCATAGGGATTTGTTAACAGGGATGGGTACCTTGGGTATGCCTCCTCAAGCCACATATGGATACCTATAATAGGTTCCATCCAGAAGTGAATTCTCAAATTTTATACCAACTAGAAATGTGACGTTCCCTAGCTTCGTGCCTTCAGCTCCATATCAAGGTAATCAACCCCCTTATATGCACATGTATTATAAATATCCATAGGGGGACATGTACACCTACCCAGGTCCATATGGACAACCGTAGGGGATTTCATATGCCCCACCAAATGTTTACAGTGTCCCATTTCAGTAACCAATGCAGCCCCCACCTCCCCAACAAGGGTCTTCAATGGTGGAAACATATGCAATGGGGACTTATTCTGAATATCTCAAGGAACCCCTAGATTTCTCCATTCGGGCAGTCATGCTCCTGAGACCCTTGCCTGATCTCCCAAATTTCAAAAGGGAGGGATATCTTAATGCCCACATCAAGGCATATGCAACGGCCATTCAAGAGCTACTCCCATGGGATGCAGTCGTTGCAAATATTTTCCCTAAGACACTAGAAGGTATTGCTCTCGACTGGTATTATAGGATACCAGAGGCTTCAATACACTCATTCAAACAACTCGTATCAGAGTTTATCAAAGCTTTTGATATGAACAAGATTTTGTGAACAAGAATCAGGGAATTCCTTCATATCAAACAAGAACATAATGAATTTACAGCCCACTTCATTCAGAGGTGGCAACATGTTCTCTACTCTTTCATCAGTGCTCCAAACATGGATCAAATGGAACTTTGTGATTTGTTCCTTCACTCTCTCAACAGAGAGATGAAGGAAGAGGTTCAAAAATTCCCACTAAGGAGCTATGAAGAGGTGCTAGAGGGTGCTCTTTGGATCAACCAAGCGGCCATTGACAGTGGTCGTAAGACCTATGGAGAAAATGGGAAGTTAGTCACTCCTACTCAAAGCACTCCCGGTTACTCCAACAACACAAATAACAATCAAGGACCAAATATCCTTAATAAGAATCATGGAGTCACAACCGATGGTGTAACTGACCAGCCCAAAAATCCTAATGTTGTTAATCCCACTGGTACAGGTGCTACAAATAACAACAATGGAAACAATCAGAGAAACAACAATTTCTCACCCTCGGTAAATGTTGTGGATTTTAATCATCCCCAACAACAGCAACAACCTCAGCCACAAAGACAAATGCCAACCCCAAGCCCTAGTCAATACCCCAACCAATTCCAGAATCAGGGGCAAGGGTTCCAAAGTGTTAATTATAATAGTCAACAGCCAAACAATAACCGTAGTTTCGGACCACAACAAGGAACAAACTAAAGGCCTCATGATTACAATCCTGACTTGTATTGTGGTTTTCATAGGGTCTACGGGCATGATGCAATAACTTTTCGTGATTGTAATAAGTTTTTGCAGCATTTTCCAGAAGACCAAAGACAGTTATTTGTTGACATGTTTTTGGAAACCCAACTACACCCAGTCAAAATGCCTATATGGGACCGGTGTCTCCACAGAACACACCGTTAGGAATCTTCAATGATCCTCTCCCCACGCGTCCAAAGGATGGTAGAATGGATCCCAATGGTTTGAATAAAGGTATTGTAATAGGGACTCATGATCATGAAGCCTCAACTTCGTCAAACCCATAGGTGGCACCTCCTTTGGATGGTCGTCAGCAAATGAAAGATTGTAGGTTTGGTTGAGTTAGACGTTGAACCCCAAATTAACGCTGCAACAAGAGCCAGAGACTATTCTTCACAGCCAATCCCAATTTATCCGGTTGTGTCAAATAATGCTCATGACACACTAAGCAAGCCAGTAGGGGCTTATGATTTGATCAGTGATCTAACCAAGACCTTTTCACACATTTCCTTTTTGGATCTACTAAAGAATTCCCCTGCTCATCGAGCCACTCTTTTGGAAGCGCTAGGTCTTGGCCATTTGATTAACATTACCCCTCTGCCAGAGGCACAGATAAACCATATAGACTTTGATGTTTTCCCTCTAGGGCAACCCGAAAGGGATATTGGGTTTGTATTTGACATAAGTAAGATGCCTACAGATGCTAAAATAGCTCGTAGAGGTGATCCAGCCTTGTTTTTATAGGTTTGGATCTACAACAACTATGTGAAACACAATGATCGATGATGGGGCAGCAGTTAATATAGTCCCCTTCTCTTTTCTTTAGAAGTTAGGATATGGGGAGACTAATTTCTCCTCGATGTGAAACACATTGAGGGGTTATGATAGTCTCAAGGAAACCTCGATCAGAACCATAGTATTACCGGTTACTCTTGGGCCCAAGATGGTGCTTACTGAGTTTTATATTATAGATCGGGAAACCAACTATAATATGATCCTTGGCCATCCTTGGATCCACCGCATGAAAGCAATCCCCTCCACTCTATTCCAAGAAGTCAGATTCTTGCATTTAGGGAAAGTCTTTATTCGCTCAAGGTGATCCAAAGCCCTTTGATATACATTTGGCCAACTTGAAGAAAAATCCAGGGGTCCACTCTAAATTCAAACTTCCTACGAACCAGTTAAACAAACTGGCAAGCACAGTACCAGAAGAAAAGTTGGTTCACACAACGGAGTTAGAAGTTAAGGGTTTGATCAAGGGTATTCTGGAAGTCAAGGATGAAAACATTGTTGTAGAGATGGTATCGTTAGGAACTACAACAAATATTGTTGAGCTATTAGAAAAGGATTTGCCTATCCTTCTCCCCTTTGATTCCATGGGTATGGGACATGCCTTGGGACTTGGTTCCCTTCCAGCAGATGAGGTTTGCATGGTGGAGGTAACCAAGGTAAAAGGAGAACTTACAAAGGATGACTCAGTATCCATTTTTCTGAGTAGTTTATGGACCCTCCATTTTGATGGAGCCAAGTGTCGCTTCGGCACCGGGGCAGGCGCAATCCTTACTTCACCCGAAGGAAGGGTTTTACCTTTTTCTTTCAAATTGAATTTTGAATGCACAAACAATGGGGCTGAGTATGAGGCTCTCCTATTAGGTCTCATTGTAGCTAAGAGAATGGGCATCCTCAATATTAGGGTGTTGGGTGACTCACAACTAGTCACAAATTAGATATCTGAGGTATACGAGACTAGGGTTGAACACTTACAACTCTAAAAAATAGTTGTGTTGGACCTAACTAAGGGGTTTGAATTTATATCAATTGAGGCCATTCCACATGAACAAAACCTTCTGGAAGACTCTATAGTGACTTCCACCTCACGCTTCACCCCAAGTAGTGATTTAGAGGACACCAACTTCACAGTTTCACTCCGCACTGAATCCTTGATTCGCAAAGTGCCAGTAGCGTCAATGTTGACATACGTGGAAGTTGAGGACCAGCTTGACTCTTCGGACCATGTTGATGGAGATGATTCAACCTTAAGTTATTTAAACGCTTTGGCGGAGCTGCATCTTACCTGTCACGAGGTAGACCTTTCCCTAATTCCACGTTCCTCTTCTTATTTTGGGAATCCAGTGATTGAGTCCTCTCCAGGAAAAGATCTTGAGATTTACGAGGTAGAAGAAGAAGGGGACTTGGAGTTTCCTCCAGCCCCGCCTGATTTTTAGGAGGGTAATGCCTCCTTATTCTAGGGAACGATTGATATAAACATTGGAATGGAGGAGGAGCTAAAAATCTTAAAACTAGGGTCCTCTTTAACTCCAGAGGAAGTAGAAATTCATACCCAAATCCTCAAGGAACATTAGAAAGCCTTCACATTTAGCTACAAGGAAATGATGGGAATTGCACCACACATCATAGTTCACAATCTCGTCACCAAGCCAGATGCCAAGCCAATTAAGAAGAAGTCAAGACCTATGAAGCCAAAGGTGGCCCTTATGGTAAAAGAAGAAGTAATGAAGCTTCTCCAGGTAGGATTTATCAAGCCGATCGATTATTCACAATGGGTATCTAACATTGTCCCCATTCTCAAAAAGAATGGAAAGATCCATATTTGCATAGACTTCCAGGACATTAACAAGGCTTGTCCCAAGGATGATTTCCCTACCATCCATTGATGTTATCATTGATGCAACAACTAGATTTGAGTTGTTGTCTCTCATGGATGGGTTTTCAGGATATAATCAAATCAAAATCTCTACCGAGGATCAAGCTAAAACTACATTTATAACTCCTTGGGGAACTTATTGTTATGTCGTCATGCCATTTGGTCTTAAGAATGCTGGTGCTACATACCAACGAGCAATGACCTACATATTCCATGATCTTATTCATAAGATTGTGGAATCCTATGTAGATGACCTACTGGCCAAGGCCAGGAAGCGTTGTGATCACCCAGAGGTGCTTCGTATCATTCTCTCATGCTTGATTGAGTATGGTGTCAAGTTGAATCTAGAGAAATGTGTATTTGGTGTAACAGGTGGAAAGCTATTGGGTTACATTATATCTTCATGAGGGATTGATGTTGACCCAACCAAAATCTGGGCTGTGTTAGAAATGGTTCCACCATCAGACAAGTCTAGTATTAGATATTTTCTTGGGAAACTCGGTGCAATCTGAAGGTTTATCCCTGACTTGACCTTCACCATTCATCCAATCAACAATTTGTTTTACAAGGATTATAGCATTGATTAGACAGAAGAATGCAATGAGGCCTTCGAAGTAGTTAAACGGTTCTTGTTATCCCCTCCCATGCTAATGCCACCTAGATCAGATCACCCTTTGATCTTGTATTCATGGGCTACAGATGTTTTGCTAGCCTACATGTTGGCTCAAGAGGATGACGATAAGTGAGAATGGGCAATTTACTTTATCAGTCAAACACTACTTGATTATGAGACACGCTACACGCAGGCAGAAAAATAATGCCTTGCCATAGTTTTTGCAACCAAGCGTTTAAGACATTACATGCTCAATCAAGAAACAAGGGTCATTGTCAAGTCAGACCACTTACGAACATTCCTCATGTAGGGATCCTTGTCTAAAAAGGTTGGGTGTTTCATTACATTAATGGGTGAGTTCGAGTTAACGTTTGTAAATCAAAAATCCATTAAGGGTCAAATCATTGCAGACTGGTTGGCTGATAATCCATTGGATGGGGGTGATTTGGTAGACCTGGAATTTCCCGATGAGTGTGTATATTTCATCGAAACCAGGCCCCCTATCTCTGTATGCCCTTAGTACACTGACATTATTAATTTCATCATGGACCACACATACCCAGAAGGGGAAACGTCACAACAAAGAAGGTGGTTACGCGTCATTGCCACTAAGTACGTTATCCTGGAATAGGTGCTTTATCACAGAGCCTTTGACAGAATGTTGCTGAGATGTGTTGATGCCGAAGAATCTGAAAAGATTATTTATGAGTCACATATCGGGGTATGTGGATGTAATTTTGGTGGTCATGCCACTACCCTGGAAGATACATCAAATGGTCTATTTGAAGCCCACCCTAGAGCATGACGTGGTAGAGTTTGTGTGCAGATGTCACAAATGTCAAGAGTTTTCCCACGAGATCCACATATCGGCACAAGCTTTACAACTAATCGTAACTTCATGGCCCTTCTCCACATGGTGCATAGATCTGATAGGGAAATTCTCTCCCTCATCAACAGATGGCCATAATTTCATAATCACGGCCATAGAATACTTTACCAAGTGGGTAGAGGCCATGCCCCTTACTATAGTTCCTGGCTCTGTAATCGCTAAGTTCATCTTGAACCAGATCATTTGTAGGTATGGGGTGCCACAGGTCATTATTTCTGATAATGGCACATCTTTCAAAAATGACGAGGTGCATGAGTTGTGTACAAAGTTCAAAATAAGTCATCACATGGCTTCTCTCTACTACCCTCAGGCTAATGGACAAGCTGAGGCTACCAATAAGACTTTAAAGTCCATTCTCCTAAAAACTGTTAAGGAGAATAAACGAGATTGGCACCTAAAGCTTTTTCTGGCCTTGTGGGCCTACCGAACATCGGTTAGAACACCAATGGGGGCAACCCCCTTTTCCTTAGTATTTGGTGTTGAGGCAGTTCTGCCACTTGAAGTTGAAATACCTAGTCTCTGCATTTCACTACATGGGATCCTGGGAGAGGAGGGTTATCGAGAAGCATGACTCTCCCAATTAGAAAGTCTCAATGAAGCTACATTGAACACTGAGCAATGACACAGTGTTTACGCTGACCGCATGGCTCAAAAATACAATAAAAATGTGTACGAACATGAGATCTACGAAGGATATTTGGTATTAAGACTCGATAGCCAAATAGACAAGAAGACCGGCGAGGGAAGAAAGTTCAGACCTAGGTGGTTAGGTCCATATCGAGTAGTCAAAGACTATAAAAATGGCACATTCCACTTGTGTACACTAGAAGGTGAGGAGTTTAGTGAATCCATAAACTCTCTTCACCTAAAGAGGTACTACGCATGATCCATCAGCATTCTCATATGTACATTATTGCATCTGCATTGCATTTTCATCTGTTCGTTCATTTTGTAAAAAGTGTGATCAAGGAGCTTATTCTTATAGCAATTTCTAAAAACTTTTGAAAATATTGGCAAAACATTTGAATCATGTCTCTTCAAACCTTCATAGTATCATCAACTATTCCTGAATCATTTATCAATCCAAACAAGATAAGACAAAATTTTGACAGTAACCATACCAAGGCCTGCATACTTGGTTCTACTTTTGGTCTCTTTCTAGGTTAGGTGTCTTTGCCTATGGTCTATTCTAGAAGCTTCATGGTGTCACATCTATCCCATATACATCTCTTTGGAAATAAGAACACTCTAAACATTTTTCCCAAGTAAGTAAATCAGTTGCAAATCAACAGAAAATTTTTATTTTACACATTTCTTTGCCCTACCAACCTTCAGTGTTGAGCTTGTGTCTCTTACTAGTAACGTAGGGTTGGGAAAGGAAGGAAATTCCCTTACTCACCTATGCCTTTTCCATGGTGGTAAGCCCATGCTTCCTACTGGTAGCATGGGGCAAGGTGTAGGGGGTCTCTTTGACAAATCTGAAAGTCATAAACAATTAAATCAAATACTGTAAAATCTTAAGTCAAAACAAAGTGAATTAGATGTTTAAAATTCCAAGAAGAGTTTAAAACCCAAAAACCATATTTTGTCAACCAAGTGGCCATCCACATATCCAAGTCTAGATAAACTGCAAAGTAATTCACATTCTAGACTATGAAGTAGCTTGAGTGGGATAAGGTTGTAGCATCCTAATTTGGTTCTGTCAAACCTATGTCTTTCTCTCATCACTGTCATTCAACAAATTTCATAGCTTGTGCCCTTTCTAACTCTTGGTGTTGAGCCCTCACATCTTACTAGTTGTGTGGGGTTAGGAGTGGGGCAAGCACATCCATTTATCGTATCATTATATCATCATGTTTTATCAAGACAATATGAAGTACCAAAGATTGCAAAAGAAACTAAGTTTAAGATCACATTGTGTTTGCATCATCATATATCAGCATTATGAAATACAAAAAGAAATCATTCTATTATCATTCCACATCCATTGCATACATTCTGAAAAGCATTAAAAAGTGGAAATTCTAAATATCTAGAGTACACATGAGAGATAAGCCAAAGAGAGTCAACTCAGATACAATGGAATACCAAACCAAAAATAGAGTCTGTATATATCATAGTAGATCAAGTTTGTGTACAATGTCATCATGCGCTAGGCATGGTCAAAATGCTCGCAATGAGCCTGAAATATACAACAAAAATATCATATAGTGTCAAAAATGGTATCAAAGTAATAAAGGATCAATGGCCTGTCAATCCCTGTGGGATCCCTCAGATGGTGTGCGACCGCATCTAGGGCTCCTGCTATGCCTGTGATGGCGGTGAGAATGGACTGAATGGTGTGAGTGCTCATGGTGGCACCCGTTACCTGTAGTCTCCCTGTGAGAATGGCTCCACCTCATCAGGTGCTCAACAGTCTCGTATCCAGCTACCTGGGTACGAAGGGAGGTCACTATCTCTGTAACCTTACAGATGGGAGCGAACACGTCAGTATGTCGGCTAGTGGCTAAGGGCTTCCTTGAATCAGCAGTCAACTCAGCCTGAGTCTTCCCGAGGGGATCAACAGGGTATCCACACATACCCGATGAATGAGCTCTCACCACTCATGTGCGGATGCTGCAAAAAAAAGAGAGATAGTGAGCTAGAAAATCACAAAACGTAAATCAAAAGGTGAATGCTAAGCTAAATATACGAAGATCAATAGACAAAATTGAGAAAGGAGTATTGAACATACTCAGATCTCTAGGCATCCATGTCGGATCAGCAGCTGCTGCGGTAGGTGCTACTGGTGGCTGTGGAGCCTCATCAAATCTAGAGGCATGGTGCTTTCCAATCACAGACTCATCATCCCCTCCAAGTGCCTCCTCTGAGACCAGAGTCTCTCTCTCTGCGCTCACCTCCTCGTGCACTGCTCTGAGGATCTCCTGAGTATCATGCCACTCAGGGTCACTATCAGCTCCCTCTGAAGGTCCTGCCCCCTCATCCTCACCTCTGACTGACTCCTCCTCTGTATCATCTCTCGCATCCTCCTCAGAGTTCAGAGTCCAAATTGATCAGCTCATCCTCCTCCCCACTGTGAGCAGGAGCCGCCCCAATCTGAAGTAAGGGTGCTTGAGGAGCACCAGCTGCCCGCCGAGCCTGGACTACATGCCTAACTACAATAGGCACACTAGGAGTAACAACTGTCCAACCAAGATCCCCTCTAGGACCTCTCTGTGCCTCCTGAATAGTCCTGTAAATAGGTGCCACTGGAGGAAGCATGACAGGGTATGGAAGACCGAACTGCTGGGGTACCCGGTCAAAGGGGTGAATCTCTAGTCTCCCAGCTCTGTCAACTAGCTGGCTCATGGAAGAGCAAGCTACCATCATCATAGCCTCCTCACCCCATATCCCTGTCCATGTCCTGATAAGGTGTGGTAGTCATGTCTAGCTGTAGTCAAGGAGGCCATTGACTGATGTGGTTTCTGGAGCACTGATATGCCTATCCATCTAGCTACCTGAACAACCTCTGGATCTGATACCTGTACCCCCTACCATAAGGGATGAAATGCTCATAGACCCAACTCATAACCAGAGTAGGGTGGCTCAAGGACTGTCCCTGTAATCTAACAACTCTGTACAAATCATGGTATGTAGTCCCCAGAATATCTACTCCCCAGGCATACTTACGGCCATGAGCCTCAATCTGTGTAATGATGGGGGCCCAACAGTATAGAAGTGTATCTCCTCCCTTGTCCCCGACTAATCTCGAGGACAAGATACCCATGATGGCTCTCCAAAGGATAGGAATGGGAGCAGTAGCAATAGACCAAACCTTCATTCCCTTCTTTGAGCCAGATGAGACAATGACATCTCCCATGTACGTGGCCCACTATGTCATCACATCCCTAGACCCCGCTGTCACCAATGTCAGTCTCCTACCAAGTACCAAGAGTCCAAGGATACGGTATACATCCTCCAGAGTAATAGTCCACTCCCCCTGACACCTGGAAACCGGAAGGTGTTCCGGTCTGCATCCCAGTAAGAGAATAAGTCACACAAAATGTGACTAGTAGGAGCAACATGGGGCACCCGTGCTATCCACCAGATGCCTGCCCACCGTAAAAGATCCTTCTCAGCCTGGGTCAGCTGATCTAAAATCCCAGGGAGCCAATCACACTCTCTCTCTCTCTGCTCCAACGTATGTACTCCACCTTCTTCTGCATCCACCAAAACATGAGAAAAGAGCAAGTTAGTAAAGTACATCACATGATAAGCTCATCAAAAACATAGTAAACTATCAAAAATCCAAAAAAAGGTCAAGTTTCAAGGATGTTTTGACAATCTTTCCAGAACCGCCGCCCAATGTAGGGCAGTAGTTCCAGGACTGCTGCACTGCCTTGGGTAGTGGTCCCGTGACCGCCACCTTGCTTTGGGTGGTGGTCCTGAACCAATTTTCAAAATGTGCCCTTAACCCTAGAAATGACAAAAATGATGAAATTGACCATTTTCGACAAAATAAAAGCACGCCCTATGGGCGCCCCCCCTAAAGACCCATTCAAGACAAGAAATTTTGAAAATCTCCCCCCCTAGGTGAACTTTTCAACATTTTAACTTTTAGGGTACAAAAAGACAAAGGAGGAAATAACTAACCTGAGAGTGCATTGGTCGATCTCCCGCTCACGGAGGCATGATCACGATCTTGGCATGAACGTATCGGCTGTACTCTCATTAGGAATGGTCACCATAAATCTAGAGCTCCAAATCAATCAAAATAACCAAATCAACAATGCGTAAATGAATTGAAAAATGAGTTTGTTTTGATATATATGTGTTATTTCTAACTTCATTTTGAGTGTGTTTGTTTACAGGGCTGGAGCATTGACGCAGGTATATTTCTACATCCTCACGCAAATGGTATGTCTTCTTGTCATTTTGATTTAGTGTTTATTTGTCGATATTTTATCTATCTGCACTTGAGTCTTTTCTCCCTTTTGCAGGTAACAGGAATTTGGATGGTGACTCTTCAGCACACGGGCATGTCAGGTATAGCTTCTAACTCCCCATTTCGGGAATGCCATACTCAGACTCTACATTTTATGCCTCTTTCATGGCCGAGACGCTTCTTTGAGGGGGTAATATGTACGCACCCAAAATTACACGTGCTACATTGTCAGGAAAATGGTTATAAAAGTCCCCAGTGATGATTCAAAATCCTTTCAAGAAGGTGTTCAAGCTCCAAAAACCCATTCACAGTATATATTTGTAGCCTAGATAGCCTTACTTAACTTTTCCATGCATTTTTCCATCTCCCCATTTCTTTCTGTGCTTGTTTTGGCCTTCAGTGCCAGGACCGCCGCCCTGCCTGGGCGGCGGTCCTGAAACCACCACCCTGCGTAGGGCGGCGGTCCTGCCCACTTTTTCTAGAATCTTCATGCGTAAAATTACATGTGACGATTCACTTAAGTTTTTCTTTTTGAACGCATCTGTGAGCCGAATTTGCTAAAAATAGCTTCGTTTGCTTGGTTCTCCTTGCTCCTTCTATTTTTAAATAGATTTAATGAGTGGAACTACCTCTTCATTGCCTTGTGCATGAAGTAACCTCCTATCCTCCATTCCTATATATTCCATGCTTGTATTCAAGAAAAAGGCCTGAGAATTTTGTGTATCTTGCATTGTTGTGCTGCCATAATCTTGCTAGGAATTGCATAGCCAAGCTCAGATCTCTTGTGCTATCTCTCTTCTACTTGCATTGCATCCAGATTGCTTCCAAGCTGCCATTGCTCAAGTGCCATCCTCTTGTTGTTGTTCTTTGCATTCCCAATCCTTTGGACTCACATGAACACTCAGAGAAAGAAAGGAAAGAACTGAGGGGACAGATATTGATACTACTAGATTTGCCAAAGCTCTTTCTCTTCCAGGTTGGAGTTGTGTATTTGTTTGCTTTGTTTTGTCAAATTGTCAATTACATATCAAATAGAGTAGAGAAACAATTCATTTCAAGTAGCTAGATAATTGCAAGTAGATCAAATCAATAGGAAGTTTTCTCTTCAACATTGCCAGGGAGGCTGTGGGGGAACAATAGCTCTGTTAGAGCCATGATTTGTTCTTCACTTCTGAGGTAGGGTTGGAAAGATTTTGCTTGAGTTAGAATAGATCTTAGATTTAGATTCACACATCTACACAAATAGTTAGCTACATCTAGCTAATTATTTGTTTTAAACTAGTTTATTAGATTAGATGCATTGTCTGAAAAGTTAGAAAAGAACAAAAACATTTATTTTCCATAGATTAGCTTGTTTTACTGCTTTGTTCTGATATATTGAGAAAACACCAAAAACATAGGTTAGATTTCCTTTGATAGATAGTTTATTTACCGAAAACAAATCAATTCATCTTGCATGACCATCAACGGTCCACAACAGGAAAAGACTTACAGTTGTGATCCCCTGGTCCCACAACCCAACGGGCCAGAGCTAATAACTGACATTGACACAAGTTTGCACTTAACAGTCTTACGTACACCTGCCACATACGCTGAGAAAATAAGATAGTTAGAGACATTGAACATAGCTGCTAATCAAGCCTACGACTTTTGGACTGCTCCTGGAAATAGGATTTGATTGCATACATGACCATACAAGGGCCTCAACCTCAACGAGTCTTTGGTTGTGACCCACAGGTCCCGCAACCCAATGGGCCTGCTAGTCAGTTAGATATTGACACTAGCTTACACACATTGGTATTCATATCTTCACCACTTCCACCCAATATTATTACACAACTTTCATTGTTGAATATAGCAGCTAATCAGGCTAAGAATTTCTGGACAAGACCAGAAAATCACCCTTAGTTCCTGCAGCTCCACTACACCTCTTGTCTCAATTTCCATGACCTTGTCTGGAAACCCATACAAGGCACCTGCAGGTTACTTTCCACGTATTCCGCAACCAATCAATAAAATCTCGGCAAAACTAGACATTGATAGGAGTCTTTGAGTAGCTATCATATCGGACCATACCATCACACCCCTTCATGTTTTAATCAATATAGGTTGTTTCCAAATGCTAATTCCACCAATATCAATATCTCTCCCCAATGACCTAACTTGAGATCGAATCGAGTTCAAGCACGTTTCTGTTTGGTCTAGTTTATACCCTTACATCATAAAGTGGGGGCAATAAGATGCAATTGCTTACCCTTATTCACTTTACAGGGGTTTTTCTATGACTAGTAAGCAAGTAGGAATTGGTTCATTTCCATCTACAACAGTGGAACATATTCTGAGGTAGAGTCATGGTGGACAGTAAAGTTGATCACTCTCCCAACACACTTTCTCTATAAACAGGACGCTCAAATCCGTAGAGTTTTAACACTGGTTCAGGAATTGATCACTCTCGATCCTTCCTTCAATATCCAAGTTTCAAAGTCTCTTATATCTCCATGGCACATTTCTATCCAATGAATCATTCTGCAAAAACACATTCACCCCACATGGATCAAAATGGTGGTCCATGGTTCACCACGTTGTGATTACCACTATCGACACGCCTCGGTTACATCTTGGTCGACCCTCTATAGGTATGTTCTTTTAGTATCCTTTACACTATTGATTTTCATCCAAATATTATAAAGGGGGGAAAATGTAGACTCAAAATTATGCACTTATTAATATTATATCATGTCTCTAGCATGTTGTTATATACATGATTTATGAATATGAAGATTAGACATTGGTGACACCTTTTTCCTAGCCCTTCTATTATGTTGATTAGTTTTGATTGTAATATTGTCTTATAATTCTTGGATTTACACATTTTCGGTCGAGTCACAAGGATCCCTTTCTCTATCCTTGTTCTTGTTTCTTTTTCTTGGCTTTGGACAGTACCACCCATTAAGGTAACTACCGCTCGGGCGTTAGTGTCCCTTATGGATGTTTTTTATATTCTCTTTTGTTTCCTAAGTTATCGTTTGATACTTAACTTTGTGTCTTTTCTAATTCTTTTGGTTGGCATTTGGTGTCACTAAGTGTCGAAATTCAAACAAGGAATTCATATATATACACAAATTACTCCCTATTATTAGGGGCTAGACAACTTGGGATATTACTTACTATCTCTACTGGGGTAAAAATTAGCATTCAAGGATAGTGTTTGGGATGCATTATTCACTACATAGGAGGAGTTGTTTATGAATTCCATCTCACACATTCATCTTGGGGAAAAAGTAGTTGTAGGATGTTATCTTGGTGTGAATGACACATGGGAAACCTAGCTTCAAGTGACACAATTTAATCACACGCACACACACACTAAAATTACATAAAGTCTAAAATGTAATGCAGTGCACAGTGACAATCACATTGGGGTGACCTCCAAGGTAAATATGACTCAACATATGTATTATTTATTTCATCTAATGTTTGTTTGAGCCTTGTACAAGTAGTTATGAATTTTTTTTCAAGTTCATATGTGATTTCAAAACCCTACAGTGAAGCTAAAGTGACGAAGAGTAGAAGAAAGAATATAAGATCAAACCCTAAAAAGATCAGAAGTAAAATATTATCCAAGACACTAAATCTTGGTTCAGACTCCAACGCACAGGTCATCATGTCATCATCTGTATGGTCTTGTCCGAAGGAGTTTCAAATCCCAGTTTTCCAAACAAAGCATATCCAATCCAAATCTAGCTTGTTCCACCCACTTTCCAACCTAGAATCATCCTAGATCTTTGAATACAAGCTAATTCACTCTTATCTCTTTATTGTACATGATTATTTATTGCATGATAGATATTGCTTATTATTGTTGTATTCATTTGATCACAATCCTCTAATTAAGATTTAATTTCTGTTAAATTTTTTGTTTATTAGCAATATATTCTAAAATGTGTAATAAAGGTTTTTTAGTTTGTGAAACTTAATTTTGAACCCGATAAACTTAGTAATAAAGTTTTCCCTACTCTTCCAATGCTTATTTTTCCAAAAGTGTTATTGTATCAAACTTGAAGATTTTAAGTTTAAATTGTTGCCTCACTTTATTTAAATTTTACTTCTCACGTTTTAGTCACTTGCACCAAACTAAGTTTTTAACCATGGAGAAATATTTTTTGTTTTAGCATAATCGGAAGGCTAGAATACAATGCACATATTTTAATTCTGTAACCTTTGTTTTTTTGGTATGATTTTGAAATCCTTCATTCAATACTATTAAATTTGTACTGGGTACTACTTATGTATTGGTATCCATGTAAATTTGGTGTAGTTACATAAGGAATGGAGTGACTTATGTCAAACTAGGGGGAAATTGGGTAAATTAGGTCAAATTAAGAGAAATTGGGTTATTTTAGTGGAAATTAGGTCATTAAATTAGGGTAAATTATTTCAAATTAGAGTAAATTATTCAAAATAGAGGTAATCTAGGTCAAATTAGGGGAAGTATTTTATGTTAGGGTGTTGTGTTAGTGTGTCATTTGAGGGTATTGCATTAGGTTATCATCTCAATGTGTCATATTAGGGTTTCATGTTAGTCTATTGTATTAAGATGTCATGTCACTATGTCATATTAGGGTGTCACATTAGTGTGTCGAATAGGGGTGCCGAATTAAGGTGTCGTGCTAAGTTGTTAAATTAGGGGAAAGGGTGTCGTGTTAGTGTGTAGTTCTAAGTTGTCAAATTAGGATGTTGAATCAGGTTTCACTAGGTCAAATTAGGGGACATTAGGGTAATTTATGTCAACTTAAGGGAAATTTGGATAAAGTATGTCCAATTAAGATAGATTAGGTAAATTTTGGGGATATGACGTCAAACTAGGCAACATTAGGGTAACTTGAAAGAGTTAAGATCCACTTTTCCAGTTGGCCCTATTTATATAGCCAATTAGATGGTCTCATGCTTGTAAAGTACATATTCATCCATAATATGATGCTACCATGATTCTAAAATAAATTTAAATATTAAACTTCATACTCATGGGCAAAATCATATGTCCATATATTCAAGCAAGTTTCATTATCTTTGGGAGTTGTGACGTTAGTAGACAACTTAGCCAAAATTGAAAATTTTGCTCCCGAGTCTTCCCGTAACCCTCCCCTGGTCATTTTTTCAGTTGTGTCATGTACATTTTTATTTTTTAGGTACTTCCAAGATGATGAAAAATCAATTACATGTGTTTTTAATGATGTGACAAGGTCAGCAATCTCATTCAGTGAAGTATTTCCAACGACTAGTTTCTCAGTAGGCCTAGAAAGGCCAATTTTGACCTTCTCAGAACTGGTGTACATCCCTCGATGCAAAATGAAAGGATAAAACTCATCCAGAGGTGGTATTGAATAACTAATAACATGTTGGAACTGATCTAGGAAACTTTAGGAAATTTTTTGGGGTTTAGGGACAAACAGTGCAACTTCAGGTTTCTAAGGTGTAAGGAGCGGGTAATCAAAACATGTACCCGATCTTCCATTGATGATTCTAAGAGATGCATAAGGATTTAGAAGACCAAAAATTAGTCATTGGAAATATATAATAATTATCTACATTATGGAATTTTCAAATATTTCACAAGACTCAAGTATCTCTCAGGGAAACTCAAACTGTGCAGACACACCATGTTGTCCCAAAAAAAAGGAGCTATTTAAGGGTGTTGCAGGAAGATTGGAACTTGAGACCCATCCCATTGTATTTTTAAGGATATTGGGAGTCAAAATCATATAATTTTTCATCAAAAAATATCTTCTCGAGCTCCGGAAACCTCATCTTCTAGTTATTCTCTGTTGCAATTAGTCAATTTTGCAAGATGACACCTGTCACCTCCAAGTTGAGGAACATTTTTGTATCCCTCTTATCCATGTCCCAAGGGAATAATTGGGATATAAAAAATTTCCCATCCTCAATCTTTTACCCTTGGTTCTCCATGCAACCAACTTGCAACACTCTTGAGGGCTTATTTGGCCTATTTCTAGCTCTCGCATCGTGCAATCACGTAATGACAAGTGTCAAGCCCACATGAGGGTAAATTTTCTTGACACCATTATCCCCTTGGGACAAGGGAAAATGGGGAAACAAATTTACGCTCCATGCCAAAGAATAAAAACCCTAATTTTTAAAAACAAGAGTTACTTCTACTGTCGTGAACAAAATTGACTGTCGGGGAAATTTCTCCATCTCCCTCACATTGCACCTCTGATTGACACTTGTCCTCATCTAGTGAGGGAAAATTTTTGTGTCCCTCTTGTCCCCCATTCCCAAGGGGAAAAGGGTACACAAATATGTGGTCCTCACTCAAGCTAAAAAACCCTAAATGATGCCCTAGCTGTTGCTTCTACTGTCGTGAGTAAATTTGACTGTCGAGTAACTTGCAAACTCAAAACAACTAATTGTTGAAGTGTTTTCTCACTTGGTTCTACCAGAGATTCATTTTTTGATGTTATTAAGCATCCAAAAACCTGAAAATATACCATCATTCTGCCAAAATCATTCCAGAGACATCTGTTGTAAGAATGAAGATTTTCTCATTGTTAGTGAACTGGGAAACTAATCATACCAAGCATTTGAATTGAATTTTCTTCTCCAAAAAAATTCTATAAGAAATGAATCTTGGTGATTCCATTATTTTCTACCTTGATAGCTTTGGACCTGAAAATCCTACATCTGAAAATTAATTTTTTCAATTTTTGAGCATTCTAGTGGGCAGAACATAATGAAATTTGGAGCACAAGATTGTAACGAGGAGCTAAATCTGAAAAAGATGTTTCTGATGCAAAGTGAGGTCATTTTTTTCATTTTCTAAAATTCACACATACCATACCTCTTCACATGCTAAAAATAGTAAGTACCTCGAATTGTAAGCTCTGATCACTCAGAACATCCAGAAACAATGCAAAATGGAAGGTAGGGCAAAATTGTCAATTTTGCCTAAAAAGCAAAAAGCAACCTACTAAAAAATAAACTTGCTAAAAATATTAAGGTATCATCAATGGAGGAGAATTTAATGTTCCATAAGGTTCAGAAGGTCAAATTTGAGAAAAATAGGTGATATGTCCCAAAATAGTAGGTCATGGTCCTACTTGCTAAAAATAGAAAGTCTTCATTTTAGATGCAGAAAGTTATAGTTGGCTCCATTTTCTCTCATCTCGTTGTTTTTTGACATCCTCACATGGTTTTAAGATGGTTTCATAGCTCAAAAGATGAAACTCACTCTTTACAGGAATCCCAAAGCATCATATTGATCTCAATTATGTCCAGAATCAAAGCAGAGTATATCAATGTGTAGCAGGTTAGAGAGAGATACACTGAGCAACTGAAAAGGATTTGAAAGGTGTTAAGGAATCCATTGATTCATCATAAGAGGTCATCATGTTCATCATCTTAATTCATCACCATCTCATCAGTGAGCTGGTTGAGGCAAGCTCGGTGATCTGGTTGAAATGAGTTGGGAGAGCTAGGTGAATTGGGTGAGTCAAGAGAGCTAGTCAATATCTCATCCTTTCCTATAAGGGAATATGAAGATTGAGGTAACAAAGATAACATCAGAGGTAGTCTTGAGATAAGAACTATCAGATAAGTGATCTTCACTTGAGGCTCCATTGAAATCTAATATTATCAGAAAGCCATATCATGGGCTAAGATGGATGATCATCTAGTCGGGGTGATTGGTTGATTTGTCTGAAATGGTTATGAGTTGGTGAGATGAGCCAAATCCATCAAGCCAAGTGATCTAGGAAAGAGATCTAGGTGAGTTCAAGAGAACACAACTCACATGGAAATAAAAATATTTTGCGATGTTGCAGTGCAGTGTGCAGGGAAGGAATGTAAGCATCAAGAGGTTTGTGCATCATGAATGAAAAGAATGCATCATCATGAGTAATACCCTTGTTCATCTCAAACTCACATCATAAGATCTCATAAAAGTGTTTCTAAACAATCATTCGGAGGTATCCATGCATCTGCAGGATGAGGAAATTGATGATCATCATGCCTCAGATCAAAAGTTCTACATCAGAGGGAGCTTCTTGAACAAATAAGTTAATCCCCTTCCCTTCTCCTCTTCTCTCCCTTTCTTCTAATTGTTTGTTGTACGCAATCATGGTATTTTATCCTATTTACTTAAGTGACAATATTTGAAAATTGTAAAAGTACTCTCTCAAAATTATAAGAGAGGTACTTAATTTGTATATTCTAAGGGAAAATGAGAGGTTGTAAAGGGAATAGGAACACGAAGAGTCATGTGAGGTAGATAAGGAGGCAATTCACAAGGATATAAATTGGGATGGCTTCTCCATTCCAAAGGATCCTGTATTTTGATAATTTCTACTTTGTATAAATTGTGAATTGTGTTTTGGATGTTGAAATTTGTATCACCAACACAAGAAATAAAAGCTACATTCTTCCATTTCTTTTTCTCATGTTTTCCTCTACTCTCTTTTTTTTGCAACTTTGAAAGCATATGGTCTTGATCAACCAAGAAGGAAATTGGTGTTCCTTGATTGATGAACCTAGAGAACAGTGTGTTTGTGGTTTATTGGTCTTGCTAGATGCTTCATTATTGCTTTCATCTAATTGAATATTGAACTACTCTGGTTATTGGGTGTGAACTCTGCAATTGCTTACTCACAACAATCACCCTCCCTTTCCTAAATTCTTTCCTTTATCCCTCATTAATAAAATTTCCTCCCTTGTACCCCATAAAATCACTTTGCCACATGTTCAGTGAAGTGTTCCTATGTGATCCAAGGCCTATCTGGCCACCCCATAGTAGTATATAGAATTAGGATATTTACATTTAATAATGGGAGCCTCCTCATACATACGGAGGGGCGTAGCCCCATTAGTGTTGGTAGAAACACATAATTTTCCATACGCCAAATTATTTCACCAACAATTTTTGGAAACTTTGCTGGGGAGAGATATGCCCTCATGCACCCGTAAAGATCTCTACAAAATACAAAAAATTGAAAAATACCAAAAATTACCATTCAAACAATCAAAAGCCTCTTTGCAATCCTTCTGAGAAATTTGCAATTTTTAAGTTTTCTTCCTTCCTAAGTACTTGAGAAAATATGGCACAAAGAAGGTACGCTTGGGTTGATTGTGCAGGTGGTGTTGTTGACCCCACATTCAAGGAACAATGAAGAGCTGATTTCAAACTTCCCCTTGTACCAAAGAACACAAGTTCTTGAAAATCCTCTTAAAGGTCATACTGAAGAACTAGTTGTTGACCCATGAGTCCTCATTCCTCCTGAAGGAAAAAGAGAAGAGGAAATGACAGCTAAAGTACTGGTGTCATGGGGACAGAACACTAGTTTGTTGGCTTTAACTCCAACACTAGTTTTGTTTCATGTCGTAAATATGTCACCACCAAAGAACTACCTTATGTGTCTCAATCCACTCCATCTCTGAGCTTCCTTACTTCCACGCCCTCCACCTCCAAGAAGGCAGAACCTTTTTACATAGCCTTTTTGGTTAATAGGTACAGATTGAACAATTGCATCATTGATTTTTGTGCTTCGAACAACATCATGCCTCCAAAAGTTGCTACAGCCCTCGGCCTCTCTTTGTCTCTCTCCTACCTTTAGCCATTTCCTCTCCATGGAAATGAAATAAGTGCCTCTCATTTGAAAAATCAAAGATGTTGAGGTAGCATTGACGAACTTCCCTGAAAATAAAATCGCGATGAGAATCCTTGTAGTAGACATTTCCACTTCATATGGTATATTGTTGGGTTGAAGCTTCTATCGAGATGTCGAAGGATATATGTAGCTTTACTAGTCACATGCCACCATTTCGGTCTACGGTAAAGTAAATAAATTTCTTCCCATTAGGAAGATAAAGTATATTGTTCAAAGACCAAATGACCCAGCGGCAGACATCCCTGTAAAAATTCAAATCTTGTAACTTTTTCATGACTTTTGAGGATGATCTCAAGCTGCCCATGTTGGTGGAAGAATGTCCAAGCATCACGGATCCATTCAAGGAGCATTATGATGATTTGATGAAATCAAAGTTTGAGAGTGTGTACTTCACTTGGGATGATAGCATAAATGAAGTTCCTCCACTAGATATAGATAATGATCATGAGAATATTAACTTGCAACAAGGCAATCTTAAAGCAATGAGTAATATGGAACAAGGAGTGATAGTCGGCAACTTCTTGATAGGTAACTTCAATGTTTCCAATCATGTTCCTGATGCTCGGTTTGAGGTTCCATGTGATGAGTATACTTGTGAATATGAAGAATTATCTTTCTCATTGGAAGAATATGACAAGTGATACAAGAATGACAACATGTTTCTTCCTCTTGAACCTGAATCTATTCAAGGAGATGATGATTTCATTACAGAAATGGATTTTTTGTTTCTCGATGATCAAGAATGGGAAAACAATAATGACAACATGTCAGCTCCAATGTTTTTTGCTTTCCTTTTTCATGAGGATGGAAACATTCTCAACAAAAAATGGAGGAAGGAAATGTTGTTTCAACCTATGGCTGGTTTTTTTCAAAATGGAAACATTTTTAATGGAATTCAACCTTTCAATGCTCTCTTTACTCAAGAGAAGGACACTATCAACACCATAATTGATGTTGAATCTCAAGATGGTCAAAATGAAGAAAATGATAGTTTCCTTGTTGCACACCAAACCTTGAGCTCATTCTCTTTCCAAGAGGACGATGTAATGCACATGAAACATTGTGTACAAAAACATGTTACAAAAGAGCTGAAGTATGAGGAAGATGATTTCTTGATACAATTGAGAAACAGGGAACATCGAGAGATTGGTGATAATGTCAAAGTTTCCAAAGCATCTACCAAGAATCAACTCATGAAGAAAATGGTTATGAAATAAATGACAGGTGAAGAGAACATATCTATTAAGTTACAGAGGCCATGGTATACAAAGGATAAGACAAGTATGATCGAATCTCATCTTCATAGCATCAGTGAAAAATCAGCAAGTGGAATAAACTTGGGAATCAACGAGAAAATGGAAATAAGGTGTCAAAGAAATAGAGGAAATGAAATGGATGAGCGGACCACCAATTGCACTAGAAAACATGTTAAATATCTCAAGAATATACAAAGAGGTTCATATTCAGGTGATCCTATCAACGGGTTTGTGCAAGAAAGGAATTCGGTGATACCCATTTATGGATAAGCACTCAGTTCAAATTAGTGCTTCAATGAAAGTGGGTTGTCCCCCGCATGTACATAGGTGACTTAGGTTGTTTCGTTATGTATTTATCATATCATTTTGTGTTTCCCTTATGTTGTATATTCTCATCTTGTGTTTCCTTTTTCTAGCGTGTGTTTCTTTCTTGTCGTGTGTGTGTGTTCAATAAAGCAAGTTGTGTTATGTATCTTTGTGATGACTCCATAAGCCCAATGGACAAGGTACTGGTCCACGCAATGTATTGAGATTTTGGGGTTCCTTCTTGCCTTGTCCTCATTGCGCTTGATCTAGAATAATTCCCCAAGCTAGATCCAATTTTGGTCATGCAAATGTGCAATGTAAAAAAATTAAACTTTCAAGCATAACAACTTAGCCAAAATTGAAAATTTTGCTCCCAAGCCTTACCGAAACCCTCCCCTAGTTAGTTTGTCAATTTTGTCATGTCCATTTTGATCTCACATGTACTTACATGATGAAAAATCAATTAGATGTGTTTTTAATTATGTGAAAAGGTCATCAATATCATTCAGTGAAGTATTTCCAACGACTAGTTTCTCATTAGTCCTTGAAAGGCCAATTTTGACATTCTCAGGACTAGTGTGCATCCCCTGGTGTAGAATGAAAGGATCAAAATAATACAGAGATGGTATTGAATAACTAAAAACATGTTGTCACTAATTTATAAAATGTTAGGAAATTTTTGGGGATTTACAGACAAACACTGCAACTTCGGGTTTTTAAGGTGTAAGGATCAGGTAGTCAAAACAGGTACCTGATCTTCTGCGAATGATTATGGGAGATCCGTAAGGAGCTAGGAGAAAAAAAAGTATTCATTGGAAATATATAAGAATTATCTACATGATGGAACTTTCAAATATTCCACAAGACTCAAGTATCTATCAGGGAAACTCAAACTGTGCATATACACCATGTTGTCCCGAAACAAAAGGAGTTATTTAA
Source organism: Taxus chinensis (assembly GCA_019776745.2). Taxonomy (NCBI): domain Eukaryota; kingdom Viridiplantae; phylum Streptophyta; class Pinopsida; order Cupressales; family Taxaceae; genus Taxus; species Taxus chinensis. The sequence goes on along the minus strand of CM034151.1, from coordinate 316,977,822 downwards.
GGGTGTTGCAAGAAGAATTGGAACTTGAGACCCATCCCATTTCCTTTTGAAGTATCTTGAGGTTAAAAATAATATAATGGTTCATCAAAAAATACCTCTTGGAGCTATGGAAACCTCGTCTTCAAGTTTCTCTTTCTCGCAGGTAGAAGCTCGTAGTTAGTCAATTTTGCAAGATGACACTTGTCACCTTCATGTTGAGGTACATTTTTGTATCCCTCTTATCCCCTTCCCAAAGGGAAAATTAGGAAATAAAAATTCACCCCTCCTCAAGCTTTTACCCTGGGTTCTCCATGCAACCAGCTTGCAGCACTCCGGAGGGCTTATATGGCTTATTTCTATCTCTCGCATCGTGCAATCACGCAATGACAAGTGTCAAGCCCACATGAGGGCACATTTTCTTGACCCCGTTGTCCCCTTGAGATAGGGGAAAATGGGGACACAAATTTTCACTATATTCCAAAGAAGAAAAACCCTAATTTTAAAAAATAAGAGTTGCATCTACTGTCGTGAACAAAATTGACTGTTGGGGCAATTTCTCCATCTCCCTCACACTACACCTATGATTGACACTTTTCCTCATCTGGTGAGGGCACATTTTTGTGTCCCTCTTTTTCCCCATTCCCAATGGGAAAAAGGGGATACAAATATGTGATCCTCACTCAAGATGATAAACCCTAAATGATGCCCTAGTTGTTGCTTCTACGATCGTGAGAAAATTTGATTGTTGGTAACTTGCAAACTCAAAACAACCAACTGCTGAATTTTTTTCTCGCCTAGTTCGACCAAGACTCCATTTTTGAATCCATGAAGCATTCATAGACCTAAAAAATCAGCCATGATATTTCTCAAATTATTCCAGCACATCCATATTTGTAAGAATGAAGATTTTCTCACCGCCAGTGAACTGGGAAACTGATCATACCAAGGGTTTGAGTTGAATTTTCTTCTCCAAAGAATTTCTGTGATAATTGAGCTCGGTGATTCCATTAATGGATGCCATGATAGCTTCAGGCCTGCAAAATATACCTCCAAAATTAATTTTTTCAATTTCTGAGCATTCCAGTGAGCAGAACACAATGACATTTGGAGCACAAGATCGTAACGAGGAGCGGAATCTAAAAAATATTTTTTGATGTGCACTGAGGCCATTTTTTCCAATTTCTAAAAATATCATATGTCATGCCCCTTCACATGCTAAAAATATTAAGTACCTAAAATTACAAGCTCCAATCACTCAAAGCATCCAGAAGCAGTGAAAATGACAAGCAGGGTAAAACAAGCAGTTTTCCCGAAAAAGCAAAAAAGTAAAAAAAAAACAACCTGCTAAAAATATCAAGGCACCAACAACGGAGGAGAATTGAATGTTCCATAAGGTACATATGATCAAATTTGATAAAAATAGGAGATATGTCCCAAAAGAGCAGGTTTTGGTCCTACCTGCTAAAAATAGAAAGTCTTTGTTTTGGATGCAAAAAGTTGTTGTTGGCTTTGTTTTCTCTCATCTTGTTGCTTTTCAAAGTCCTCATAGGGTTTTAAGGTGGTTGCATAGCTCAAATGAGGAAAATCACTCTTCATAGGGATCCCAAAGTATCATTTTGATCTCAATTGTGTCTAGAATCAAAGCAAAGTATATCAGGGCATAACAGGTAAGAGCCAGAGACACTGAGCAACTAAAAAAGGATTTGAAATGTGTCAAAGACCCCATTTATTCATCGGAAGAGGTCATCATGCTCATCATTTGAAGTCATTACCATCTCATCGAGGTGATCTGGGTGAGCTGATTGAGTTGGTTGAGGTAAGCTCAATGAGTTGGTTGAAATGAGCTCGGTGAGTTGGGAGAGCTCAATGAGTTAGGTGAGTCAAGTGACTAGTCAAGAGCTCATCCTTTCTTATGAGAGACACAAAAAGATTGAGGCATGCTAACATCAGATTTACTATTGAGCTAATAACATCAAATAAGTGATCTTCACTTAAGGCTCCATTAAAATCCAAGATTATTAGAGGAACACATCATCATCTCACCAGGTGAGATGGGTGACTGAGCCGGTTGAGTTAGTTGAGATGAGCCAAATGAGCTTGATAAGCTAGGAGAGTTGGGTGAGTTGGGTGAGTCGGGAAAGAGCTCATCTTTCTTCTTTTGGGAGCTCACAACTTGTAGGGTAGTAAAGATAGAGTTTGCAATGTTGCAGTGCAATGTGTGGGGCAAGAATGTAAACATCAAGAGGTTTGTGCATCATGAATGACAAGAATGCATCATCGATTTTTCACACACAAAAACAACAGTGAAAATAGCAGGATAAACTTTTTTTTGACTTACATTGCTCACCACACAATGCCACAAGGCTCCAAGTAAGGAAAACTCAAAGATGCACACGACACTTACAAGTCATCGACTCACATAGACACAAGACAACACCATAGACATGTCGATGCCACACCTTTCCAAATGAACGAATACTAGCAATGACCCAACAACAAGAAAAGGGACCTAAGGATTGACAGGCCCACACACATCATTACCATGATTACATCTTAATTACGATTAGCATTCCAGGAACATTTTTACACAAGGCTGATTTTGTCTTTTTTCCACATACACATTTTTTTTAAGTTCATTCCACATTTAAATTACAGTTCGACCCTTTTTTAGATGGATTTTTATCCTTTAAGAAAATTTCCATATCTTACATACTTATTTGGCATAATTCAAATTGCTTATAAAGTGCTTAGTTATCTTGTTCTTATATTAAGAATATTCTTCTCGAACATTTAATCAATGTCTACCTTTTACCCTTACAACTCAAGTGGATCTGACTTGATGTCCATATAGCAATATTAAGATTTAAGGGAGATTTAGATACAAGATAGATTTTTCCCAAAAACATTCTTCAATCATGGAAAAGTTATTTCCCTACCATAGTTATTCTAATTCAATGACTGGTGGAACTCCATTTTGATTTATATATATCTTTTGTTTTCTTGAAGTTTGATCACACCAAGGCAATTCATATTCTTTGAAACAAATGAAATTATTTAATTGAGTTATAAGGACTCCAAGAGTGGCATTATTCCTAACCTCAAATCTCGTTTTTACTCTTATATGCTTTACTTTTTACATCACATTATGGTCTTATTATTAGCATTGTCTTGTAAAAGGAGTTACATAAGTGTTTGTCTAACATCTTGAAGACATATATGATTAGAAGACTTGAAGCTACACACGAACCCTAAGTTAACATCCAAATCAACTAAGGTTTAGATTAATTCCAATTTCACCTAAGGATCTACCCCTCAACTATATATGATTTTAAGGCGAGAGGACACATTTATGCTACACCACCTTCCAGAAAAGACCAAGTGTTATGTTGATAGAAACCAAGGTAACACATTTAACTGAGAGGGACTAAGAAGTTCATTAACAAGAGTTTAAGACCTAGAACAACTATTTCATGATCTCCATTTATGTCGTCTAGATCCCACAGGGACTTCATTCGCTGATGAAGTCAATTTTCTAGATCTAATCTCGTAAGACTGGGAAAAACCAAAAGGATACTAAGGGAGTATCAGCTCTACTTACTCCACGGATAGTAAGGTTACATTGCATAGTCGTTGCTTTGAACAAGGGCTCATAAGGTGACTTCCAAGGTGGTCTTCACCACTCAACCACGGTGACAGAAATGAAGAGAGGACATTCTCCTCGCGGTTACCAAAACTAGAAGGAAACCACACACTCCGGATAAAGTTGGACCATGTCATTCCTTAAAGATGGGTTCACGGAAAGGTCGCTAAACATAACGACTGTGACGGTAAACTCCAACTAGGGGTTTTATTTACCTAAACTAGGAGGTTCCATCGAGTGCAGAGTTTAAATTCATTCTACGGTTTTAAATTTCCTCTATGGTAGAAAGGGTCACACAAGCAGGCAAGTTATGCACGAACCTTTTATTAGGGTTGAGTGTTTCGATAAAAATCTCTTTATTACATTTACGAGGTAAGAATACAACCCAATACTTAATTAATCATTTATTGAACACTGAAAAAGCACTACAATATATTAACTTCAAATTCATTTACTATATATATATATATATATATATATATATATATATATATATCAAACCCTTTTTTTTCATACACAACTAAGAATCAAATTGAACCAGTGATTAAATGCACATTTCCTAAGATATCTCTAAAACTAGCATCTCATACATATTAGCAAATTTCAAATATAACTTTTCTGTAACAAGAGACTACATTATACATTTATTCATTTTACAATGACCTATAAAATTTTACAATAATAAATAATGAATTACACATCGTCTTTTCGCCATCTTTCTTGCATCCTGCAAAAACCATGTGAGCATGAAATCAGCGATAAATCACTGGCATGACATCCACCCTAATCTAACATAATTAACATTTTTCAGTTTCCCATTCACATATAATAATAATTACAATTTTCAATCGAAAGAAGAGGTTTAGGGACATGTATTCATTACATTTCATTTCACTTCATTTTGTAATCCAAGGAGAGAGAAAGAGAAAGGAAGAGAGAGAGAGAGAGAAACACCATTTTGTCAAAAGTTCTATTTCACACAACAAGCTACATTATATAGTTTCCAAATAGTTATTTACATGTGTCAAAATTTTCTAGGGTGTGTTGGCAACCTGACGAGGGTCCCACAAATTTCTATTTTTACATTTTCTTGTGAGCTACAAAAACATTCAAATCAGGCTCAAAGGCTAAGAAACCACTTTCAAATGTTGTATTCCGATGAGAAAACACACCATAGTTAAAATTTCTACGTGTATGCTTATATACCAAGAGTTCATAGCAACTGACGGAATTTGGAACTGGCGAACGGTTTACATTTGGCGGCTAGTTTTCCGAGGCCATGGGTCATAATTGTCCCAGTTGCAAATGAACAAAAGTTAGCTCGAGGGCTCAGAAAACCACATCCAAAACTAACGTTCGATGGATGAACACGCAACGAGAAACTTCCTACAAGTTCCCCTATATAAGAAAAAATTCATCAGAGTCGACGGGACTGAGAACTAGAAAACCATTTTCAAACGGCGACAAGTTTTCTGGAGCGACAAGTCATAATTGGTCTAGTTTGACCTCGTCAAACTACGACCGGAGGCCTACAAAATGGATTTTCCAAACTATATAGAAAAGTGTTTTTCCCTAAACTGAATGTTCCATGAATTTTCTAGTAAAACACTAGAGGTTTGCGAAAATGGATAATAATTTCTCTATCCAGTTTTCAAATGGCGGTTCAAAATGAAAGCCAACTTTATAGTTTTAGTAGCTTCTTACAACTACAAAATGGTGTAACATTGCTCCCAATATGGCATCAAAAATATCACAAATGTTCATTCAGGGTCAAACCAAAGGTTAAGGTGACTCCTCACATAACCAGGTACACAAATGAAGCTTAACATCCCATTTTCATAGTTACGAAGGGTACTTAACGAGTCTCTGAAAAATGCAAAATTATCTATTTAAACAAGAAGATGGTTAACATTTTTACTGGGAAGTCAATTTTGTCTTGTCGATAAAAACAATATTGAAGCGATCTAGTTGGGTAGGAAGTTTTCTAAATCACCTCAGAATGAGGGTTGAAGTTCATGGTTTAATACAAAAGGGTTATTTGATTTCGTGAGTTTTCGATACGACATTTTATTGTTTTGCAACAAGTTAATATAAAACAATTAAATGTATTATAATCTTAATATTTTAAAATTATATTAAGTTGCAAATGAAAACTAAAAGCACGAGAGTTATGAAAGATAAGGGGAGATGAACCATGCCTGGAGAACAAAGACGGTCGAAACTGCGGGATTTGGTTCAGCATCTCCCTTAAGCATTTTGTCAAACAGATCATGAGTGTCCGCAATTTTACCATTTCGCCTTTGCTCGAAATCCTCAATCTTTCCCAACGAACCCATTTTTCACCAAACCAACAATAAAATAACATGTTTAAATGGTGTTGGACAATAAATTTTGGAGCTCCCTCAAGATAGCCAACATGACTAAGAAATCCATACATACCCGCATATAGTATGTTTGGGTATATTCCATATGACCACACCTCCCGAGGCATTTACAAATACAACATTTGACAAAAATTCCTCAATCTTTTATGCTTTGTCGGAAGTTCATCCCTGTCCCAGAACTCACATTTGGCACAGACCGAGAACGGCAGGCAAAGGAAAGTCAAATTTCCATTATGCTTTGATGGATGTCTACCTGTACTAAGCCCACATTTTACACAGGCAGGGAGGTTACCTGAAGGTTTCTAAACCTTTTCAAAAAACCCATTTGTGTATATCCCACAGTCGTTGCAGTCAATGAAACCATGTTTCTTTCAGGCATTTTGGTCTATTAGAAATGGCAGACACAAGCTCCTAGTATAACTCATCCATGTTAGCTAGGGAACTTGCAATACAACATCTGAAAAAATTCCTCTATTTAACGCAGGCTAGGAGGAAGTTGGCAATGTAAACTGATCAGGTTGGAGGCCAAAGGCCATATTGTTTTTAGGCATTTTTGTGCACAGTTCACATGCCAAATGCATGCTTCCACGTTTCTCCCTCTCATCTGCCCAAGCACTTCCAACTGCAGCATCTGATAAAACCTCAGCTTGGCACACAGGCTGGGAGTAAACTGATCCAGTTGAAGCTCTGTATGCACCCTTCCATGCGTCAGAAGAGATGATCCTGCCCCATACCCAAATCCGCCAACATTAGTTTCATATCTTGGTGGCCTGTTATGTCCAAAACGAAGGGACGGCTACAACGATCCAGATAATGCTTCAGTTGGCAATAGTTAGGTTCCACGTGAAAGAAAAGGTGAAAGGGACAGATCTTGGAGAGACATGAGTGGATTAGTAGGAAAGGGCACATTCACTGTCATTATTATCTCCACAATATTCCCCATTCACCATGCAACACATTTTTAGTTTAACAATTTTTCTTTTTAAGTGGGAAATGCACTCGCTGGCACCATTTGATTTCTACAAACTTTTCAACGCAAATCCTGGCTTCACGTGGTTTGCACATAGGATCCCAAATAAAGTGCTTAAAATATTGTGCAATGAGAATGACAGGCTACAGGCTGCATAGGATGCCAATATCCTTGTCCGAGAGCCCATGTTCCATCCCATCAATCCCCTCATCCTTGCCAGCACGCATCCACACTTTATTTTCAATTTTTTTGTTTTTATTGTTTCTAAACACTCAATCAGCACTCTGTAATGTCTGTGCATCTGGGCAAAATCAGGAGATTATGATCATCATGCCTCAAATCAGCAAACTCTACATCAAAAGGAGCTTCTGCAACATATCGGTCTCTTCTCCTCTTTTGTCCCTTTCTTCTAATTCTTCGTTGTAAATAATCATGGTATTTTGTTCTATTTACTTAAGTGGCAATATTTGAAAATTGTAAAAGTACTCTCTCAAAATTATAAGAGAGGTACTTAATTTGTCTCTTGTAAGGGAAAATGAAAGGTCACAAAAGGAATAGGAACATGAAGTGTCGTGTGAGGTAGATGAGGAGGCAATTCACAAGGCTATAAATTGGAACAGCTTCTTTATTCCAAGGGATCCTGGAATTTGAGAATTTTTACTTTATAGCAATTGTGGATTGTGGTTTGGATGTTGAACTTTGTATCACCAACACACGAAATAAAAGCTACATTCTTCCATTTTCTTTGCTCATGTTTTCCTCTACTTTATCTCTCTTTTGCAACTTTGTAAGTATGGTGATCAAGAAGGAACTTGGTGTCCTTGATAGATGAACTTAAAGAATTGTGTGTCTCTGGTTTGTTAGTCTCGCTAGATGCTTCATTGTTGTTTTCATCTAATTGAACGTTGAACTACTCCAGTTATTGGGTGTGAACTCTGCAATCGCCTACTCACAACAATAACCCTCCCTTTCCTTAATTCTCTCCTTTATCCATCATTGCTGAAATTTCCTCGCTTGTACCTCGTACAAACACTTTGCCACAGTTTCGATCCCTGACCTATCTGGCCACCCCACAACAGCAGATAGAATTAGGATATTTACATTCAATAATGGGAGCCTCCCTATACACAAGAAGGAGGGGCGTACCCTCGTGAGCGTTGGTGGAAACACATAATTTGTCATACGACAAAATATTTCACTAGTAATTTTTAGCATCTCCGCTGGGGAGATATCTGCCCTCGTGCACCGATAAAGATCTCTACAAAATACTAAAAAATACCATTCAGACAATCAAAAGCCTCTTTGCAATCCTTTTGAGAAATCTGCACTTTTCAAGTTCCTTCCTTCCTAAGCACTTGAGAAAAGATGGCATAAAGAAGGTACACTCAGGATGATCGTGCAGGTGGTGTTGTTGACCCCACATTCGAGGAACAACGAAGAGTTTATTTCAAAATTCCCCTTATACCGGCAAGTAGGCAAGTTCTTTAAAATCCTCTTAAAGGTCATACTGAAGAACCAGTTGTTGAACCAAGAGTCCTCATTCCTCCTAAAGGACAAAGAGAAAAAGAAATAGAAGAGGAAATGGCAGCAAGAGTGTTAGGAATTAGTCCTAACATGAATATTGTAATGCTCCATATTAAATATTATTATGTGGAGCAAATATATTAATGTTGTGAGTTGTGAAAACAACTCACGTAGGGTGTGAGAGAATTTAGGATGGTTAGTGGTTATGAAAGAATCTAGGTGGTTAGAATAACCATCCTAGATTAGTGTTTGTTATTACAAGAGTTAGAATAGCTAGCTCTTTATATATGTAACCTTTGTAATAATTAAATGTCGAATATGATTGATTAAATCATGCCTATGCGCATTTAAGCCTTCGGCTCTTCCCATAAATGGGACTCCATTTTCAAAGAGTACATGTGCCATGGGGATAGAACACTGATCCGTTGGCTTTGACTCCACCACTCCATGAACTTCCACAAGGATCAAGAAAGAACTTTCTGAGGTTCTATGGAGATAGCAAGCAACATCTTGACAATCATATCACAGCCTATGGCATTCTTAGAATGCTTCATGAAGATGTTGCAGTGGGTTGTTCATGGAAACATTGCAAAATGTTGCAGCAAACTGGTTCTACTATTTGCCTTCAAGCTCAATCATTAATTGCGGTATTTTGAAAAAGACTTTTAAAGAAATATTCAAGACCGCCGAAGATGCTCATGCACTCCTCGCTGAACTTACTCAAATGAAGAAAGAGCCATAAGAGTCAATGAGAGACTTCGTGGAAAAATTCAACAAGTTGATCAACGAGATTCATGTTGTTGCCCTTCCTACTGCAAATAATTTGAAGATGTTCTTCATGATTGCTCAAATGCATAAAGTGACTTTCTTTCTACGGAGAATTCAACAATGAGATTTAGACCATGCTCAAGAAATTGTTGTTGAGGTGGAATATGACCTAATCTTGTCAAGCAAGATCAAGAATCCTTTAATGAAGGGTAAGGCCTAGGGTTCCAAAGATGCGAGAGCTGATCAATTGTTGCGAAGGTTGGCCAATGACTTGAGGTTGTTGAAGAGAGAAGTTGCTCAACAAGCACCTCATCCAAAATGAAACAAGAACCATATTGCAAGAGCACCCTAAAGGCTTGCATTGGAAGCTCCACCGATCAATGCAATATGTGAGATCGATGAAGATGAAGAAGAAGAAAATTTTGAATCAAAGGTTGAAAATGGAGAAGAAGAATGTCCTTGCATTAGGTTTTGTGAATGCACACTTGATGAAGAGATTGAAGAACCTACAAAAAGTTACTCCTATGCGGTGTTCACTCGATCACAAAAAGAGAAAGAAGGCTATTCTGTTACTGCCCAAAACAAGAAATTGAATCCTCAAATGGCTACTCCACAAACAACAATGAAAGAAGGATCATCGAAATCTGCTTCACCATGGTCAATCGAGAAGAAACATGAGACAACTTCAACCATGAATCGTTTTGCCTATTCAAGTAAGTCTCCTTCAACTAACTTTGAAAAAACAGTTTCTATTGATCCAAAGAACATTCATGTCAAGGTTGTTGCAATCCCCGATATGCCTACCACTCCCTCATCCTTTGATATCATTGACCATTTCAAAAAATCCAAAGTCCAAATTTCCAAATACAAGTACTTGAGAACTCATCCTAAGCAACTTGAGAAACTCGTTCAACATATCAAAGGAAGTAGTTTTGTTTCATGTCCTAAAGATATCACCAGTAAAGACCTACCTCATGTGTTTCAATCCACTCCATCTTTGAACTTCCTCGCTTCCACACCCTCCACCTCCAAGAAGGTAGAACCTTTCTACATAGCCTTGTTGGTCAATGGGTACAAATTGCAATGGCATCGTTGACTTTGATGCTTCGGACAACGGCGTGCCTGCAAAAGTCTCTCTCTCTTTCTCTCTCTCTCTCTGGAAATGAAAGAAGTGCCTCTCGTTGGGACAAATCAAAGATGTTGAGGTGGCATTGACCGACTTCCCTGACAAGAAAATCGTGATGAGAATACTTGTAACAGACATGCTCGCTTCATATGTGTTACAGATATTACATACAGAAGTAATTCTTGCTCAAAATTATCTTGATAATGTTTTCTAATTTATCATGTGCCATTAGATTTTGGGTATCCGTGAGAAAGACCGCCGCCATCTCTAGAATTGGAGACTTGTATAAATGGACAAGGTGAAGCAGTTGAGAAGACAATGAGGTTTTTAAAGAGACAAACATAAGAACGTTGGTAGTTTAAATAAGAAAATTGTCAACTATGATGTATGTCGATTCACACCTTTGTGAGTGGTTTCCATTTTTAGATGTTACTAGTTTGTTAAGTCCTTCAAAGTTGATAGAAAAGTGACCAAAAAAACACTTTTGCAGGACTTTAACACATAAGACTACCCATCAAATTGTTGATAACTCGGACTCGAGCAAACCATACAGCTAAATCACAGGTTTATATTATTCTCTTCATACAAATAAATGCTTCACTCTCAAACATATTTTAGTAAAATTAATATTAAATAAGGACGTGTTTACTATGCATAACAAGATATTTCTAAGGACATGATGCATCAAGCCACTAGTGATTTTATTTTAGTTGATGTGATTATCTGAAAGCAAACCTTATTCTAATGAAACCCTGCTATTAATAAAGTTACATATAATACTACATGTCATAATTGCCAGACAGTTTAGTGCAAAGGGGTACTGAACAATCAAATGTTCTACGAAAATTGAACATTTTGGAAATCGGTACTTTCCAAAGCAAACACAATGTAGAAATCAGGACATTATCACCAACTTCCAATTTCAAATGTAGATATAAGTTTATAACGATCACCAATATCATAATATCCTATAGTAGAAATTAGAGAAATGAATCAACAAAAAAATTGATTCTCATTACAAAATACGACATTCCTTTGCAACTTCTTCTAGTGGTAAGCAAATAGTATTCTGAAAACACAATTGTCACGGCCACAGGTTATTTCAGGATGCCTTTCTTGCTGATTTCACTGGCTTTTTTCTTGTTGATTTCACAGGTGTCTTTTGGAATGCCTCATACTCACTGTCTTCCTCGTAGGCTCCTAAAACCGATTTAGATGGTTTTTTCAGATTTCGCAAAAGAGATAGATTCTCTTTTGAACTAAACTCTTTTCCCTCACAAGTCACATCCTTTGCCATGTCACAATTATTATCTTCATTTTGGCTTTCATCGTCTGAAAGATTCTTACCTTGTGTCAGCTTTGTAGACCCCGTTTTTCCAGTTGATCTTTCAATCTCATCCCCCTCAGCTACATATTCAGTATCAGTAGAATCCTGATCTTCGTCTGATGATGTCTTAGAAATTAATTTTAGCTCATCTTCATCAACTTCTTCCGTGATATCCAAATCTATTGTTGTTTGGCACCGCATTCTTCCAAGTGCAGCTGTTTTGCTCGACCTTTGTGCACGTGTAGTGCAAGGAGTAACAGATTCAAGTGTCACAGGAGAAATGCTTTCTGGTGTTTCTACACGTCTGGCCCGCCCTGCAAAGGAAAAGTAACAAATATGTCAGGTGCAGACAAATGATACCCATAGCAAAAAAAACGGAGAACCCAAATAAGTAAACCAATGGGAAAGACTTTAGCAAGATTTCTGATGCAGACTTCTGTTTGTCGTCTTTTTTGGTGCTGGTGTGCAAACTGAATCTTCAACGATGGTTTCAATGTCAATGCCATTGTCCAGTCCAAGTTTGCCTGCAGAGCAAATTCTTAAATTTTATTTGTCATCCACCAGGCATATTTAATATTCCAGAGTAAAAAATGATTTAGACTCACCAAAGATAGATTTTATTTGCTCGTCTGATAGTCCCTCATCTGGATGTGCATCTTGAGCTTTTAAACGTGCCATCATTCCTTCAAGTTCTTTCAATAATTGCTTGTCTCCTGAGACAGAGTCTGCCATGCTACACAAGGATAAATTTAATCAATCTCTGTAAATTCAGTAAATAGAGGGGGGAAATACTACATTGCAACCAGTTACATCCATGCAAAGGGTAAATGGAATTTTAGAATTGTGACAATTGGTGCATGGCCAATAACAACTAGCTCAAACCACCCACCCAACCAATACAAGAACTGCCATGGCATCTTTATTATTCAATCAAAGCCTACTGTCTTCATTCTCCCCAATATAAACCTACTGCTTATTTATTTTTTTCAAACAGAAACCGACAGAGAGGCAGAGATGGACCAAAATCCACAAGGCAACACTTCCAAAAGACTCGAGCTAGTATTTGTATTGTAGAAACAAAAGCTGCACTTTTCCCTATTTTCTTACTGGTTAAGGAGCTTTTTCATGCACTTGATTGCTTCCTGCTGTGATGAACGGAATTCAAGTAGAACTACCACTCTACATAAGGCTCCAATGTAAGATTTAACTGCAGCAGTTTTCTTTGAAGGAAAACTTGCTACCTGCAAGAGATTCGGTAGACTTCAATAATCTCACCAACCTGAAACATGTCACATGAACATTGAATAAAGAAATGATACTCAAATCATACCTCTACTCCAATATGAATAGCCAGTTCTTCCAAACCCTCATCAACCTCAGTTTCAGATTGTTTTGATTTGGGAACTTCTTGTCCATCATCTTCTTGTAGAGAATTTTGACCAGACTCTGGTCCAGCCGAATCAGCCTGTGCATTATAAAGAGGGGTCTGCAACAATTGTAGCATAAATCGAGATATTTGTGTTGCATGTTTTCTTAGACTTGAAATCACATTGCTACTTCCACTTGGATTACCATAGACCCCTGGCCAGACTGAACGCATAACAGGAACAAAGGCCTTTGAAATGCATTTCTGTAGAAAATATATATATTGCAATCAATACATATTTTAATTTCTATTTATACACACATGCACAACATGTAGAGTACACAAGCGTGTGTGTAGACTCAGTTATGCATATCATATTTGTTCTCTCTAGTTACGCGCACACAACATGTAGGCCACACAAGCACCTGTGTAGACTCGAAGTTAATGCATATATCCCATAAGAAGCTGATTAGAAACATTACATTTCACTTTACAATGTATAACAGACTAAAACCAAAAGGCAAATTCTACAGGTCTACATGTTATGCAATATAGTTACAATAGCACTGTGCAGCAGCTGATCATAAATGTGAAGATGCAATCTTCAATATGAATCAACCAACACACCTTATGTTCAGCTGCTAGAGCAGGATACTGGTCAAAGAATACAGACAAGCACTGCCTCAACCTGCAGAACCGCATTTAATTGTTGGTTTTCTTGTCTGATCAAAAACAAGTGCTCTAATTTCTATTAATCAAAACATCTAAAACGTGTCACATATTTACCTGTGCAACTCCTTAGTATCCTCACTGAAGTACAAGCATATCAGTTTGGCCAAAATTGTGGGCTGCATGGATTGAATGTCAGGATACACCTTACTCTGAAGTAGAAATTTTGCAAATCCCTCTGCAAGAATACCCCTTGTCGTTTCTACATCACCCATGTCTCCATGTTCATCCCAATCATCTCTATCCAATCCAGATGATAGAAGATTTAGAATAATTAAACCATTGTCTCCTTCATTTCCATCTATGACTTCTTCCACTGCACTCTCAGTTCCAAAATGCTGTGGCTGTGGCACACTACCCAATCCTGGCCCAATGCCTATGGCACTATCTACAACTGCAGGAGTGTGCCATATACAAAGATCAAACAATGCCTTTGCAGCCATTACCCGAACAGGTGAGGGACCATTGCAGAATGACAATCGCAACTGCCTAACTACTTGTTCTCCTGGTTTCTTCTCCCGTACGCCATAGACACCCAAGCATCTAGTAGCAGCCCTGCGTACTTCTACATTGATGTGCTTAGCCTGGTATTTCAATGAGCAAATAGATGAGGATGTCCCGAGTTGATAACCTCAGCAAGCATCAAAACTGTTACATTACATCTATTTTCCTAAATTTGAGCATTTATGTTACATCAACAAGTTTAAGTAAAGAAACCTTGTGCTGGGTGAAAAGTAGTGTATACTATGTGCTCACAACTAGCTAAAGCAATGCAAAGATGACAGAAGTTTAAATGGCATCCCCTTCACAAGACTGAGTGAACTTACAAAACGGATTTTTTCTTAGTTAAATAACCTTAAGCAGACAGTGAATGGTTCAAAATCCCATTTCTAAATCAGAAAACTCGTGATATATCAGTAAAATTAAAAAAATGCCCAGAACCCACGTGCACATCCTGAGTGATGCATACTAAGTACTTACTGCTGGCAACAACAAACCATGTAGTATCTCAGAAGCTTCAATAGACATTCCTTGAAGCCCTCGCAGGGATTTGACACTCTCCAAAAGAAGTCCTGTCACAGCAAGACAATGCATCCACTGCAAGAAATCTGCACCTCCTTCTCTACATGGCATCCCTAGCTCTGCAACAACAGCTGCAACTACATCTTCAAATTCACCTGAAGATGCATGTACTTTCTTTGCAAGTTCGGTAACTGCTCTGGCCCATTCTCTGTCCCCACCAAGACTTATACCATCACCAATGACCACGTCTTTACCATCATCTTCATCAATCACATGTTCAATTGGCTTGTGTAAGAGCTTTTGCAAAAACGAACTTGCAACCTTTCGACTAGCAGCATCAGAGAAATCCAGCATCAAGCCCAGTAATAATAACTGCCGTGATGCAAAGCGGTAATCTGGCCCTGAAAACAATCACATCATATTATTTCAAAGCCCATAAGTAATCAAGTTATTAATACAAAATCCCAGATCAAATTATTTGTGTTTTCACCATTTTGCTCACACTTATTAAGAATGGTAACAAGATAGAATCAAAGAACAAAGAAAGCTAAAAACTAAATATACAATATACACATCTTGAACTAAGCTTATACAATGTTACACACTAATCAATTACATTATATACTAAAAGCATTAAATGAATTTTCTATGCAAAGTTCTTATATGCAGTTTTGGCTAAGTTACCTGCAAGGAGATGTGCTTCCACCAACTCAACATACTCAGTGACTGTTGCAGGAAGAACCCTATCTAGAAGTTCATTTTTATCTGCAGCTGCTGCTGCATACACAACAGCTTCTGCTCCTTGTGTTGAAGCTGCATCACTACCTTTTTCCTTCATTATAGTTGCAGACAAGACACTGGAACTATCAATGATAAAAATTTATGGAACCAATAATGCAAATAGACCTGCAATTTGAGATATTTTTGTAATAATGTGAGCAGTATGGAGTTTTAAATTCTGGAGAATCAATGGCGATGAGAGTTACTGTAAATGTATGGCACAACCAGATCCTCTTTGTTGAAACACTGACGGGACAATACATATATACAGGAGTACATCAACAACGCAAATGTTGAGGCCACTCATGGATGACTTCAAAGAGCACACGCAAATAACAGCACACTACTTTCTACAAACCGGTAACCTGCTCTGATACCAGTTTAGAGCTGCCATATAATATGAGATACTAAACTCTGGATAATAAAATAAGCAATTTAAGTTGCCGCGTGAGATGTTTTTCCATAAACAAGGTTACATATATATAGTGCAGTTCTCCTATCAAAGAGGAGTCAACTCTAATCTTCAACAAACTCTCACTTATCTCTCCCAATCCCTATTCTCACTCAACAAACCTAGAATCTCTCTAAGAGATCTCTACGAGTTGTCACCAACTCATTATTTGCACAATAATAATGTTCACAATATTAAACTATTCCTAACAAGTCGGTCCTTGGAAATGCTGATAAGCTAGAGGAGGATGCTATTCTTATTGTTGTGGTCCAGGGGCTGTCAGTAAAGCAACTCACATTAAATACAAATATCTTTCTTATGTTCTAAAGACGAACTGACTGACTGCTTACAACCATAGTTACCATGTTTGAAAAAGTTCGGATTGCTCGGACGGGGAATAAAGTTCGGAAGTTCAGAATTTGACAATAGATTCTGTTCGGTTCGGTTCAATTTTTTTTACAGATTTAAAGAATATATTAAAAATAATAGTTGCCCATATTTTTATTAAAAAAAAATGTTATATTTTATAAAATACAAATAATAAAATTTAATGAAAGATCTTTAGAATGTTTAGTCATAAAGAACTAAAATAATAAAATTTTAAAGTTTAAACCAATATTTTATTAAAAGTTTAAACTAAATACAAAGTTACAAACCAAAAAAATATTAAACTCTTTGCTAAATACTAAAAAGAAAATGCCAATACACTATTACAAAATAAAAATAAAACCTAACTCAAATTTTGCCAACGATTAAAGAGCAGAAGCTGCATATTGAAACCTAAACAGCCACAGGGATAAGGGATGAAGTGTTCTCGATGGATGGCATGAAAATTAAAGATAATGCTTGCAAATTGAATGCAAAGATTGCTTCTCGACAGCTTTACACATTCAGTCAGGTCAAGTTTGCACAGTCGGTACTGAAACGAAAACACTTCTCTTTCATGCGGCAAGTCTCCATTAGCATTTTGTGAGCATGGCTGGAATCGTTTTACATGTACACTCATTCATCTGGAAATAGCGCTTTGAATCAAACAATGGGAATAACTCTTCGAACAATGCAGAGCCGTGTATTTTAGTTCCTTTTAGGTTTTCATTTTCAAGTGGTAATATTATAATATTTTTTAATTTTATTTTTTTATCCAAACTTTTAAAAAGGATAATACGTCTGAAATAAGTTGAATTTTACTGAACAAGTTCGAAATCCCATAAAAGAACAGAACCAACCGACTTTTCACCATATTCTTACAAATATGGTAAGTATGCTTACAACGGATAATTTGTTGGAGCAAGATAGTTTGAACCCTCTAAATATGCACCCAATGTATAGGCCCTAAGCTGAGACCCCAAATCTTCAAGAGATAGTGTTGAATAATAAGATCTTTGTAGAAATATTGTGTATATGTATCTGAAAGTAGTTTCACTCCAAAATAGAAAAGAAGGCATATCCCTTACCAAGAAGTGATAGAGAATCAGAGATAAGATCAAGAGATGGACATGTAAACTGAAACCTTAAGTGTCTATAAGATGTTGTGATCCACAAGCTCTCCATTTGTAAAAACACCTTTGGAGGTATTGAATATCACAACCTTAGTTTTGTGAAGGGTTAAGAAGCCCACAAAACAGTTCGAGAGCATCCAATTGTCTTTGAAAACCCTCTGGAAATTGAGGGAGTAATACAAGGTCATTTTGGGACATAATTGTCTATGCAGATTCCAAAGATTCGGCAAGAGATGGTATCCTTGTTTGACTTTGACGGTACTCCTGAAATAGTTGGAGAGTCTATGAGCTGTTTGAAACTGGTCGAGATGGATGCGGGGGCTCACCCCTACCCCCCCATATATATGGGCACCCCCTATATAGATGCATTGTCCTATCCATCCCATATATAGATAGGGGGGCCATCTATCCCATCTATCTATACAGGAGATGGGGCAGCTACTAATATTATCTTTATCTACATGATAAAACCTGTTCCCTATACTGAATTGGAAGGATATAGAGATTGCAGGGCCTATATATCTATCTACTCCAAACTATCTCAGAGCCTCATGATAGCAGATAATAAAAAGCTCTTAGATGCCAATATCACGTAACTTCTTGAACAAGTGTTTGAGCTCAATGTCTGGCCTGTCTAAAGTCTTCAAAGCAGAAAAAGACTGTAGAAGATCTGTTTTGAGCCTCCTCAGTAGCTAGAAGAGTAAAAATTAGATCAATTGTCCAGGCTGTCTTTCTTGGATAATTTTTGTGCAATCTTGATTGTCTTGTAGTTACAGGTCTGAGCTATCAGCTGATTTGTGAATTAGGGTGAATGATGCGTTGTGACCAAGAGGGTGGAATGTTTGGGAAAATAATAGCAGAACAAGTGATTCAATGCCATAATAGAGAAGCTCCTCCTAAACACTTCAGAACTAACTGCTTTTGTTTATGCATGACTTCGTAATAGCTTTTGTGACACCTCTTCAGGAAAATAAGTGTTAGGAAGCAAGAGATGGGCGGACCTTGACAACGGGCTAATCCGAAATGTCATAAAATGTATTATCATGCAAGACCCAAGCATGGGGGTCAAAAACCCTTCAGAATTAACTGCTTTTGTATGTGCATGACTTCCTAATAGCTTTTGCGATGTCTCTCGAGGAAAATAAGTGTTAGGAAGCAAGAGATGGGCGGACTTTGACAACGGGCTGATCCGAAACGTCATAAAGTGTATTGTCATGCAAGACCCAACCATGGGGGTCAATATTGCCTAGAGATTCAAAAAACTAGTGTTTCTCATGTTGGTGGAGACCATGATTTTACATAGATCATGGTTCAATAAGAAACAAAGTCTCTTGTGCACGGTTTTACATTCCTTGCAATACCAACGATTCATGGGACAAGAGGCCTTGAGGGAATCAATTTTGAATGGTTGATTATGTGCGGAAAGGAGTCAAGGGTATCTTCTCACAGGACATGGGACAATAAAATATATCTGCATGTGGCTGTGGTTGTAGAAAAGAGCAGCTATTTTAATAGGCAATGGAAGGGATGCTTTATCATCATATTGAAAGAAGGTAGATGAAGGGAAAAAAAGTGCTTTTATATGCAAAAGATTTATCAGAGAAAATGGGAAGCATAACAATCTTATAAAATCCCGATTCAGCATCTATAGCATGCACACAATTTAATCTACAAACTAAATCAGTGTAAGCCAAAACAAAATTTGTGACAAAGGAAATTGAGGA
This sequence comes from Taxus chinensis, assembly GCA_019776745.2. NCBI lineage: Eukaryota > Viridiplantae > Streptophyta > Pinopsida > Cupressales > Taxaceae > Taxus > Taxus chinensis. The sequence continues at coordinate 316,958,532 of CM034151.1, read as the reverse complement.
AAACAATTCAAGTCTTATATTCGACTTCTCCTTGAGAATGACTGAATGAATACAACAGAAAATCCTCTACTAAAGCCTTTCGTGTATCACAAAAAGTATTTATTGGAGAAAATGGGAGGCACAACAATCTTATTAAATCTTGTTTAAATAATAACAGCTTCAGGAATAAAGTTCGCAATCTGCAATTGTATCATTATAAGTTAAACCAAAATATGTGACAGGAATTTGGGGAAAACAATTCAATTCTTTTATTACCTTTCCTTGAGGATAATAACATGAATACAGCAGCAAATCCTCTACTAAAGCCTTACATGTATCACACAAAGGATTTTGTTAACAGTACACTGAATCCTTAAATTTCAATCCTCCATATTCAACTGTATGTTACATTTATGATTCTTTGTGTACAACCCTACATTACTATCATTTTACATACATTTCACATTTCTGACACTTTAACTTATACTCTGCTCCACCATGACCGACATTATCGAATTTCAACCTTAACTTTAAAAACGAAAATCAATAAGTCACCAACACATTAATGGTATATACTATATCCTAATGACACGCTAGCCTAGACTATCAACATTAATTAACTCATTACACGACTGACCAAGCTCGCCTTGCTATGGTACATGGCTATCAACAAGCTTATGCCATAAACTATAAACAAGGTTATGCCAAAAACTATTAATTCATTTTGTGACTCTGACCAAGCTTGGCTAGTTATGGTACATGGCTATGGACAAGCTTATGCCAAAAACTATTAATTCATTTTGTGACTCTGACCAAGCTCGGCTAGTTATGTTACATGGCTATCACCAAGCTTGTGCCAAAGACTATAAACAAGGTTATGCCAAAAACTATTAATTCATTTTGTGACTCTGACCAAGCTCGGCTAGTTATGGTACATGGCTATGGACAAGCTTATGGCAAAAACTATAAACCAAAGGTTACCTTTGACAGATATCGCCATTGCGAAGTTGCTAGTGATATGGCCACCAAAGAGAGGATTTAGACAATTGTATTGATTTGATTTCAGGATCGAAGATTCCTAATCAAGTGGCATACAAATTGAGTCCTTGGTGGGATAAAGACTTGGGTTGGCAGAGTTAAGAGTGATTTGATAAGTAGTATGTTAGAGGGGGTATGAGTCCATGCCATCAACATTGATGTTGCCAAAGAGGTTAAGTTGTGAATGCGTCTGTCTTGATTCAAGAGCTTTGTTCAAGATTACATTGTAGTTATTTGGAATGATTGGTTTGCTGGAATTTTAATCTAGTTCTAAAGTGTTTTCAAAAACAGAAATGGTGAAATTGGAGTCAGAGAATCGATGATTAGAATATTAGTTTTGAAACTAGGGAAGGAATGAGGGAGCCTCCTTGATGATGGAGGAAAGGAGGGTGTATTGGCGACAAAATTTCCCATAGAAAGAATTGGGACTGAGGAAGGAGACAGTTGCCGAAGATTGGAGGAAAGGAAAAGGTATTTAGATCCCATTGTGAACGGAAAGTGTATGAGAAGCATGCATGAACGTCTTACACAAACATGGCTTTTTGCTCACCTATTTCATTACATCGGGAGTTACATTCAGGAATGTTTATACATTACTTTTGAACAATCATTTGTTCTTATTCTCACAAAAATAAACACACAAAAAAATAATGCCACAAATTCATTGTGTGGCCCCTTCGCTTGCGGTTGGCAAGAGGTCACTGATTAATCTCCTTCCTCCGCTGCCTCCTTCCTCCATCGAATGTTCCTGTTAACTCAGCAGAAAGTATAGTTGAGGACGATACGGGGTCGAGGGGCAGAGCCCCCGAAGCCAAGAACGGTTTTCATTTTCATTTTCCCTTAAAAATTAAGTGTTGGATTACACCGAAAATGAACTCATTTGTCCTTTTATTTTAGTAACAACTTTTCGACTCAATTTTTATTTATTTTATGGACTCGACTTTAGACAACTCACAATTTTGAAAATGACACTTTTGACATAAGTGAGAGGACGCAACTACAAATTCAAAAAGTAATAAAATGATATTACTTTTTAAATTAAAAAAAAGACTTTGAGACTCTTTTGATTTTGACAAAAATCACAAATTAACCTTAAGAAACACTCATACACAATCTTATTAAGGATGGGATACATATTTGCTACAAACCAAACTAAAGACCATTTCTAGAAACAACACTGTATTAAAAAACAATTAATAAACATCAAACCGGTGGCGTGGAGCACTTGGACTGCACCGTCTTGTGGAGAGATTAATATCCGTCTATATGCACTGTGCAGAATGCTAGAAAAACGTGGACGCGGATTTGAATGGTGATACACATTAAACAGACTCATGTCTTTATCTTTGGATTTGCAGGACTGTAGCATCCAATGCAGAGTAGATAAGACAAAAGCATTTGGAGAAATACTCATGTCCAGCTCGGAGTGATTTCACTATGTCAGGAGGTGAGCTATCCCGTTGCATACGTTGAATCTTGATTCACAGAGAGGGCTTAGAGGTGCAGAGCAACAACGTATTGAGATCCAAATCAAGCCTAGTTTAATGGAAATCCAAATGTAATGCTTTGGGAAATCTAACTTAGAATAGTCAAAAACTATGGAACCAAATAATGCAAAATAGACCTGCAATTTAGATATTTATTGTAATATGTGAGCAGTATGGAGTTTTAAATGCTGGGAGAATTCAATGGCGATGAGAGTTACTGTAAATGATATGGCAAAACCAGATACCTTATTTGTTGAACACTGACGGGACAGTACATATATACAGGAGTACATCACAAAGCAAATGTTGAGCCACTCATGGATGACTTGCAAAAGAGCACGCAAATAACAAACATATTTTCTACACAGGTAACCTGCTCTGATACCACTGTTAGAAGCTGCAATATAATATGAGAAATAAACTCTGGAATAATAAAATATGCAATTGAATTCATCTGAGATGTTATTCAATAAGACAAGGTTACATATATAGAGTGGAGTTCTCCTATGAAAGAGGAGTCAACTCTAATCTTAAACAAACTCTCACTTATCTCTCCCAATCCCTATTCTTACTCAACAAACCTAGAATCTCTCTAAGAGATCTCTACGAGTTGTCACCAACTCATTATTTGCACAATAATAATGTTCACAATATTAAACTATTCCTAACACTTCCTTGTTGAAGAATTAATTAATTCATCATTATGGCAGCTCATTCTTATATAACCTTCACCATTCTATAATTAATAATTGTCTCTCCTATTATTGGCAATTAATTAATTAATTAACATGTTTTTCTCTTCAATTTGAGTGCTTATTTTTTGCATGCTCACAGTTACCATTAAATAAATTAAATTTATTTAATTTTAGCTCTCTACTTCCAATCCACATTGACTTCACAGTGTGCTTTGACCTTATGCACCAAAAATAGGAATTAATTCCATTAATTAATACTTTTAAAAGTATTCTCTCCTCAATATGGGTCGCACTTTTTTGCATGAGAGGGGCTGCATTAAATAAATTATATTTATTTAATTTTAGAATTCTATTTCTAATTTTCTTTATCCTTTCATCATGCATTGACTTTTCCTCATGCTTGAGCACCAAAATTGGGTGAATAAATATTAATAAATATTATTCAATGCATTATTATTCACCCAAGGTGGGTCGCACTTTTTGGCAAAGGTGAATTCTATTTTTAAAAGTCAATTTCTAATGGGATTATTCACCCTGTACCGCAGCTCCGAAAATCCCATGATCCACTTAAGTTGTTTGACTTTCATAATGGGATTTTTTACCCTGCAAGACAGGTAAGAAATTCTCATCAATGCCTTAAGTGATTTTATTTTATTTCACAATGGGAATTTTCACCCTGCAAGGCAGGTAAGAAATTCCCGCCTGCCTGCTGCCTCTAATAATCCCATCATGACTTAAGTGGCTTTGCCCCCATGGGAAAAAGTACCCTACTAGGCAAGTACAAAATCCCCACCTGCCTACTGCTACCAAAAATCCCATTGTAGCTTAAAACCTTCTTTTCCCAAAAATGCGACCTGCCCAGAAGAAGCTTTTTCACACATGACTTCGTCTTTTCAGAGAGAACTAGACCCCCTATGACAAATTTCTTCTGGCATAACATCTGTAGATGATCTCCAGATACTCCAGGCAACAAATCAAACTAAACTGGCAAAGGAATTGACCTAGAGAAATTTCACAGAAAACAAAACGGAAAACACCAAAAATGCAGAACGTTGCCAGAAGTCACAGATAAAGCCCAGGATCCATTCCTGGTTAAAACCCTACTGGTATATGGGAATATTGACATGTAAGACCTCAACAGGGTTTAACCGGAGCACAATTTACCTCAAATGAGCCTCAAAATAATTAAATAAAAATTTCTCGCAGGCAAACCCCAACGATAGAATATAACAATTTCGGGCATCTGGGTATTTGGCGAAATTGGCTAATATGACTCTTTGGGAATATCTTGACACAATACAGACACTTTCTAGCAGTTAAAACACGAAACGACCCATTATTTTAAAAGAACGAAATTTTTTAACATGGGGTAGTCTCAGATTTCAAGGTGAAATCTGGGGACACCAATCTTAAATATATCTATCTAAAAAATATCTAATACCCCCCAGATTGCACCTGGAATCCAAATCATTGGTATCAAAGACATACATTACAAGTATCGCAATTGGACCTTTCACGATTTCATTAGCCTTATCTATTTAAGCCCATTGATACACGTTCTTAATATTGTCCCTTGAATCTTCTGCCATCCTTTGTTTCAGAAGAATTCAAGATTGATACAACAGCGACAGGAAACAGAAGAACATCTTTGTTGGAGGATATCCTTAACAGTGCCTTCAACCAGCAAGCAAAAGACGTGACAGGCAAGGTTTTGAAAATTGTTTAGAATATAATTTCATCAACCTCTAGCAGTTTGGGTTCCAAAGCACCATTGAATCTTTAGCCATCATTTCTTTCTTTCTTCCAGGTGAGTACTTGCCAAATTACAAGCCAAGTCAATCTCCGCACATACAAAGACTCAAAAGAGTCTGCTTGTCACAACTTGCAAGTTTATGTAGACTGAGTCTCGATAGGCAAACTTGCCAAGTCTGTTGTTTGGAGGATGGTTTTTAGATGTTTGAGACCTAGTTGGAGTTGTTTGCTTTGGTGTGTATAGGCCTATGCCAAGCTAATGAGGTCTTGGAATGAAATGTATAAGGATGTGTAATGTGTTTGTATGTTGACATGACCGACCTTAATGGTCTTAGCCGACCTGCGGTCACTTATGGGGTGTGTCAAGTATAGAAGTGAGGTGTATTGACTCATTTAAGCTAGGCTTAAGAATGGAGATGTGAGCAAGCTAGAGGAGGTGAAAGAAGAGGTTAGAGGGCTCAAGGGTAGAGCTGAGAAGAGGCATGAAGAGTTGAGAAGAGTAGAGGAACAAGGCTTAAAGGTCACTTGACCTAATTAGCATATGAAGGTGCAAGTTTGAGCGAAGTAGGAGAAGAGTTTGTTTGAGAAGGTTGAGTGGTGTGAACTGACAAAGTGATCACAATCAATTGTTGGAGCAACCAATACTCAAGTGATCTTCATCTTCAGGTGGCTGAGTTGGTGCATGGTCATCTTAGGAGTTGTAGCCTCCTTGTGGGGTTGGTGCCTCACTAAACTAGGGGTTGGTGCTCCTTGTAGGGTTGGTGCCCTACTAAATTCATGTGTTGTGTAATATATGCAAAGGTTCAGTTGGTTTTCTTCCCCTTGAGGGTTTCCCACATTATATCTGGTGTGCATGTGTTCTATCTTGTTTCATGTACTTGTGGATCGTTGTCACACAGTTAATAAACTCACATTAATTATGTATGTTGGATGGATGCTTTGAATGATCTAAGTTAAGGTAAATAAAGTAAAAGTTTTTGTATGATTGTTTCACCCCCCTCTTAGTCACTGTGCTTCCAACAAAGTTTGCCTAGAAAAAAAAGGGATTATAAATATTTTTTAGAAATCTTAAAAACAAATTATTTCTTCAATCCTATCTTTTTGAAACGAGTTGAGGACAGATCATAATAAAAATTTCGCGTGATCCTGAGGCATCTAGTTGTCTCTATAAGCCCTCCAGAGAAGAAGCCACGAGAACTACATCATCCGCAAAAACGAAGAATAGATATCAAAACCTGGTGTAGGAGGCACCTGTCACTTTCCTGAATATGCTCATGGAGAAAAGACTCAAGCTCGTCAATGTAGATCCCAAATAGGGTTAGGGAAAGGGGGCACCCCAGCTTTAGCCCAATGGTACTCCTAATGAACTTCGACTCTCGCTGGGAGGTGTGAAGGCGGCGCAAAACATTCTCGTACAAACGCATCTATTTATCTATATAGGTCAAAGTCATTTTTGAATTAATGTCAAGGTCATTAATTGATATGCACCCCAGCCACCAGGTCGAGGTCGCCCCTATATTACCCTTGATAGGCCTTAGGGGTCGGGGGTTGGGGGTCACGCCCCTATATCCAAAGGCCCCCATGTGAGAAGGGTCTCGAAAATACCAATGTCATGGAGCCGATAAAAAAGTACCTCACATGGCACCAAGTCAAAGGCTTTTCGAAAATCCACAAAGCAACAATAGACCTTCGACGAGCGATGACGTGCCTCCTTAATGATGGCCCAGAGTGTGAAGATATGGTTAGTAGTTTTGTGATCAAACAGAAACCCAGTTTGCCTCCTAGCTTTAATGTTTCTCCGCTCTAGCTCCTCGGATAACTACCTATGTAACATTATAGCATAAAGCTTGGAGAATGTATAACCCACCATAATGGTCCTATAATTATTAGCGTCAGAGTTGGGACCCGATTTGTGAATCAGGTGAATGATATGGCATGCCCAAGATGGCGGAAACTCCAAGAAAACCACGTGATTGAAGAGGTCAATCAAATAACTACAAAGAACCCCTTGACCAAGTTTGAAGAATTCTACTTGGAACACGTCCTCATCCATTGCCTGGCTACAATTCATCATCTTGATTGCCTCTCTGATTTTAATGTCGGTGAAAAGGTGACACAAGGAAGGTGGGTTGTCAACCTGGATAAGTGGTTGTCCGGGAATATCATAAAGACTGGAGGTGTGAGAGAATATGGAATTGGAGTTAAGTTCAAAGGGAAGAAATGAGTGGCGGGGGAAAATGGTGCGCCAAAAATGTTTAGGAGAATGCCGAAGAGACTCACATAAAGTTTTTCTGCACTGGGAAATGAAGAGGCATTTTTTACGGCGAAGGAGACAACAATAAGAGGCCTCATGGTATGATAGGAGGGAAGGGCCTAGTTAAAGGCATGTCGTAACTGTCTGTGGAAGATTTTGCACTCGTCATCATACCATTTGTTCATGGGGCAAGTATTCTGTTGATGGGAGGCAGATGAAGGTCAGGTGGAACTAGGGAAGGACATGAGGGAGCCCTCCTTGATGATGGAGGAAAGGAGGGTGTATTTGGCAGCAACATTTCCCATAGAAAAGAATTGGGACTCAGGAAGGAGAAGTTGCCGAAGATTGGAGGAAAAGGTATTACGATCCCCATTGGTGAAACGGAAAGTGGTATGAGAGAGGCCATGAATAGGGCAGCGATGGCGGGAAGGGGGGAATGTCGACATGAAGGGACATAGAGAGAAGGGCATGATTGGTAAGGGGAATGGAAGAAATGGAGAAGTGGTTGATAAGTGCTAAGGAGCTCTGGCTGGAAAGGACATAATCCACTACACTCGCACCACCACCATGAGGTCGACATGTGAAGAGATGCGAATCAGGAAAGCAAGTAATCCCATTGAGGATGATTAGCTCATTTGATTCTCCAAGCTGCAGGAAGTGCAACCCATAACCAGTGAGAGGCCCTGAGTCATCATTTGAAGTCATGTGCAAGTCTACTGTCTCTAGATCAACTATCTGAGTGCACAACATATCCTCCACGCGGTCATGCATAGGAACTCGGATTGCTCTGGTGCGGGCATTGAAATCATCCAAAAAATGACTTCTCCAACCATTGAGTACTAGGCAATACTATCATACAATTCTTTAACGGGATAAGCATTTGGACTATATCTTCTAGTTTGCACAATTGGAGGATGTCGGTGGGGTTTAGTTAACACACATCCTAATGTAGACATCTCTACAATAGGGTTTTTCACCCTAAGAGTTTGGTAGTTGCATCGATGTTTATTTAGAATCTATTCATCTTTGGCAGGTTTCCAAAGAGATCCTACTCTGGAGGTGTAAGGTCTGTGTACAAGCAAGGCACCCCATCGTAACCTCTGATGCCAGTGGGAGGTCCTAGCCTCCTACCTGTGTCCATGAGTACCAATGACAACTCGTGATACCAGCTAAGAGGCCTCATTTTGCATGACTCTCGCGAGTCACCATTGTTAAAGACTTGGGGGTCTGCAAAGACTAGGATTCCCATCAAGCATTTGTAAGGTGACGGGAGGGTGTTTGTTAGATGACCCCCAAGTGATTTGTTGTTGATTCTGCCATCTCACATGAGTCATGCCCAGTTTTCACCCCTTCCTGGCCCGTCAATTTGATTGTAGTTTGTAGTTTGTATGGTTGGCCATTTGGATCAACACTTAAAAATTACATGGGTGCTATCTATTTGAGGGTTTTGGAGGTGGGGCATTGCTTGGACATCTTCACGATTGATGTCAGAAGTCTGTGAAAGAATTGAGCTAGATGATGAAGGAATATAGATCTTTGGGGATTTTGTATAATCTATTGCCCTCGTTTCAGTTTGAGACAGGCTCTCCAACCTAAAGTCAACAAGGGCTATGGGTTCTTAGTTCTTCTTAAGAGACAATGCTTCCGCCATATCCTTTGAAACCGATTACTTAGAATAGTATTGGTTTCATACGCCAGACTTTACTTGGTTTCTATAAATTTTGAAGAAAACAATTGCATACCTTCTAAGCAATTCGCTTTCAAAGCATCCCTTGTTGGAGTCACACCATTCAAGTCTATATGAACATGCATATTCCCCACCTCAAAGGAATTTTCATTTGGACACAATAGATCCCTTGAATCGACAACTTAAGTAATATTACACCATAATTGAACTACAGAAATTATTATGCCTAATACAAATATCTTAAATATATTTATCTGAAAAACATCTAATACATATGTGTTGCCCCCAGATTACACCTGGAATCCAAATCATTGGTATCAGAGACATACATTGCAAGCAGCGCAATCGGACCTTTCATGATTTCATCAACCTTGTCTATTTATGCACATTGATACACGCTCTTATTATCGTCCCTTGAATCTTCTGTCACCCTTTGTTTCAAAAGAATTCAAGATTGTTACAACCACAACAGGGAAACAGAAGAACATCTTTGTTGGAGGATATCCCTGAGGATGCCCTCAAGCAGCAAACAAAAGACGTGACAAGCAAGATTTTGAAACTTCTTAAGAACTAAGAATAGTATTTCATCAACCTCTTACAGCACAAGTTCCACAGCACCATTGAATCCTTTAGCCATCATGTCCTTCTTTCTGACAAGTACTTGCCAAATTACGAGCCAACTCAATCTCTTTGAGTACAAAGACTTGAAAGTGTCTACCTATCGCAACTCACAAATTTATACACACCGTGTCCCACGAGGTAGACTTGCCAAGTTTGTCTTAAAAAACAAGAAAAACCTAAGATATTGATACACATACCGTAGAGGGCCCAGTACGAGTACAACCAAGTACAGCCAGAGCAATCCGAGTATGTCCATGTATGTTTGAAGACATACCCAAGAACCCGGACCACTCCGGTTGTACCCTGGCAATATCTGGGGCATTTCCAGGCCCAAAAAATGTTCTTTATTTTATTTTATTTTCAACATTATAAACATAAAGTGCAAAAACCACTTTAAAACACAATACAAACCCTAAAAGTCAAAGAGATAACATAAAGCAAAGAAAAACAACTTACCTCTTGTTCCCTCGTTGCATACTTACCTCTTTAAGCTCTCATTTTGCTCAATTAGGTTTGATACCTCATCAAGAAACATTGTTGTCATTTTCATAAGCTCATTCATTGCCAAGGTGATTGAGGTGCTTGATAAGGGGGCAAGGTGTGGGTGGGGAAGGGGGAACGGGTCGGTGTGTGTGGGCGAGGACGATGAGGAGGGATTCTTAGAGTATTCATTCAAGGTAAGGTTTTAACTTCCATATTTTATTTATTTGTTGTTTTCATTTTGTTTTCAATCTTCACACACTTCATGCATGTTTTATTGTTCTATTGTTTTCATTTTAAAAAAATTAACTATATATCATTTATTAAATTATTTAGCAATACATACAGCCTATGTCCTCGGGCCTAGAGTTTATCCATTGGTTTATTCCCTTATGGTGTTGGTTTTTATACTTCTAGGCACAACTAAAGAAAATACTATTACAATGGCAACAAGTTTGACCCCTAACCAATTCGAGTTCAAATTAGATTTCAATTCACCATTATGGAGGCTCATCACATGCTAAAGCAATTTCCAGGCGATGGGTGTTTTGTTTGGTGATACCATGATTGTGAAGGCGCATTCAAAGGCTCATAAAGGCTTATATAGTTGGGTGAAAGATCACGTATGTGTAATACCAAATCATGGCATTAGAACTTGCAAGGGAAGGAAAAATGTAGGGGTCCCAACAACAACAAAAAATTAGTACATTAAGGAACAAGAAGATGCAAAAGCAACATGCACCATGAAAATGGGTCATCTATTGTCAAAAAAGGAACTTCTTGATCGGCAAGGCCACCTATTGCCTCATCTCGTACTAGCTCCCTAATTGTTGTCCCAATACATCCATTTGTGATGTCACCCTCCATACAAGAGAGCCCAAAAGGACCAGTAGAAAGTTCCTTATAAAATGAGAGAAAGGATGTCGCACATGAACACGTCACACAATATGTATATGCAAATGGTTTGTCATTTAATGTTGTCAAGCCACCATATTGGCAAAATATGGTGAAAGCAATCAACAAGGCCCCAAAAGTACAAAGGGTCAAGTTATGAGAAGCTCTGCACCACCCTATTGGCAAAAGAAAAAACATGTGGAAACCTCACTGCAGTCAATTAGAAAATCATAAGTCGTAACAGGGGTGTCCATCATTTCTGATGGATGGAAAGATCCAAGAAACCAACCTTTGATCAATGTGGTTATAATAAATGGTGAATGTTTTTAAGAGCAATAAATTCTGAGAGGCATGTGAAGGATGCCTGATTCATTACCAACATCCTCATCAAAGCCATTAAGGTGGTGGGGCCTTAGAACATTGTACACATTAAGAAACAACATTAAGAATTGAAAAGTCGTTGGGGTGTTAATGGAGGCGAGGTTTGAGCACATTTTTTGGACACCTTGTGTTGGCCCATTCACTCAACTTAATGTTGAAAAAGTTGGCCACTAAAATTGAGTGGATCAAGCAAGTGTATGTCACGGGTGAAGAGATCTAGATGTTTGTGACTAACCATCACCAATCGTAAGACATCTTTAGATCATTCTCACATTTGGAGCTGCTAAAGGTAAGGGAAGTTATCTTTCTTTTATTGATAATGTAAGTTTTTTAAAATATAGTACTAAAAAGTTTTCAGAAGTTTTTTAATTTAAATTTTTCGTTTCTAACTAGGTTGTTGAGACTCGATTCGCATCACACACGATTGTCTTGAGATGGCTTGTGAAGGTGTGAGAGACACTTAGCAAGATGGACACTTCCAACCTATAATTGTTTGGAGGCAGTCAAACAATGAATGAGCCCAAAAAGTGAAGGAACTGATCTTAGATGACAATTGATGGGATCATGTAAAATAATTGTTGAGTTTTACCAAGCCCATTATGAGCAGCGATCAAAATTGAGCCCGTCCCAGCCCGTCTAGAGGCCTCCAACCCGTCAGAGAAGGGAAAGTAAAAAATTGGCTGTAAAAAAAAATTCAAACTTTACAAATGACTTGACATATTAGAAGTGTAAATTTTTATTCAAAATATCAACAGAAAGGTTGAATTATGAACTGCTTGTCAATTTTAACTATTGTCAATGGTCATATCACTTCAGCAGGACTATGTGATGGGATTAAAGTGCATGTTGGCATTGTCACTGGACTGTCTGATTTATAAATGGTGACCAAATAGTGAAAACCCACACCATGAAATATTGTGCACTAATATTCTTGCCTTGATTTCCTCTTTTCCTATTAATTAACAGATTGTTGCGTGGTGAATGAAGCATATTGTGGAGATGATAATGACATTGAATGTTCCCTTTTCCTGCTAATTCGTTCATGTCTCTCCAAGATTTATCTCTTTCACTTTCATTTCATGTGGAAGTTGAATGGAACCCAACTAAAGTTGCAAAACTTTAGCAGTTTTTGGATAGTGCAGTGTGCATGAGACATGGATATCCTCACGACAAGCTCACCATTTCCTATTGCAACACACACAGCTCCAACCTGATCAGTTTACTCCCATCCTGTGCGCCGAAGTTAAGGTTTTATCAGATGTTGTAGTTGGAAACACTTTGGCAGACAGACATGCAAAACGTGGAAGCATATGCTTGGCATGTGAACTGCTTAACTGAATACCTGAAAACAATGTGGCCTTTGGTCTGCAACGGCTGTAGGATATACATGAAATGGGTTTGTTGAAAAAGCTCAGAAACTTTCAAGCAAATACATTCGCAGGTGTAGAGCCTCCTACCCTTTGCCAACTTCCTCCTAGCCTGCGCCAAAATGAGGATTTGTTAGATGTTTGGTTGCAAGTGCCTAGTAGTCATGTACGCATAATGGGGAAGCTTGCATAAGGCAAGTCATCTATTGGGTGAAACACATCAGAGAGAGATGGTCTAATGGAACATGCCCTAGCCATGTAAGCTTCATTTTTGTTTTATTTTTAAAACGCAAGCTGGCAGGTTTTGTGGAAAAGGCTGTAAATATTTCAATGGCATAAGTGTTGCTTATAGCATTCCACCTAGAACTGAATATTATGTCTGCTTGGTTGACATTCCCTTGCGGTGCTGGCTATCTTGAGGGGACTCTAATCTTATCATCAACGCACCAATCAAACCTGTGGTGATTGTGTGGTTGTGTTTGTTTGGTTCCCTTGAATAACACGTAAGAATACAGAGTTACAATAATTTACATTGACTCTTCCTTTGAGCTGGATTGCCATAATGTTGTGACTTATATTCTTTTGTCAAACATCTATTCATAAGTACACAGGTCAGGTGGGGGTTCATATGGTAAGGAAATCAATGAGGGATAGAAGGAATTAATCCTCTGCTGCCATAGTGATAAGTTGGAAATTTCAGTTGGATTGTTAAGTCATGCCCTGGGACAACCAATGGAGTTGTCATTAACCTCCGTGTATGTGTTGACTGCCATACTTCAACCAACTTTATCTCCAAGATCACCTTTAAGACTAGAAGTTGGCTCTTCCCACTCCTTTTAGTTCCAGCTTGTTAAGATATCTTAATATGGGTCGTGGTGTGCAAGATGGGTCTGTCCAAAAGATCTTCAAAACTTTGACTCAACATGTTTGGCCAGCACACTCTCTTCTTGCCTGAAAATGAGAGCTTCAAGGAAAGGGTGTTTATTAAGGCACTTCACTACCGTTCGACTATATGCCTCGAAGAGACATGATCTCGCGGTTTGTGTTGGTGGAAAGACCTGCCCAAAGGGCAGTTTTGAAAAGAAATGGGAATCCGGAGTCGAATTGCTTCTAGCAAGTGTTTCACCAAACTCTGAAGCGGAAAACACTTACTTTTGTTTCCAGGCATGGTTCATCTCTCCTTATCTTTCATAATTCTCGTACTTTAGTTTTTCATTTGCAACGAAATATAATTTTAAAAGCTTGGGATTATCATAGATTTAATTTTTTTACATTAACTTGTTGCAAAAGACCTTGAACTAATAATTCTTAAATCTTCCCAATTAGGCCATATAAAGACTTTGAAATTACTATACTTCAATCTTCCCAACTAAGCCATCAGACTGTCAAAATTGTGGGAATATGGGGTATGGGAAGTTCATAAATATCATGCTTCCGAAGAATATATACAAGTTACAACGATAAATGTGCAGATATAGAAAGGTTCAAAAAGATTAGTGTGTTACACAAAAAAAATTGAAGGATATGGGTGTCAAAATCGTGTCATTTGAGAGTATGAAGCAAATTTTGGTTGGCATGCAATATTACAACCCTTTATAGTGAATGGATTTGACATGTAGACTTGATTTATCCTTGCCATGTGAAATGTTAAATATTAATGATACTTTTCATCATGGAAGGGCTAGTCAAATATTTACCCTTCAAAATAAAATTTTGACCAGCCCTTCAAATTTGATCACTGATTATGAGTATGATTCGCTTTACTGACATAGATAAGTCATGTCTTAGAGAGATATGTGTTGGCATCGACTCAATGATTAAGAAGATTAAGACCATCATCAATGTAAAAGAGCAAGATCTCAAGGAAACATTTTTCAAATAAGTAAAATCATAACTCATTGAGTGATTTAACAAAATGACCACCCTATTACATTTGACTACCTTTGCATTGACTGCTAGATTCTACAACTCAAAGATCCTTTCTTTGCCAACAAAGGTGGCGCCATATAGGGATGTCGAAGATAGTGAAGGGTAATATGTCAATGTTCTCTAGTGTTCCTTGATCCTGAGGTCAAGGACATGGTTATGCCTAAGTTTGAAAATTCCATAACCTCCACAAGTCATAGCCTTCAAGTTGGCTAGATTTTCTGCATAGCACAAAACCTAGACAGTCATGAGATAAACCTCCCTCATTTACCAGTGAGACTCCCGTGTCAGATTTGTCAATTAAAGTATGCTAATATCTATATGGGGTTTTACTTTAACTGTTCAACTCATAAACCATAGTCGTACAGTTCTACAGCAAGTAAGCAGCTGTTTAAAGAAAGGAAATATTTATAGAAGAAAGGAAAGGGAATTATATAAACACAGAGAAGAAATGGGGAAGATGTGCATCCCAATCAATAGATAGCAAGGTTGATCGCATGCACATAGAAGAAACCAATAGATATAAACACAGAATTATGAGCAAAGGTAGCTCTAGATCTAGATCTGAAATAACACAAAGTTTATTTAAAAGATCTAAGATATAAAAGCTAGAAACACAATACACCGTGACACAAAGTTCTCCAAAAATCTGTTCTTGTATATTCCTTTGCTTCAAGTGGCTATCAAGAGTTTCAGCACAAAGTCTAGAACGCAAGTATGCTGCTTACAAATTCCGATCATTAATCTGGAGGTTCTTCTCCTACTTATAGAATGTAGAAGGGAAAGTACAAATGGGAAACCTAACTGAACTGAAACATAAACAACAAGTAAAGATGACATTTGGCAATCATCCTCCACTAACTTCTCCTTAAGTGACACATGTATCACTTAACTAATAGAATTGTTCCACATGACTTTAAGTAATGGTTTCAAAACCAATAACTTTAAGGTCTTACAATTTCATCCGGGAACGTGGAAAATAGAAGAAGAAAGAATAGAAGAAGAAGTCAAGCCAGCTGTAAAATTTATGTCTTCTTTTTGTTCTGATATTAGATATACTTATCGAACATGTGATTCAGCATCTTCCCATCTGTTTTAGCCACCGCTTCCTTTTCTGTCCCGAACTGCAGCAATCCTTCATTCAACACCTTGATACATGCTTCCACATCTTCCAAGCTCGGCCCGAACCTCGCAATATCTGCCTGCAGTGCCACCAGTCTGCTAATGGAATTCATCGTGAAAGGCTTAGTAACTCCATCAATTCTTCCTTGTACCATCATAAGGGACCCTTCCAGGGAATTAGGCACTTTGCTAGGAACTATCCATACGTATGAAGTAACATCTCCGACCACTTCCTTCTCAGTGAAAGCAATGATATGGTCTGGTAGAGACGACATCTTACTCTCAAGTGCCTGTATCCTCTTCAGCAAAACTCTGCAGATCTCCAAACGGAAAGATACTGCAAACTCCAACTGCTTCCCCTTCTCAATTGATCCATCCGGTACAATCTGCTCTGCAACCAATATTTCTCTCGACAGCTTGTTGATCTCGGCCAAAGTACTCAGGTTACTCTCAGCAACTGTGTTCATATCTACTATGCTCGTCACCAGTTGCTTCAACTGATTTGCTGCATCATTCATAACCTTTAGGCGGGTTGGCACCTCTCCAAGTTGTACAAAAGCTTGATGAATAATCAAATTCTTCCATTCGTCAATAGCTTTCACCTGATTGTTTGCATCCTCCATCTCCTGCATAAGATGATCACTCACCTGCTCTGAAATGCGCTAGGTGGAAGGTTTAGCAACCTTGGCTATGATCTCGCACAACTGAGATACCTGCTTCTGAAGCTCGTCCTTCTCCACCTTTTCTCTGTCAAGCATAAGAAATAGAGCATCTATCAATGTCTGTGTATCCTGCTTCAATCCTTCTGTGGTGGCTTGACCGATGGGTAGTCTAGTTACTGCTACATCTTCTGCCGTGAGCTCATCCTCCTCCTTTCCTTCCGCCGGAACTGACATCTCAACAAACTTCTGCCCCGACTCTTCGATGATCAACCTTGAAGTTACCTTAGCAACCTTAGGCCTTTTGTCTTTCTCGCCTAGACTCCGGAGTAGCTGCAAGTCATGCTCCTCCAAGTTCATTTCCACTCTAGCTTCTGGAACCAACTGCGAAGCCAACCATTCTGAGAAGTTACTTCTCGGAGAATGAGAAGTTGTTGAGTGCACTACTATCTCCCGCTCTGTTTCCTCTCCATCAGAAAGTGCTACAGTGTTATGGCTGCCATCTTATAAATCATCCAAGAACAAAGCTCTTTCAAACTCTGCCATCTGCAGCTTCAATGTCTCTTCCGAAAGAGGTGCTGAACAGAGTGGTTGAGGAAAGCAGATGAATGTTGCCGGATTTAGTGGAGGCATGGAAGTGTCCCGCTGAGGTGCAACAGTTGGCGAATTATTAGATGCTGGAGAAGCCGGAACTAAAGTCATAGCCGTGGAAATGATCTTCTCCTTTGATTGAGATCTTCTGTGTACTTTCAACTTCTCAAACCTTCTGCTGCTTTCTCCTTCGTGCTTCCTCTTGAAGGAATCTCCTGCGCCGAAGTTGCCCGTGACTTGATTCATCAATGCTTCATCAAGGCAATATCCCTTCGTCAGCAACCAATTTGAAGTATTCACATTCCCATTTGATGGTAAGTGTAAAGTAACACATTCCCATCATCTTTAAGATCCGCAAGTATCCGCGCTAGTCCAAAGTCAAACACTTGCCATGCTAATAGCCTGTTGAAATCCCTCTTTCTAACCTCGTACTCACTTTTGCACTTCATCCAAAAATCCTCTAATGAAGGCACATGTGTGTACTCCTGGGAGATTGTCTTCCTGGCTACTCCAAATGGATCGAAGTTTAACCGTGCAGGGAAAAACTTTTGCTCATACTCAGATAATATCTCCGTCTCCATCCTTCGAGCTCTATGAATGCTCTGGCAGCTATAATATCCCACAGTGATCGAGAAGAAGCCCGTAGACTTGTGCCGTTTCGACTGAAGGTCGTATATCTCCACAAGTTGTCTGCTCAGCTCCACGGTGATCAATCTATCATTCAGATATCTAGGTAGCTTAACCGGTTCTCCAGAAAAGCCAGTAACCCTGAGGTATATGAAATTTGCAAACTGAATGAATAGACTGCCAATTTTAGATACAGCTTCCCACATTTCCTTGCTCACCCTGTTGGCTTTTAGGTCCCAGTCTAACCTGCAAATGAATTCGTAGAAGAATCCATCATTGACCACTTTGTTCTCGCATGCAGGTACAATAAGTTGTGGGTAGCACTCGAAAATGGGGTCCTTAGAAAAAACGCCGCATCTATCCAGCTTGGAGAAGACGCCTTGTGAAGCTGCAACATACACCAAGTAAGAAGTCATTTTGAAACTGAAAGTACGCTTCACGTTCCGGAGCTACTCACCAATGTTGTCGCTAATGATTTCCGACCAATTGATTATGGAATCAACCTTGTTGACTTTAATGGTCCTGATGAAAGCATACATCCATGTACGGAAAGTGTGAGCATTCCCCTCGCCATCAATCTTGTACAACAATTTGACAATATCATCAACCTCCTGCACCAGATTGGACCGCGGGAGAGTTCTTGGGAACTTAGAAGGAGATCTAGGCTTCTTCATGTATCTGTTGTTCATTATGTTCACGCAGTCAACTCTATGCTTCTCCCACCTGCTGCCGGCATCCTGAATGCTAATGGAAGTCACGACCTTTTGCGCCGAAATCTTCAAACAATAATTGATGAACTCTATGTCCAACCGAATTATTGTTTTCCCCGTAGCGTCTCGCACTGATCTAGATGAAGGATGGTAAGATCTAGCGCACTCCATAACAAATTCTGGCAACTGGGTTGTGTATGGAAAAGATGCATCTCGAATAATTCCACTTGCTTTTAACTGCACGCATGAGTGAAGTCTTACCTACTCTAGATCTATCAATCAATTCGGAAAGGGGTTTCGGACCTAGATATGTGTCTCCTATGTCTGCAAATTTGGAAGTGATGCATGACTTCGTTGTGCTTTCTTTTTCGTCCCTCTTTGCCGTGGCTTTGTCTATCTTTGTCGACGCAATTCTTTTTCTTCTTATTCAAAACTGGTGCAGATTTGGATAATTCTTCATATTCGGAAGATATATTCAATGTACTGAACATTGATTAAAGCTCATTTTCTTTTGTAAAGCACCTGTAATGAATTTCTGCAATTAATTCAAACAAAGATAGCAACCGGAACATGAATAGTGAATTTTAATCATTAAAATCTGCACTATTCAAGCCTACTGCCCCAAAAATTGATGTTTTATTTGCATGCAAAGTGAACATGAATTTTTCCAACTTCACCTGAGCACCTGTATCACTTATGCAAACAATTATCCAGACACAAATCAACTCCTTTCAACCTGTGTGCCAAAATTGGAAACTTTTAGCATTGATTTCACCTTCTTTTGAGCAAAAATCCTCTTCAAATGGGGCGCACTTTTCCTCTGGGCTGCACTTCTTTATCTATGAATTAATTAATTCACCCTTATGGCAGCCCATGCTTATATAACCCTCATAATTCTATAATTAATAATTGCCCCTCCTATTCCTAGCAATTAATTAATTAAAAATCATGTTTTTCTCTTTAACTGATGTGCTAAAATTGCATGTTTAAGGACAGCCATCAAATAAATTAAATTTGTTTAATTTAATCAACCACTCTTCACTCCACTTAAGCTTCACAATGTGCTTTAACCTTAGCCACTGAAAATAGGAATTAATTTAATCATGTAATACTTTAAAAAGTATTATTCATCTCTCAAATGGGGCGCACTTTTTCGCATGAGGGGGCTGCATTAAATAAATATTATTTATTTAATTTTAGACAATCTATTTCAACCTCATTTATTCCCCTTTATCCTTGTTGACTTTTCTCCATGCTTGGGTGTCAAAATTAGAAGAGAAATTAATTAATTTAATCACTTTAAAGGCTGCCTTTATCTCCTTAAAGGGGTCGCACTTTTTGGCATGAATAATTCTATTTTTAGGAAACACATGGTAATGGGATAATTTACCCTGCAAGGCAGCCCCGAAAATCCCATTGTCACTTAAGTCATTTGACTTTCATAATGGGATTATTTACCCTGCAAGGCAGGTAATAAAATCCCATGATTCACTTAAGTGACTTTTCTTTTATTCCACAATGGGAATTTTTACCCTGCAAGGCAGACAATAAATTTCCGTCTACCTGCTACCTCTAATTTTCCCATTGTAACTTAAGTGACTTTTCTATCATGGGAAAAAGTACCCTATTAGGTAGATACAAAATTCCCACCTATCTGCTGCCTCTAATTTTTCCATTATCCACTCTAATTCTTTGTTTTCCAAAATGCGACCAGCCCAGAATAGGCTTTTTGGTGCGCGACTTCGTCTTTTCCCAGTGAACCGAACCTCTGATGGCGACTTCCTTCTGGCATAACGTGCATATATGATCCCAAGTTACTCTAGGCCAAGAATCAAGCCAAACTGGCAAAGGAATTGATCTAGAGAAATTTCACAGAAAACAAAACGGGAAAACACAAAAACAGAAAAAGTTGTCAAAAGTCACAAATAAAGCCCAGAACTTATTCCTAGCTAAAACCCTTCTAGTATATAGGAATAATGATATGTTCGATCATAACAGGGTTAAATCGGAGAGTGAATTGCCTCAAACGGGGCTCAAAATAATTAAATACAAATTTCCCGCAAATAAATCCCGACGACAGAATATAACAATTTTAAGCATCTGGGTATTTGGCGAAAATGGCTAATATGGCTCTTTGGGAATATCTTGACGCAATACAAGAACTTTCTGGCAATAAAAACACAAAACGACCCATTATTTTAAAAGTACGAAATTTTTTCGGATAGGGTAGTCACAGATTTCAAGATGAAATCTGGGGACACCACTTCCCACTCTTCAAGACAAATACAAGATAAGATAAGATAAGATAAATATATTAATGTCCAACAAATGACCACAAAAGTAGGTCAATGGGACTACAGCCCAAACAATATACAAAGTGCGAGCGGGGACAACTCAAAACGAGTTCCCAAAAAACAGAAAAAATGAGAAAAGACAAAGCAGAAAGGAAAATCTGAAGCCAAAAATACCCCCACAGGCGGGGGCAATGGAGCTAGAAGGATTCTTATATGTGGTGGTATAGACATAGTCAATCATCTATGTACTTGTAGCCTCTTGCAATCAAGGTCTTATCACAAAAGATTTTTATTTTTTAATTATCTTCCCTTTTTGTTTTAACTTTTTCAAATTTAAGTTTGAGCATTTTTTTATAAATTTTAATTTTTGCATTGATATAATTATCTTATCTTACTGATTGAATATGCCTCAATATGTTGTGAGTTCATCTTCCTTTGAGCGCAACTGGAGCACATATAGCTTCATCCACTCACAAAAGCACATTCCAACTTGTGTCTTCTATCCCACAAGCAATCAAAGTACAAAGAAGGGTTGACAAAACAATAGGATGTTGACCTAGAGAGTGTTGAGTTAATGACGTGGAACTAGAGTCTTCTTTGGCACCACAAGACCTACATGCACAAGGGGGTGCTAGTGCTATTGGGAGTGCATCGAGTCCATGTGGTTCTAATGATCCACGTTATGATGTTGATGTCAATGTTGAAGCTCTCAATGAAGAGCAATATGATAAATTTGATGAATATTGAATCCTAGTTTGATCATTGGTGTAATAATTAAATTTAATATATTATGACATTATAAATAATAATTTTCATTCGTTATTTGGTTGGCTTTAATTTAAGCCTTTAACAAATTATGAGTAGCTTTTTTAGTTATTTAGCTTATTTTGTTGTTGATATGCATAATATGTGGTTAATTCATATTTATTAGGTTGGAATTTATATAATTTTTAATTTTTTTGTGCGATCGTATCCAGGGCCCAAAAAAAATTTGTATCGATATCCAAAATATATCAGCAACTTAGGAGGAAGCAATTAAAAAATATATTTAAAAATTTGAAAAAACAAGTTCTGTCTATATTATACTTTTTTAAATAAAACATCTTTGTTGGAGCAAATCCCTGAAGATGACCTCAAATGACACACACAAAACATAGCAAACAAGTTTCTAAAAATTCTGAAAAAGATTACAATTTCATACCTCCTAAGGCATTGGTTTCACAACATCCTTTGTTGGAACCACACCATTCAAAGTCTATGCGAGCATGTATATTCCCAACCTAAAGGAAAGTCTGTGCAAACACAACAAATCTCGTGATTCAACAATTTAAGTAATATTACACCATAACTAGACTACAAGAATTATTATAAATAATATAGATATCTTAAATACATTTATCTAAAAAATTCTAAGAGAGCAATTTTGAGGCACCTATCTTGGATTCGCCGCATACTACACTAATTAATGAATCCATTACCTTCACCATGAAATTTCCATTGATTGGTGATAGATGACCATAATTAAGTTGCACCACTACGCCAAGCTCAAAAAAATTGTTTGCAAAAAAACAAGGCCGCATATGCCCAAGATATCTCAGTTCCCCCATAATCAAATGCTAGAGCCCCGAGTGCAGACAGATGAGAAGAGACTCAACATCCACTCGATACAAATTTGACTATGGACATCAAAGAAATTCACATATCCACTTCAAATTCTACCCCGATCATAAATCTTCTGGTTTATGAATTCGCTTTGATCAACTTAATGCAGGAGGAGAAGCATCAATATGTAAGTTCATTGGCGCCTAGTCATCTAGAGAAGATCTAAGATTGAGGATTGAACAAAATTACAAGGATTGGCCTAGACCACAAATTTTGTGGCTATCAAAAGGGTTCTTTCAACTTACCTTCCAATCACCAACTGACATGGATAGGATCTTTATTGCAGGACCATGGTTTAAGAATGTTGGGTTGTATATGTGGCATTAGATTCCCTTATTTAACTCTACCGAAGAGTTGATTGGCAAAGCCCAATTATGGAATAGGTTATACAAGCTTACTCCAGAATTCTAGATAAAAGGTACTCTGAGGAAAATTATGTAGATCATTGGCGATCCTATTTGCATCGGGCAAACAACCAAGAACCGTTAACTCTACCTATGCTAGAATCTATGTCAATGTCAACTTGACCAAGCCTATATTACAAGAAATTAGACTTTGTTCTATGTCAGGATCCTAGAAACAAGATCTTGATTATGAATGCTTGCCCTTTTGATGCTTCAAATGTAGGAAAATTGGTCATAAGATGTGTACTTGCCCCTAAATTCATAAGCATACCTAGAGACTTACTAGAAAACACAATTGATCCCAAACTGAAGGTGGTGAAAGTATAGTAGCAAAAGGAAACATTACTGGAGCAACAAAAAGTATGGAAGTAGAAGGAAAAATCATTGGAGCAACAAATTCAAATTCAAAAGGAGGCTCTTCCCTCATATGAGCCCCTACCGAATATGACAAAGGGGAACATTCAGGCCTTGATTGTGAAAGCAACATAACTTAGGTTTGAAGAGCAGCAAGGGCTTGTTTGGGTACAAATATGCCCTTACAAACTTAAGCTCCCCAAGAAATAGAGGAGGATTTAAGGTTGTTACATCCAATGAACTACAAATAAGGCACTAGAGGTAGCTGAGGATGATGATAAAGAAAATAGGGAGGAAACCACATAATGCTTAAGGCCCCATGTGGATCACATCCAAGGAACTATAGATATGCGCCCACAGACAATTGAGGATGATGATAAAGAAAATTTGGAGGAAACCATCCAATGCTCAACGGATGGGAATACCCAAGTAGGCAAGAAGTCACAGACATCTAAAAATATGATGGTTGAAGGAAAATTCTAGGATGACCCTCCCCTGCTTTTGGCAAAAAGAATCAACCCAATGACTCTTCGAAAAGTGCTTCAAAATGGAAATAAAATTCTAACCTCCCCCACTTTGAAATCAAAACCGAATATTGGCTCCCATTTAGTGGCCAATAGGAAGCCACTTGCCCTAAAACTACAGTTGGAAGCTCTATCAGTAGTGAAGCAAGGCAATCACAGGACATTAGAGATTTTTGGCATTGGTGAAAGGGTGGGACCTTTCACCCAAGAGTTATGAAAATCCTAAGTTGGAATGTCACAGGATTAATATTCCCTGACAGGAGTCACTTATTAAAGTGACTTCTTGAGGAGGAAAAACCAAATATCCTCTTCTTACAAGAGACTAAGGTAGATAAGGCTGCATTTGAATCGATAGTTTGGGCTATTTGGAAGGCCTAGGACTCGGCAATAGAGAATACTAGAGGGAGTTTTGGAGGATTAGTTGTACTCTAGCACCCCAAAATTCCAAAAGGTATTGTCATCTCCCAATCTCAATCTCCAATGCATTTATTATTTGAAGCTTATTAAGAAGATTTAGATTTCAATTGAATATTTTTAATTCTTCCCAACACTCTTTTTCGCTATTAGTTTCAATGGGATTTTAATGCCATCTTGTATGTACTTTAAGGCAAAGATAGGAGGAAACTCAATCCTCCCTCCTAGTGCTTTGAACTTCAATAACTTTTGAATCAACTGTGATTTACCTAATATTGAACCTAAGAAAGGATCATACACTTAAACTAACCGAAGACTAAGAAATCAATCTATCTTGGACCAATTTCTTCTCATCTCTAATTAGGGATTTGAAAATTATAGATTCAATTCAAATATTTTGCTATTTACAATCAAATCATTGGCCAATCTCCTTGATGCTCAAATTAGATTCTAAGCCAACAAGAAACCCATTTTAGATGAAATTTATGTGGTTTCAAGATCCTAATTTCGAACCTAATTTTCAAAAAATGGTGGATAACAAAGGAGAAAGGTTGTTAAAGATTCACCCTAACCCAAAAGCTGAAAAGTGAAAAGTGTTAAAACAAACAAAAAAGTTTGGGAATTTACTTTGCGCAAGAACTCGGTAGCAGGAGAGCTTTCAAAGGTCCAAAAAATGTCATGGACAAAGGAACCTTGACTAACAATCTAACTAGGAGAAAAGTTTGATGCTACAACACCGATAAATACTTCGAATGGATGAAGCTCACTAAAAGCATAAATCTAAGGTGAATCAGCAAAAACAAGATAAAAAGAAGATAAATATCACATTAGCACATTCCTCCTAGCCATTTTGAGGGTAACACAATGACTAAGTTGGTTGGAGGACATGTTTATATTACTGGGAGAAGGATTTTCAAATGTGGCTTAGGTTGTCATGGCAAAAATCTTGAGTTTTTCATGCTACACATTTTGCATGACAACAAAACCATATACAGTTAAATCTCACAACCCACAACATGTGAATTTGTTAAAGCTTTCATGCACTTTAATCCACATTGTCTCCTTGTAGACGGCTCCTCAAAAGCAAAAGTCTATTAAGCGTGAGCCAACAATGCAAGGTGAAGCCCATGTTCAAAAATGGGCCATAAGAGAATTGTTGGGCAATAAATTTACTAAAATTCTTGACAAAGAAATCACCAATTTGTGGATGAGATTCTAGGTTGAAAATTTTGGCATTGTAGCCAAGGAGCTGGAGGACACAGACCCAGGTTAATCTATTGAAAAACCTCTTGACCCAGGTTAATCTATTGGTAGGTGGAATGCATATGAGATGGCTCAAAATCTAAATGAAGTTAATATCTTGGCTAATGTTAAGGGGTTTTTGCTTCTACATAAGGATCACACAAATTTAGAGGCGGTCATGGGTGTAAACCAAGAGGAAAATAATTTACATTTTCATGCCATTCTAAAAGGTTTGTAAGAGGCCCTACAAGTGCAAAAGCATTTGGCTAAGGCTTTAAGCACCCATATCTCCCTTGTTGCTCAAGAGGAATTGCAATTGTGTCCTTCTGAGCCTTTGTTAGAGGACGAGCCACAAGAGGAGGTAATTGTGATTGATTAATGTGATGTGGGTCTAGGCTATTTTCTTGTTTTTTGGTGTACCCCAACAACGAGTAAACAAACCGAGTAATTCACCCCAGTTGCCTTGGGGGTTTGGGCTAGGCCCTATATTGTAAATCTTATAATACCAACAAACAATACCATGTACAAACTTACATACAAAATAGAATATATGTATCTTTGTTAGGAGGTGAATGTGAAATCTAGAATTGTTGTGAATATCTAGCAATGGCACACATGTAGACTAGCATAGTCCGTTTTTTGACACTCCATCACTGCACAACACAACACCTTGGCACTACATGACATGACACTATATGATTCAGTGCACAAAGATTAGAGGGATTCTGCAAGTTTCTTACAACATGGTCATCTCAAAGCGATTAAGGGAGATGTGTTTTTAGGCTTGTTGTCAAGTTTGCTACTATGGTTGAAAGTGGTGAAATGGATTGTCAAAATTTCGTTGAATGTGTTTTCTCTCTACTTCTCATAATTTGCATGATAACATGCATTTTCATTTGTGGGTCTGTTGAACACTTGTTTAGCAGCCCACCTCTTCTTAATTGCTTTTTTGCTGGACTAGGTCCCTCTCCCAAGGTAAATATAGCAAAAAAAAATGTTGTCAACTCATTGATTAGAGTATTTTATGATATCATGCAATGTGCCTATAAAAAATGTATGTAAATGAAATAGTGAATGTAATAAAATTGAGGACAGAGTGTACTTTTGATAGCCACTCACCTTCATTTGCTTCATTCTCTGAAACTAAAAACTGTCTGAGACTCTGGCTTTCTTTAATGTGGATCATTCCAGCTTTCAAAAGCTCCTGCATCACAGCTTCTCCTACTGATTCATTTGTCTCCACATCAAGATATTTAAGTAGAACAATAGGATCAGCTTCGCAGCACTTTATAAGCCATGCATCTTTCATCATTTTTACACATTCTGCTGTCACAGCTGGCACTCTGTCTGCGAGCCCCCTTCGAAGAATTGTAGTACGAAGCTTGATACTGCATCACATTATCAATGCAGATCATCAAAATATCTTTAAAAGTTGAATCATTTCGTATTTAAGAAGAGAGAGTACAGTACCCAAGTGTACCTGAGGCTTTGAAGTGGAAACTTAGTTGCCAAAACTCGGTAAGCAGACTTTCGCACAGAGTCATTGACATCAAGTGTCCGTTCTATAATATCCAATGCAGTGGCATTTGAAGGAGGCAGTGATAACACTAACATTTTACGCACCTCCTACATATCACAACTGATGTTATTACTTTCCTGCATGACTCATCCTCATTAAGAGATCACACGTAAAACAAACCCAGTTCTGTATTGTTTCCAGATTTTTGGCCTCTGGAAACTTCGAACTATGACTAAAAATAAACTGAGGCATTTACTTATGGCATAACCCAAAAAGTGGACACAACAACATGCAACATGCAAGTGTCTTGTAAAATCCTCTTTCATTTATAACTCGTTGAATGAAACAAACATTGGAAAGAGAAGTCCTACTTGAAGGACTACATACAAGAAATCTAATGTGCATGACAAAATCTGACAGATTAATGGATTTGAACCATCGAACATATTTCTCATCAAATTCATCAGAACACAAATTTAGAGCAACAATAAGAATACGTGAATTACGTATGTGACTTTGACAGAATTTATCATCTTGTCTATGGCTTGCCAAACCTAACTGTTTTAAAAACTTACAGCATTTTGCTCGGAAGATAAAGCTTCCTTATAAAGATCTACAATGTTTGCATTGTCAATATCATTTGCAAATCGTGCCAGGGCACGAATAGCATAAACTCTGACAATGGGAACCTTATCTTGCATCCTCCTTTGCATGCAATCTATGACCTCATCCCAAACTTCGTTGCTCACTTCTGCATTATCTGGTAGCCTCATAATCACCTATATAAAGGAAACAATATGAAATGTAAATAAACATCTTCAAAGTCAAAGCTACATGCATTTCTACTATCTGACAAACATTAAGAAAACAATTAAGAATATAATGCCCAATGTAGTCCTTTATTCCAGAGCAACCATCTGATATTTACAGAGTTGAAGATCAGTGGCCAGCACAAGTTTCCATGCTGATATGAAGTAAATTTGAATGCAATATTCAATGAAAATTTACATCAAGAAAACAACAGATGAAAATTTACCTTGAATGTCTATTACTTATTAATTTTGAATCATTCAAATTATAATGCTTTAACAAAAACAGGCCATAACGCTCAACTCAAGTCAAAGTGCAGTATCCAGAAAATCACTACTAAAAAGAATGAAAGATGTGATTAGGAATCCCAAGACACTGCATTCAGTGGTCTCAAGTATAAAATCACCCAGATAATGAGGGCACAATTCCAGATCACCGTTTCAGATGGGGCAGAGTATAGTGGTCATCAAATATCATTATGATGCTCAACTTTGACACTCCCCACTGGATTTGAACACTAGACTTATCACTGAATGTCTGAGGAACCTTTTGCAGAGAAATGATCTCGTGGATATCACATTTTCCGAATTACATAAGGTTTTAGGAGTAGCAGCTAAACTGTAGTATATCCATCGTTTTTTTGATAAACATTACAATGTAATGACAAAGAATTCCTAAATTGCCAATATGTTTTGGATACGGGTATGGATACGAAGTATCCGTTATGTGGATACGGCAAAAAAAAATTGGTCCTGGAAACAGTGTTGGATATGGCCGTACAAATCATATATAAATATTAAAAAATATATAAATTTCAGGCTAATAATTAGGAATTAACCACATATTATGCATATGAAAAACAAAACAAGCTAAATAACTACAACAAACTACACATAATTTCATTGAACTTGGGCACAAGCATCCTCCCCACCACATCTAGTTGAGGTGTTTATTACATTTATCTCATGCATGCTTATTTTTGTCCTTGTTTTCGATGGCTTATATTTGGTACCTTCCATAGAATAATGCTACTGCAAAAACTGTA
This sequence comes from Taxus chinensis, assembly GCA_019776745.2. NCBI lineage: Eukaryota > Viridiplantae > Streptophyta > Pinopsida > Cupressales > Taxaceae > Taxus > Taxus chinensis. Next base: position 316,929,994 of record CM034151.1, on the reverse strand, counting down.
ATTTGTGCTGTAATTATGTATTAAATAATTTAAATTTAAAGCAGAAAAAATTTATTAAATTTATAAAAAAAAAACTGTTTCAGGCCTGGAAATGGCTGGGCAGGTCTGAATACAGCTGGATACATCTGCAGACATACCCAACCTACCCTGACCTGCCCAGCCATTTCCAAGGCATTTCCGGGCATGTATCCAGGCCGTACCTGTACCGGGTACATTTTGTACCCGTACCAGGTGCCCTAGGGGTGGCGTTTCGGTAACTTAGAAGAGTGCTTGTCATATCACATGGTAGTTAAAACTCATGGTGGCTGCTGCATACTTTCAGCTTCCCCTCTCCAGTAGCCACTAAAATGTTTTCTCCAACACAATATACCCTCCATAATTTACATTTCTGGAATTAATCACATATCATGGAACCACATGGAACCTAATAGAAGCAGTAGTCCACTTCATAGGACCCCTCGATAACTTTTCAGGCTACAATGCTTGGACTGCACATTTCAAGGGTAAGCAAATAACCGTAACATTATTACACATACTGCTCCCATTTGAAGAGGAAAGCAGTTTAAATTTTGAGAAAGTCCTTTCCTCAGCTATGTTTTCAGTCTTCAGACAGTTTCAGAGCCGAAAAAGAAGCAAATGGTACTTAATTTATGTTAAGTGAGAATTACTTTGGATACTCTCAACTCAAATATAAAAACGAGTCTGAGCTAACATAAATAAACAGGATTAAAATTTATCAGTACTGATCAAGTTGCCTAAAAGTTCCCTCCCACCTATCACAATAATAATAAATAATTGCAGTAAGCACGGTTACTAATTTATGCATGAATCAGCCTGCTTACTATACAACTATCCCAAGGAAGTCTATCATAACCATGCCCTCAATATTTTAGCTTTTTTACCTAGCCATTGAAGTTGCAATACCACTAGTACAGATATCTTAAATACATTTATTTGAAAAATGCCGATAGAAATCAATTTCAAGGTTTTTATTTTGGATTTTACACATATTACTTTGCTAAATGCTTAATAATTTCATTATAATATGTCATTCTGGTTGCAGAATAACTTCCTTATTAAAAGCTTTGTTCTTCCTTTCTCCGGTTCTAATCACTTTCCAATTTCTCTTGATCTCTCCTTTGATTTGCCTCCACGCCGTTCCCCTTTCAAATTTGAAAATATGTGGTTACATGATTCCTCTCTTAAGCCCCTTGTCAATCTCTGGTGGGCCTCCTTCAACGTCAAAGGGACTTGGATGTTCCAACTCTCCAAAAAGCTTTCTCTGCTAAAAGACAAATTACAAAGCTGGAATTTTTCGAGTTTCAAAAACATTTTCCAAGAAAAACTTAGAGTTGAGCAAGAACTTCATGTTCTGAATGATTCTATCCTCGCTCAAGGGATGTTCCAGGCTGATTTCCTCAAAGAAAAATCTCTTCTAAAGGAATTGGGTGTTCTCCTTCTGAAAGAGGAAACTTATTGGCGTCAAAAATCCAGAGAAATTTGGCTAACAGATGGCGACAAAAATACAAAGTTCTTTTTTGCCTCTGTTAAAGCCAGAAGAAATCTCAACTACATTTCTTCTCTCAAGCTTGATGATTTATCTCTTGCTTCCTCTCAAGCCCAAATCAAAACAGAAGTGGTGTCTTATTTTAATAAGCTCTTGAACAACTCGGCTTCCTCCCTTAGAGCGCAGTCCACCTTCCTTCTTCAAACCCCGGTAGCTGTTACGAATGCTGACAATGACCTGCTTCTTTCTCCCTTCTCCTTGGACAAAGTTCGAAAAATTGTTTTTTCGATGAAGAGAGATAAAACACCTGGTCCCAATGGTTTCCCTGCCTCCTTCTTCTAGGATTTTTGGGATGTTGTCAGTTTTTTAGTTTGGAAAGCAGTTGAGGAATCAAGGATCGTAGGTAAGATTTTAGGAACTCTCAATCATACCCTCATTTGCATGTTTCCTAAAAATTCTTCGGCCGAATCATTGGATGATTTCAGACCCATTTATCTTTGCAACACAACTTACAAAATCATTTCCAAAGCTATTGCAAATAGATTAATCCCTCTACTGCCTGGTTTCTCAAGAACAAAGTGGTTTCATTCTTGACAGGTCTATTACCGATGGGATCATTATTTCCCATGAATTGATTCATACTCTTCATACTTCCTCCCGTGCTGGCATGATGTTGAAACTAGAATTTAGCAAGGCCTATGATCATGTCAATTGGAGGTTCCTCCTCAAATATCTGCAAGCCATGGGTTTTTGTGAGCATTTTTGTAATTGGATCTTCAACTACATTGCTTCTCCTCGTTTCTCTGTTTTGGTTAATGGTTCCACGAAAGGCTTCTTTCAAAGCAGCAGAGAATTAAGACGGGGGGATCCTCTATCCTCCTTCCTATTCACTTTGGTTGCGGAAGCTCTTAGTCGCAGCATTAAATCCGCTATTCAGGAAGGTTCTCTTAAAGGCTTACACATCACTTCCAACCTTCCACCACTCTCTCATCAACAATTCGTGGACGACACCTTTCTATTTGGTCAAGGGACCATCCCTGAAGCTAAACGAATTTCATCCGTTCTTGATTCTTATTCTTATGTTGCTGGTCAGGTGTTAAACTTCAATAAATCTGTTATTTTCTTTTTTAATGTTGCTTCTAGACTTCAATGCAGGATCAAAGCAATTCTTGGCTTCTCTGTGGGAACTCTTCCACATAAATATTTGGGAATTCCACTCTTTCACGGCACTGGCAGAGCGCATCTTTGGAACAAGCTCTTAAACTCTCTTTCCACCAGACTTCTTTCTTGGAAAGGAAAATGGCTTTCTTTGGCCGGTCGCGCTCTTTTAATCAATTCTGTGATCCTTTCTATTCCTATCTACACGTTATCTGTTTTACAGATCCCAAAATTTGTTCTAATCAAAATTGAAAAAGTGGTGCGCACCTTTTTATGGCAAGGTAACAGTGATGAGCGCAAATTTCATCTTGCTAATTGGGATTTGGTCAAACTTCCCAAGCGCATGGGCGGTATGGGTATTCTAGATCTTGCTCTTCAGAACATTGCCTTAGGGGCTAAGCTTGTTTGGAATTTCATCTCTAATGCAAAAAGGCTGGCCTTTCAAGTTCTCTCTCATAAGTATCTCAGTGGGCATCGCCATGATCTTTTGTTATCCAATTCCAAGCTCCCAAGAGGCTCACATATCTGGAATTTTCTCTGTAACTCTAAATCCCTTATTGCTGAGGCGGTCACCTGGAACATCAACAATGGTCAGCTCGTTTCTTTCTGGGATGAAAGCTGGAACGGATTCCCACCCCTTAATCTTTCTCCTGCTCTCAATGGTGTGATGAACATTACAAAATTGGCCTGGGGTACTTTGGTTTCTAACTTCAGCGGCCAGCACCCTGACGGCTCGCCTTCTTGGCTCTGAAAAGATATCTCTTCCATTGGGGCTTCTACCCATGAATCCACCCTCCTCAACGATGCCATTCAGGACAGAAATGCCCTTTATCTCAGCAAAGACGACAGTTTAATTTGGCTTGGGGATGCTTCGGGCTCCTATACGGTGAAAGCTGGTTATAATACTCTCATTTCACATTCCGGTAAAGGGACTCCATGTTCCCTTGGATGCTGGCACCCAAGCATTACTCCAAAAGTAGCCTATTTCGGTTGGTTAGTTTTGAATAAGAAGGTTCTTACTCAAGTCAAACGGTGTTCTTGGGGCTTTTCAGGTCCATCCAAGTGTTTATTGTGCGGTGCAGCAGAGGAAGACTTGGATCACCTCTTTTTGTTCTGCCCCTTTGTATCTTTTTGTTGGGATTGGCTTCTGAACAAATTATGTCTAGCCTAGGCTCATTGTAATAGCATTGTAGCGACGCTTTCCTCTTGGCCGTCTTTCAATGTCAATAGTTTGTTCAGCTCTATCTGGTGCATCAACCCGTACTTCTTGCTCTGGCATATTTGGTGGGAATGCAATCTTCACCTTTTCAAGGAGCAAGCTGTTGATCTTCCCGCTTTTCTCAACAAGCTTGAAATGGCCATTTCGGAGCGTGTTAGTGCAAACTGTCTTTCCTTCTCCACCTTCTCTTCCAGGGATTTCTCAATCTTGCACTCCTGGCCTCTCATCAAGCTCCCCAGACTAGGATCAATTGTAAAAAAAGGGCTCTCACAAATTGAAAAATCCATCCAAAGGAAAAGAGCCAGATGGCATCCCCCCCGTAGGGTCATTGGAAACTCAATTTCGACGGCGCCTCTCGAGGTAACCCAGGTAAATCTGGTGCTGGTTGCATTCTCAGAGATGATCGCGGTAATCTCATTAGAGCAGGCTCCTTCCCACTCAAAGAGGGTACTTGTAACTCTGTCGAAGCCCATGCTTTACTGGAAGGGGTCAAGATGGCTGCTTAGCTTGGTTGTCCCCTTCTTTCCATCGAAGGGGACTCCCAAATCATTATTTTTGCGGTATCCAGAGGTTTATCCCCCTCTTGGAAAATTAATCTTTTCATACCACAGATTCTCTTTTGGCTGGCCAAAATCCATTCTTGGAACATCTCCCACAACTTTCGAGAAGCAAATCATGCGGCTGACTTCCTTGCAAACTACGTCATCGATCATCCTACTGTCAGCATCATTTCTGGTTCAGCTCATGATTGGCACGAACTGTCGATCTTCCTCTCCCATGATCGAGCTTACTCGTCCTAGTTGTCGGGCAGAGGCCCCCCTCGTGCACGGAGGCCCTCTTTATGCGAATTGTCCTTTCCCCTCCCTTCTCGGCGGCAGATCTTTGTATCGCTTCTGCAGGCGATTTTTCTCACGCGGCTCTTGTCTCCTCCGTCCAGCTCACCCGTTCTCTGCCTTCTTCATTTCTTCTTGGGATGGGTTTCCCCCGTTTTTCGCACGGTTTCTGCACTTTTTATGCTATTTTCTCCTCTTTCGGCGTCATCTCTTGTTCGGCTTCTTTGCTCAGTGCAATCTTCTCTGTCTTCATGTCTTTTGTTGGTTTTCCCTTCGTTGCGCTCCACGGCCAATTTCGGGAATTGGCGGATTCCTCTGCCATTGACCGGCGATGCCTTGCGATGGTTTTCAAATTCTCCTTACAGGAGGAAGCCGAGGCTATCGAAACAATTCTAGGTGATTCCTTTCGTTTTCGTGCCCGTCACCCGCACACTGACTCTGACATTGCCTCTGTGTTTGTCTCTTTCTGCCTTCTTCTTCACTCGGATTCTACTGATGTTGAACGCGTAGCCATGGACCAAATTTACGCAGTCCATCGGGTCAGCTTGCACGACCAACTGGTTGATTTCTCTCCCCCAGATCCCCTTCTGTGGGTAGAGGAAGTTGATGAGCTCGCTCTTGGCTCTGGACATGGCATTCAGTGGCTATGCGGGCAATACCGGGACTTAGTGACATTTGCTCAAAATTTCCATCCTACTCTTGATCAGCGCTTCCTCCCTGTGGTTGACGTCAACGCGGCTCTCTTCCCGGTCCATTCTGCGGTCGACCACCTGAATGAACTTAAGGATCGTGCCAGTTCCACCTTCCATCTACTGCTTCAGGCCACCAACTCACGCGCAGGATCCTCCTTGGGTTAGCCTGCTCGCGCTTCAGTTGTCCTTTGGTCTCGGTTGTTGTTCTGCTCCTGTTCGGCGTTCACTTCTTTGCACGTCGTTTCTTCTTCCTTCTTCTCGTTCTTTCCGATTTTCTTCTCTTCGCAGCCTCCCCTCTTTTCTTCTTTGTTGTTGGGTTGGGGCCCTTTCCCCACCAGTTCATAGCTCCGGTCAAAAGCGTTTATCAATCAAAAAAAAAAAAAAACATTATAATATGTTCATATTTCTCATAGAGCGATGAAACACAATTTTTGTGGAAAAAAGGGCCTCAAACTCTATGGTAAGACCAAGATATTACTATTAGTATTTTTTGATTGACTTTTCAAAGTTACAAAATAAAAAAACTTTTAAATGACAATTAAGTAGACGTAAAATTTATGGTCAAGACTACCTTGGGACAGTAAAATAGACATTAAATTTAATATAGAAAATAAACCTTACGCGGTCACACCATCGCATCCCACCCCTTGCTGCCATTGTAGAACACCTATCGATGTAATCACTAAATTTTAAATGATATTCATAATAAATTTTGAAAAAAACATTGCTAATATAAAAGTCCTACTCTGGAATCAAAAAAAATCACGGACATCAAAATCTTTCAATGGATATTTCAAATTTCACCAAAGAGTAGATATATGTCGAATTGTAAATGAAACCCATAGTAATTCTGTTTCACAATAATATAGAATGCTTCACTAACTTTCAGTAAAAATTGATAATTTTCAACATGACGAGATCTTTAGGTGATAACTTTTAAGTTTCACATAAATAAAAATAAACTGAATTCCAAAGAGTTGTGGTGTAATGATAATGGGTGTACTCGCAATACTGTGACCTGGGTTTAAATTCCCTGTACCATGATGAGGTATGCCATGTCTACATTGAACCAGTGAGATAGTGATGTAATAATTGTTGAATACTTGCAAGTGTGACAGAGAGTTATAAGCCTTAAGAATGTGGTCCGAGCTTAGTGTACAGTGCATTAAGTCAGCCCATAACCAAGCAAAAAGAAAACAGAAACACTGAATTTCAAAATCTAATCCACTACCCCTAGATTATAAGATTTTCACTGCTGTGAATGAGATCCGGTAGTGATGCAGGGGCATACTATTTATGATCAAAGCACCTGTAAAAATCTTCAAACAAATGGCTGCAGATGCACTCATCAAAGTATCTTCTTGCATCAAAAAAATGACTGCAAGTATTTTGATTGTGGTTCTCTCCCGCATTGTGTAGAAACTGAAAATGTCCACCGATACAATGGAAATATTTGGTAGAAACTAAGAATTTTCACAAATACAATAAATATCTTTCAATAAAAACTAAAAATTATCACTGCCACAATGGCAGAAATTAAAAACTGTCACTTTGGCAAAAAATCCCCATGTTGAAGTTTAAAATATCCAGTTGCATTAAAAAAAAAAAATCTAGAATGTCAAATGTGATGAGCTTAAGTGTTAAATATTTTTGTCTTGAGCTCGCTTACCAGAAACCCCGAATTTGATACACCACAGTTCGTTTAAATTTTAAAATAGATCTTACAACTACTGCGGTCGAAACCCTAAAGTAGTTGAACATTGTTCGCTTCAATCTTAAAATAGCTCTATCAGCTAGTGATGACAATTAAACCATTTTTCATTTGAGTCAATTACTAAAAACCTACATTAGTCGAAGCATTGTTCGCTTAAATCTGAATAGTATTCTGGCAGCTATAAAAGGGAAATTAAACATTTAGTACCTCCGATAGTATCTGGCATGATCTGAACCTTACGGCCTTGTGAGATGCATCAGAAGAGTACAATAAAATCCCGAAAAACTCTTCGAGAAAAGCATCGCATTCGTCCCCGTGATTTTCATCTCTGTATGCAGCAAAAGCTGCGACAAATCTGGCAATCCTCTCGGCGGCCGGCTCCCTCTTCATGACAAGAAAAAGAGGCCTCAAAGTCTTCCACCAGTCCTTCATAAATTCATCCCTGTTATCTCTTCTGATCGCCACCAGCTCTTTGATCCTCCGGGGATGTAAGGCGTATGTCTGCTGGCATTCATTCAGTATCTTCCCAATGCAGGCTGGGAAATCCTCCATCGTTTTTCGCTTCTGCGGTTGTTTGCTGTTGTTAATTTCTTGCTTTTTGCCCATCGTGGATTGGAACGCGCGACCTCTGTGGCTCCTGCTGGAAAGGGGGAGACTTCTTTCTAGAGCTTCCTGTTTTTTTTTTTTTGAATTGACGAGCGGGAAAAGTGCCCGTCAATTCTAACGGCTCTCTGTTTTGGCTCTGTTAGATTTGACGTCGATTTTTAACCCATTAATTGAAAAGATTGGTTGACAAAATGTACATTTGGTTTGAGAGCGCCTTGTTCAAAATTTACTTTGGTAGGGACCATTTAATTTCAATGGTATAGCCTTTAATTTTTATTTTTATTTTTTCCTTATCCAATCATATTTCACTATTTCCATTTATTAATGTTTCTTTTATTGTTTTTTAATAATATGTTTTTCTATATTTAGTGATAACACTTATCTTATATATGATTGGTCTTTTGAGTGCTCCCTATATACATCCGCTAAATCTAATAATTTCAACTTTTTAATTAGTCATATGTTAATATTTCCATATAATATAGTAATTACAAAGTTTGACACTCGAAGAATATAGAATATCCCTTCGAATCTTATTTCTAAATATTCCATTTATCACGTCAAAACTTTATAAAACAGATACACAAATAATTTTTATCATATCAACTAACATTTTTATAGTATTGATAATATCAAAATTTTATTATATGTCAGGGGCCATAAGGTGGTGTATTCCTACCAAAGGTGTGTTTGAGTTTGTTGAATAATGACATAAATTAACAACATGATACTAAAGAAGGGAATCAACATCTTGTCTTTCATATCTTGTATTTGTATATCTATGATTGTAGACTTAGATCAAATGTAACTATTGATATTGAATCATCAAAAATTATTCTACATGTGAACTCAAATCTTTGAAGTGATCTTTCGCTCCACATGCCATATTGCATCCATTTATATTGCATTTGTTTAAGCAATATATTCCTGACATTTGAAGTAGTAATAAATGTTAGGTCATCCCTAATTGAAATTGGAACAGGGTCAAACCCACATTCGTGAAAGAAAATGAAATACATGTAAAAAGAAGCTGATTTTTTTGCACCAAGTTATAGTAGTCTAATTGATTGGTTGTACATGGCCCTTCATGCACTTGAAATGGGAATTCGCAACACCCTTCTAAGACTTGTCATGTCGTTCTTCACATGGGCATCTACTATAAGTGTCAAATTTATGATTGTGAGCACTGGGAATTCAAATGTAGTGGCCTGAACATAGCATTTTGTGTAAAATTGATAAAGAATAATAGAGAATTATAATAGCCATCGACATTCAACAATCTAACCTTCGTGAAATAAAAGACAATTTGTTAGCAAATAGAATCAACATTTCACAGAGGAAATTTATAAATGAAATTATGCATTGTATTTATTTATTTACTAATTTATCGTGTATGCCAAGTTGAGCCCATGTAATGACTTCCACATGACTTTCAATTGTTGTTTCAAAGTATTGTATCCTCCTATTGCATTCACATAAGCTAGAGCACAAGTAAAACAATTATATAGTCATACAACTGCAGAATTATTATTCACCTTTAGCAGAAGCATGGGTTGATCAATAGCTTAGAAAAAAGTATTGCAAACTTTATTGTGGTGGTCTTTTTATACTGAACAGTAGAATATTAGATTGCAGATTTTATCATATAGCAACTTTTTAATTCATTTTTTTCATTAGATGGGTATGAGTTTACCCTGGCAAAGTTATAGAAGCCTTTGACTGACAAGCCATTTCTACCTTTCTAATATCCATATCCCCTATAAGTCTTACTTCTCCTACTATTTCACCTCTAGTATGGACAATTAAGTTTATATATAAGAGATCTACAGTTAAAAAGTGTGTTACACAACTTGTAAACTATGTACATTACACATGGATTCACCTTTATTGCCATTTTTCCCTGAAATCGTTTGTAGTTTTTAAGGATAATAAGGTTATTATTGAAAGGGATAATAAGGTTATTATTAAAATTAATTATCAATGGAATAAAAACCACAATGACGGAGATAATGGACAAGTGAAATTCATGGATGAAATTGGAAGAGTGTGTTAAGAAAAGCTTTAAAAACACGGTTTATGTGTGCATTAAAGGGGGGAGGAAAGAAGCAATAATTGAAGGAACAAACAAATATAATATATATCATAGACAAACGATTCTGGAACACACGATATAAAAGGTTATTGTTTGTCTCTATAGGATCTCCAACCCCCTTGTGGGTTCTCAAACCCCACCTTCAAAATAGATTTTTCCTTAAATACCCACTTCTTTTTTCTCCAAACCCCACTTCATAGTTATGGGTTTCTCGAATTAGATCAACATCAAATACCAATGCTCAAGAGAATACACAACAACCAACACCTATGATAATCATTCAACAACCCCCACCAATCTTGTCTTACTATGTCCCTCTGCACGGCACACTGTGCACCAAATTTTTGGTTTGATATTGGTTCTTGGTGGTGAGTTAGTTCTAAAATCTTCCTTCCTCTAAATCTCTTGTTGCAACTTTAATTTGGCTAATTCTAATTGCACTCTTTCTAACTATGTCTTGATTGAAGTTTTGTCTTCTCTCCTCCAAGGTTGTGTTTCTAACCATATGGCCCTCCGAAAGACTTGTAAAGGTTTTTCCATCCAAGGACCCTCTAAGGTAAGGTAACAGTCCTGAAGTGAACCATTCAATTTTTTTTTATCTATCAGAGGTTCCTCTAATATTCTTGTAACATTCTCAAATCTATAACTGAACTTTTTTATTGATTCCTATTCTTTTTTAATTAGCTCTCTCATTTTGCTAACACTTTTTGTAGGTGCTTCAGGAAAGTGAAAGTTTGTCTTGAATTGTTTCTCTATGGCATCCCAATCTTTATTGTTTTGGATGTTTGTTTTCATGTACCATCTTAATGTATCCTCTCTTAGTGTTCCAATAAAGTCATATAATTTGGCTGCAAAATCTATTGCATTATTGTTCTTCCAATATGAATCTAAAATGAAAAGATGTTCTTTTGCATCCTTGGTATCTTTTCCAAACACTGACAACTTGATCTTTCGAGTCATCCTTCTAACTAGTTATGGATTTGATTGATTTTGAATGGTTGGTTGTGGCTTTGGAGGTTTAACCTTCTTGCTGGGATTACTAGATTTTTGTAAATTTCCTTTCCTTCCTTTATCTTTTGCTAATTAAATATCAAAGTAAAGTTCTCCTAATAATTCTCTCACAATCTCTTCTATTTTCTTACTCTCTTCTTGCAATTTGTTGTATCTGTCCATTAGAATTTCATATTCGTGTACTTTGTGAAGTGGTGTGTGAAGTGGCACATGGAATGTCATCTGATCCGGGGTTCATCTCCTTTGGGCTAGTACTATGGTTGGGGGACACATCTTTTATTGGTGACTTTTCATAATTATCTTCCTCCACAAATAACTTTCTTCCTTTAACCTCTCTTAACCTATAATTTTCTTCTAATCCCACAAATCTTTCATCACTTCTCCTTTTCTTATTTTCTTTTTCTAGTTCTTCTGTATCTTGTTCCTTGGAGCTACTTCTTCCTTTATCCTTCTCTTCTATTATGATTTTATTTTTGCCTAATTCTTCAACCAATTCTTCTAATCCAATAACTTCTTCTTCCTCTTCACCTTTTTCCTTAATCAATAAGGGAGCTTATTCTTTTGTTATTTCCCATTCTTCTACGCCTAACATTTGTTTGAAACCTAGTTCCATTCTATCAACTAACTATTGTAAATATTTCATTAATCTAACTTGCCTTGATAATGAGTGTTGTATTGTATTTTCTAATGGACATTGTACCGTAGGGATCCGTGGGGTAACCAAAACTTGTTGGTCTCCGCCTTGTGCGGGAATGATAGTAAGACTCTGAGCATCTACCTCTATTTCTAGGGTAGCCATTTGCTAGCCTCCACTTAAAGTGGGTTTATCTTTCTTTCCTATTTGCTGAACTTTGTTTAATTTTTATTTTCTTTCATTCGACTTCTTAATCCTTCCCTCCCTTGTTAATCTTTGTTTTACTGTTTTTTCTCTAATTCCTTCTTCTCTGCAACTATTTTATCCCTCTTTTTTGACCTCTTGATCATTATTGCTTTTGATTTAGTTAGTAATTCACATAATCCGTTCAATCTTCCTTTTTTAACAATTATGTAATTTGTTTCGTTTTTCTTTCTCTTCATGTTGTCCTATTTCTTTTGTCCCAACCATCACCCTATCAAATTTGATTTGTTGTGTCTCTTGGATTGCCCCCCTTCACGTACGCCATCCCATGATGTCTTTCCCCTAAAGGAACTTTTTTGTGCTTCTAATTAATCCTTTTTCCACTAGTAAAATATCGATTAAGAAAGGTACTTGTTTAAGGAATCTTCCTCTGGCTCCAGTTAGAACTTCATATTTCTTGTGATCAAAATTGGTCCAACCATGGATTTCCCGAGAAATAATATACGAGTCTAAATTAGTTTCGAACTAGTAGTTTATTTATCTCGAGTCCACTCGAATGGTTTCCTTAGATGTAAACGTGACCACTCTGTTTTTTTTTTGTCTACTAAACTGTAAGGTCATAGTAAGTGTGGAAATTGAGACCAAAATTCTTCTTCGTATTCTCCAAGTACTTCAGCTTCAGTTCCTTTGTAAGATGCTTTAAGTCTCTTTTTTTCTCCCTTAACAAATATGTAAATCTCTTTTTCCCACCAATCCTCAATCTCTGTTAATGTTAGTTTCCAATATCCTTGTGGTGAATTTTTTCGGACATCCACTTAACAAAAAGAACCTGGGCTTAGATGCCAAAATGTTGACCTTAAGCCTCAATGCAAATGTGAGGACTAAGAAGTTCACCCCCTTGTTAGGGATGTGCAAGGGAAATATAAATAGATTCAAACTGATAAACATAAATAATGAAATGTAACATAAAAAATTATACGCTTTACATCAACCATCAATGTTTATTCATATCTTAAGATCAATTGCATTAGTCTCATACACACCGTTCATAAATTTCTCTTTTTTTCTATTACATACTCTCTTTATTCTCTTCTATATTCCATATTTCACACACTACATGCCACATAATTCTACATATGACACATTCTCATTCTACTCTCTATCTTGTATTCTTTTGATTAAGTACAATAAATATTTTTCCTTACAAAATTAGGCAAAAGACTTTGGTCGGGACTCTGTCGGCTTGTGTCGCACTCTGTTCCTAGCTTTCTTCAATTTGCAGCTCTTGATAGGCTTTCGTTATGCCACACTTTGTTCTTGGATTTCTTCATTTTACATCTTTGGATAGGTTTCTACAACTTTATCATGTGTCTCGCGGCTTTTCAGTCTTCCGCGGGTATTCTCAGTCTTCGGTGGCTTTTCCTTTTATCAGTGGATTCTCTTATGTCTCGCGGGTGTTCCTTTACTTTGTCAATTGTTCCAAATCTCAAGGAAGAACCCTATCAACAGTGGTCATGTTTGAAGATCATTATGTTTTGAGTAAAGTTATTTAATCTTTGACTCATTCTCATATGCTTTTGACATTTTTGATCTTGTATTGATTATTTACGATTTCGCATTCTTTTTATTGATTCTTTATCTTGTTTTATGTTGTCCCTATCTAGTCCCATTTTCTATGGTTTCTCTCATTCCCTTTTTCTCTTTCTCCCCATGTTTCTGATGTTTTTTACATTGTATCTTTTTCGAACTTGTATGAATTTGATATGCCATATCCATACTTGCATGGTTCTAACTCTTCTATTACAAACTCGTTTTCTCGTGATTTGGATGCCTTTAAGTTTTGGCCCTTATTTGTTAGCCTTTTTCACATGTTGTGAGTTAGATTACATGATAATAAGGTCCTAATTTGAATATAGTTTTATAAATGCAAAGGTGTAGTAGTGCATTTAGGACACAAAAAGATATGCATGAGCACGGAGGGGAGAGAATCGATTTGAAGTTGTGAGGAAATAATTTTCTATTTTTGAAGCATCCTCATTCCAAAAATAAAGTATGAGCATATAGAGAATTATATAGCACTTACTAGTTATTTGCATCCATTTAAAATATAAGGGTTGGGACACTTACACTATGTATAATTGTTTGTTGTGTAATGCCTAGAATTCTCAACAAAAGAGGGACAATTTTTTATTTACAGGTCTATGAGCATATACATGTAATCCAAAACATAAAATATGAGTCAATGCCTTGATTCAGTTTCAATCTCCTCGAAGTGTTGTAGTCATGCTTATAAATCATTCTATTTTGAGAAAAAAAATAAGGTTCACAAGAAGAATCCTTACTTAGAGCATGGTCTTCTTGACTGAACATAGGATCACTCGCAGTTATGTTGACTTCCACGTAGATTACCCAAAAATATATATGTAGGTTGATGCAGACGTAATCAAGGAACTTAATTAAGAGCATCCTTCGTCAATGTATCCTTTTAGAGTTAATACATGGAACAATAGAAGGTTGTGTGTGTGTAACAAAACACAAAAAACACAATGATTGTATTATTGATTCGTAGAGGAGCATGTAAACATTAAAATTTGCACGAAATCATTATTATGTCATGATTTTAACAAACTTTATATATGCGGTCTTTGAATAATAAAACTAAGTCTTAACGACACAAGTCCTTGTTGTTTTGCTTTATATCGCTTGATTTATCTTCTTATTTGGGTTTCTTGATGCTTGCTTATCTTTTTATACTATGTCATGACGATATCTAGTTTATTTGATTATTTATTTATCTTTTTATTAATTTTGATTTGAGACCATATAGTTTGGTTAAGACCGTATTACAGTCTTCACTAAGATGTATGGTCTTGGCCCTTTTGGATTTTAGGTCCTTTTTTCCCATTGGACCTCTTCTTTACTATTTTATATTTTGCATTTTATGTTTATGGTCAGCTTTACGCACCATTGAGATTCAAATTTCAAAGTGATAAACTCATATATCTACACACACACACACACACACACACATACACAAGCTCGTCTTGAACACTTGTTATCTAGCAAACATATATTTATGTACCATATATTGAGCTAAAATGGTAAGAATGCAATCTTTATATTGCATATCACAACCTAGGATGGCATAATATTGTTTCACATATATGTACACAAGGGTTTCACAAGAGCAAAGTAGCATAGCCTACTATTAGAAGCATAAGGGAAAAGTTAGACCAAGGGCTTAGATTGCATGCACAATCACACAACACACTAGGAGAACTACATTAAGTCTAAAATTCGTGTAACACACAATGACTCACAAACATGGTGACCATTGAGTTCTATTTCAATCAAGCATTTGCATCTTTTATTTTAGATCTAATGGGTGCTTGAGGTTCTTGCAAGAAACTAGGCCTGTTTTCCAAGTACAAGATAGCTAAGTTACCTTTATAATCATGTTTATGCTTTCAAATGCTTTATAAACTTGCATGCTTGTGAATAGCCTAGTTTTCAATACAAATATGTAAATAATTGTAATATTCCATATGCTTCATAATTAAATCAATTCAGTTAATAATCTAAAATTAATTTAGGGTTGATACATTTTGGTGAACTTGTTTATTGTTAAACCCTTCACCTAGCTTAGGGTTTAACTAGTTTATTCCAAAGTTAAGTCTTGTGATATAAAAATTCCAGTACATTTAGGGTTCTTTTGAGTTATAATGACTTTTCGTCTTGATTTACAAAGCCACAAGGGCTTCCATCCCTCTACTAAGGTCCATATCACTTGTGGGTTTACAAATTCACTTCTAGCAGCATCATACCCAAGTGTCGTCGTTGTTAATACTTGATTTTTTAGATAATATGGATTATGGGTATGAGGATACATCATGTGATTATAGGCCTAATACACAACATCCACCTCGCTTTACCACTCCTAGCGTGCCATCGACTTTTAATAATATGCCTTTCACCAGGGTCGACATAACTAGTTCTTTAGGGTATGAGGATATATCATATGACTGTATGCCAAAGACATAACATCCACCTCACTTTGCCACTCCTAGTGTATCATCCACCATTGGTGTTCCTTCTACCGAGACATCATCTAAGCCCAGTATTTGCTATGTACCTTGGGATATAATATTATAATGTATATGGGTTGATGGAGATGTCGACATGTGGTACACATCCCCTTAGTTATATGTATGGGTTCACATGGGATATAATGTTATGATGTAGATGTATTGATGGAGATGCTGACATGTGGCACACATCCCCTTATCTTATTATATCATTCATTTATGATTTATTATGCTTAGGAGGTCGGCCTCAGTATTGGCCATAGGTTAGAATGGTATATATAGGGGTTAGAAGGTTGTTGTTAAGGATCATATTGAGTATTGGAGTGTTATTGTATGGTTTGGAGGTTACCCCCTCGAAGTGGTATTGGAGGTTGCCCCCTCGAAGTGGCAAGGCTATTATATGAGCATATTGTCATCATTTATCTATATTTTGGTGTTCTCTCATGTTATTCTTATGTATATGTTTTGATTTATACAAGTAATATCCTTACAGTCTTTATCATTTTATACCTGACCACAACCCTCTTGACTTAGTGGAGCTTTCCCTTAATGATGATCTTAACTTTGAATATACATCTATTGGTAGTGGTTGGATTAGTGGGATTGAAATCCCCTGCTTTTATATTATCGAGATGCCAAATTCTCATAATCCTACATCGTTTATTGACATAAAACCCACTAAGGAGATAGATGACTCTATTTCGGATGACGATGTCTTCTACAGTGCATGCACATGCCTACACAACTTCCAAAACCTAACATTGCTACACTCCATTTTGATATTGGCATAGATGATGATAACAATGATCAAAATTCTTCTACTTATATAGATGGTGATGTTTAAAGTGATTATGATAGTCCAAGTGATGATGAGATTGTTAGCTTTGGTGATTTACCTATTTTTCCTAGTGTTCATGATGATGATTCTAAAAATGTTGTTATTTATGGTGATGATACTTTTATTCCTAATGATGTTGTTAGTCATGATGATATTTCTATTGTTACCAATGTTTCTAGTCATGATGATGTTTTTATTCCTAATAATGATGTTATTCATGATGATGTTTCTATTGCTACTAATGTTGTTAGTCATGAAAATATTTTTATTCCTAATAATGATACTATGACCATAATGATGTTTATATTTGATTAACTAAAAATAGGAATTTTTTAGATAGTTAATCTAAGAAGTACAACAATAAATAAGAGCTAAACTAAACAAGGAAAGTGACCCAAGCAAATAAGTACATAAAAATGTGAAACCATAATTAACAAGTAGGGCTAGAAAGAACTCGATTGATTCAACGAGTTTGTTGGATTATGTTGCAGAAATTGGTGGAGTAACAGGAGGAGGAAACGATTGTGTCGAGGTCTAGAAAAGTGTAGATCTAGGCAATTTGAGTGGAAAGGGGCACCTGGATAGGAATAGGGGTTCCTGTGGGTGCCCTAGTCTGAGATATGGGCACCATGGTCTGTGAAAAAAGTCTATAACGCCCTATGAAATATCGCTAAGTGATCGCATGTGTTCACTTTTTGTCACACTAGCTTTGTTGGACTGCGTGATATGTCATTGGAAATCAGAAATGAAGATGATACCTACAAAACCCCAAGACAAACATCAAACCCTTAAAAAATAAAGATGCATGTGAATGGGTCAGGTTGTCCTTAGCAGCCACAATTGTGGACTTACTAACTGAGCACTGCACTACATCTCAGACCCAATGTAGTTCTATGTGCTTGTGCATGCAATCATGCCCTAGGTGCTCTTGTGGCAGTTGTATTTTGTGAAAGAAGCGAGCAATAACTATGTGTAGAAAATGTAATAGAATGGTGGATAGAATAGAATAAACTTCGCTCCTATGCAGTGTGATGCAGATGAACTGATCCTTGTTCCTTTGTGATGGAGCTAGATGGATTAAAATGAAGCCTTTGATGGATACAAACTTAGGTGATGATAGCAGTGACTTAGTGCTTGGTATCTCATTATGGCCACATAACTTTATATTTATATGGTTCTCTTGTTATGATATCTTAATTAACCCCGGAAAAGGCCAACCTCTAGAAAATATATAAATCTCCATACATGGATAGAAAGTGCCCAAAAAGTGGTGGGGAAAGTGTAAAAAGGCTCAGTGCACCCTGACTGGGACATGGCACCTGACGGCACCCCAGTTCTAGCACTATGTGGTCGCCCTAATACTAGCCTGGACGCCCCATTCAAATGACACCAAATAGCATGGAATGACAAAACTAAACTGGACAAGTAGGTGCGGGAGATCGAACAATAAGGAAAGACAAGAAAAGTAAAATGACCAAATGACATGGTGTTTAATTAGTAATTTCCTTCACTTAAAAAACATATGAATAGTAGTATGAAACTCAGAGACTAAAGAATGTCTAAAGTGTGTGATTATGTGAATACATTTTCCCCCACTTTATGTTTGTGAACAGAAAGCTTGGGTAATATAAATTAAATAAAGATCCGTGTACCCGATAATCTATGTAGAGTGATGAAAAAATGCACGTTTGAAGGATTAGAAAAAGTGGTGGGAGTGACAAGAAGATGCTGGATCGTGGAAAATTAAGATGCAAAAGTGCACAAAAAAGTGAGTTGAGAGTGAACATAGGGAGGAAACGCGTGTGTAGTTACTAATGCATGCATGGTGTACCTACATGGTAAGTATCATGTATATTTTACGCAAAAAATCGTTGTTATTTCCTACGCCATTTTTTGAAGTTGTTTGTTGTTGTTGACTGCTTGCTTCTCATACATGGTCAGACCTGCAAGGAAAAGAACGATCAAGTAGTCAAATACAGCATGTATACTAGTAAAAACGCATATAAAAGATGCATGTATTTGTATCCCCCTACATGGCATGTAAATGTACAAATTTTCAAATGAAAAATGGGAACATGTGTACCTGATCCATGTTGGGATAAACAGTGTAGAAAGAGGATATCTTATAAACGGGTGTTTTGGGGTGCACCTGACGCCATAAGAGGGGGGCATCATTGTAGGGAGGGAAGTTGCATTATATACTCCAAATTGTCACTATTTACACCTGAAGTTCAGTATCAAGTGCATCTTTCTACTGCCTGGCATTATGGGTTACATACTAACGCCAGTGGGTTCATACTAGTCTACGAGACCCCAGTACATAGTTTTATCCTCTAACATGGCAATTGGTGTCCCCAGAGTATGTTTAAGGACAGTCATGTCTTGTACAGGTCATTAGAGGTTACAGTGGGTCGTAGACTGGTCTGAACCCACTCGATGTATCACACACAATGCCAAGGGCAGAAACTGAACTGAACTGAATTGATGTATAAGCGTTATATAGGATGTACAACCCCAATTTCTGCACCCCACTTCTTCGACCCATGGCACATGCAACATCACTGATAGGAGAATGCGGCCCTGACATAGGACCAACCGCATGAACTTTGTACACTCTACCTTGTCTGGGGACAATTTAAGCGCTTGGTAAAAACCATGTTCCATTTACACTTTTTTATTTGCTAGCCAAAAGACAACTATTAGTACGAACAAACATGCAATGTAAGCTACATGTGTAGTGTATAAGCTACCATTCAATTTAGTAAGTAATATACATGCAAGAAGACATATTTAAATAGCCTCATCAATGCTGGGCTACAAACTTTGGAGAACTGTCACAGATGTCACAAGAAAAAAAACAATCATCATGGCTGCATACAACGAACAAGTGTGGACACAAACAACATCAACAACACTTCGCAGTAACACACACCATACTAGTAGACATGCAAGTATAAATAATAGACAATCAGTAGTTGAACATGCAATCTTCCATCCTAGATGTTGCACTCTCATCCACTTTTTTTTGTTTTTTTCATCTATAGTTTCCACACTCCATCATTTTTTTGTCATTCCACGTTTTGTCTACAACCTTCAATGTGTTTCTACATCAATCTTCATGGACATCATGTACACATATCTATCTACTTTATGTTACCGAGCTAAGTCGCCTCACCAACATAAAGTGGCAAAGGAATATGTAGACACAAAATCATTTCTACTGCCCTACCACAGTGTATTTAGTCTTGGTCTCATACTGCTCATTTATAACCAAATTTTGAAGTGAAGATCCCAGTTCTAATTAACCCCCATATTCTTGGCCATCTTATCAAATTGGATTTCACACATTTTAAAACCTTTTACAAATCACATGCCCAGTCTATTTGGGCTCATCTTCCATCATTTTAGCCTTGATTGTCACAACCAAGCTAGATACATCAATAACCAATATCCAGGTCCCACTAGACGCATCCATTGATCCATTTTAAACTTTCCCACCACTTTTGGGAACTTTCTAGGCATTTTAGCTGAATATCCTTTTAGTGGTGGGCCATTTCAGGGATAATTACGAAATTAAATCAAGAGAACCCTATAAATATAAAGTTATGAGAGCATAATGAGGGACCAACCACTAGTAACTGTACTTATCAGCTCCAAAGCACATTATGTTGCATCCATCTGGAGATCATTTACACTCATTAGCTGCATCATCAGGATAAGCCTAGTATCATTTACATCACACAAGCATAGGGGAGGGACTTGCTATTCTATTCTATCCGCACATGCACTCTCATTACATAGGTTCTACATGCTAAGAATTATTGTTCACTACTGCAAAAAGTGCGACTTGCACAAGCAACACCTAGGGCACATGCATGCAAGCTTCACACTAAGAATAGATACATCTCATAATCTGAAATGTAGTACTAACACTTAGTTAGTAAGCCCACTGTTGTGCGCAGATGAGGTTAGTCTAAGCCATTCATTTGCATTCTTATTTCTTTAGGGTTAAAAATAATACTTCTCTTGGTCTTTTACAGGTCTTCTATACATCCTTGGATTACCAGTATACATCCAAAGTCTAGTACTTAGCCCCATCTAATGTGACACATAGCAAGGGTTCACTAGACCACCTTCTGGACTTGTGAAACTTAGTGTCCAGATATTTGTCACGCATCTAGGGTGCCCATCTTGTAGACCAGAGCACTCGTAGGTGCCCTAGTCCCTCTCCAGGTGCTCCAGTCCAGCTAGACAGCTTGGACATCATCCTTTTCGAGGTCTCTGTAGAGTCATTCCTACTTTCTATTTTTCTAGTCACTTCTACGACAGTAGTCTAACGGCATACTCCTCTAATACTAGGTGGAGTTCATTCTAACTCTCCGGTGCACTTTAATAGTTAGAAAGAGAACCAATATGTCTAAAAGATTGTATAGTTGTTTGGGTCATGTATATATTTGTTAAGTACTTCATTTAACATGTTGTTCTACATGTGAGAGATTAATGTGGATGCCCCCAGTGACCTTATGTAGGAGTTAATAAAAGGCAAGTGTCTACACAAACAATGTGGCCTAGGGATAACAAGTGTTAGTATAATATATATGGATGCATGCAAAAGATGAAATGTACCCTACAAAAACAATGTGTAAGATAGTTATGCAAGGGCTCCATGTAAGAATTAGCAATATACCACAAAAGCAGGTGGCAGACATGGGACATCCACTTAGGATGTCCCAAGACAATGGGAAGGCTATACTTCAAGGGCATATACACAAACAAGTATGCACTCTAAACAAAGGGAGAAGGCTTGCAACTCATAGATACATTAAAAAAAACAAGTCATAATGATTACTCAGATAGCCATGGAAGTAAATAGGATCTTGTAAAACCTAATGTTGCACATGAAGATCGACCCGTTTGCATGTTACCCAATATAACTAATTCCTATGTGAGTCCATATAAGCTATGTAGAAGCAAGTAATGCCACATGTCGGCATCTCCATCAAGTAAGATACATAATAATATCATATCACCATCGTGAACCATACATATAACTAAGGGGATGGATGCCTCCATGTTGGCACCCTCCATGTAGGAGTGGCATATATATTATAGTATCATATCCCAAGGTACATAGCATATATTGTGTGTAAAGATACCTGTGTCTATGATCACCAACTAAGAAAAGGTTTGTAACGTGCACATTTGTGTATTGATGTAGATAAATGGCATACAAGATATTTAACTAGCATGTGTAATAAAGCGACCATATACAAACAAATACAACCAAGAGTAAAAGCAACCAAGATATGCAATATGATGTGGATGGATGGAATGAAATGCAAGAAGGATGGTAGGAGCCACGTTCCCCCCAAGTGAGATGGAAATTTTATGCGCAGTGAGGTTCATTTGGTTTTCTCCCTCAACAGTCAATAAGGAACCATAAACGAGAGTGTGTCATCGGGAAATGATCGAAGTGTGTGTTGTGTCTAATGCAATGGTGATGGATCTGCATGTGTGAGTATTGATGCATATGTAACCTAGATATGATGTGATGTCATGACCCTTATAGTCGAAGCATATATCACGAAAAGATGATCGAAAAGAGTGATGATGTAGCTGAAAGTGTATATCACTACTAGATGAATGAATAGAGGGAGTGGTAATGTAGCCTAAAGCATAAACCACTACAAGATGAAGGGATAGGTGATCATTTCATCCTATAGCGTATGTCACTAACCTATTAATGTCGCATGTAGTAGAAGGTCATATGATGAACATGTGTGTATGACAAGGATTCATTTGATTTGTAAGGCCTCGGTAGTCTAATATGGACCATGGGACCAGAGTGCGTCACAAGGTAGTGAGTGTAGTGCATAGAGGACGATGATGGTAGTATGTGTGATGATAAGACGATAACCATATGATGTGCAATATTGTGTAGAAATGCAATATATAGTGTGCAATGTAATATGTGTAGACTGGAATAATAATGTGAGAGTGCGCGCGCAAAGTAGTATGTAAGATGAGGAGTATATAATGCTAGAATTGAAGAGTGTGATACATGTGTAATGAGGACTAATATAATGTATGATGTATATATGTGCAAATGATGTAGAGTGTATGATGTAAGGGTAAGACATATGACGCGAGATGTGTGAAGAGACGCAATATGTAATGCCTATTATGCACAATGTGTGGTGTGTATGGTGTAGTAAGTACTCCCTCACAGTCAAGTGTGAACCAAAGCACAAGAGTGTGTCATCAGGTAATGATCAAGATGTGAGAATCATATGAATGTAGACCTATGCTATGAGAGTGATGTGTTATACATGCTAAGGATGACAAATGCACTAGTGTTAATGTGATGGGGGGTGCGACATGCTGTATGATGTGTAGTATGTCATGTTGTGATGGACGATGCTACTAGGTATGGGGGGTGAGAATGTGTTTAGATGTGTATGCCCCCCAAGTGTGGAAGAGTGTAAGGACATATGATGCAAAATGTCATCTAAGAGATCATCAATTTTATGGTCAAAGTCATGTGGATAAGCATTAGAGACCCGATAAGCAATGGTTCATGTGTACGAAGTATCCCTCAACAGTCAAGTGTGAACCGAAGCACAAGAGTGTGTCATTGGGGTAATGACGAAAATGTGTGTATATGACGTGTGCCTATGCTATGAGAGTGATGTGTGATAAAGACAAAGATGAGACATGCGCTAATGTTAATATGATGGGGATGCAACATGTGTATTATTAGAAGCATGTAATGCTGTGATGGACGACGCTACTAGGTTGGGGGGGCAGAGAATGTGTTTGAGATGTAACGTCCGTCGAATTGTGGAAGATGAAGGATGGGTTATGTAATTTCATCTAAGAGATTGTCAGTTTCAAGGTCAAAGTCATGTGGATATGCATTAGTTACCTGATAAACAATAGTGTATGGTTGATCACATAATGAATCCATTGATGCGCATAAGTTGTACATACCCATGGCATATTCTTCATTAGTGAAATGGGGGGGAAGTGGGCAACTATGCGCATACCAACTGAGTGAGATTATGAGTATAGCCAAGTAAGGAACTATTGAAAATAAAAATGTAGCGACAAAGGGGCTTAGGAAATGAGATGTTTGTATGATTAGGGTCACACATGCCCCTTGCAATGTAATCAATCCATGATTGTCCTAATGTTAGTGGAGAAGAGCGAGGAATGCATAATAGATCGACTGTGAGGATGGAATACACGCAAGCCATTAGCAGCAATAATAGTGATGAAACCATAGTATAGATGAGAAGTCTTGAATGGGAAGATAGAGGTCCTCGAAAGCAAAACTGAGTCAAGCTAGACCATCATGTGAGCAAATAGTGATCATCATAAGTAGGATCGAATGGAATATGTTCCCAATATAAATCATTCATGAAGAGTGTGCAAGTAAATAGCGGGTGCACTAATGTGGGTGGGACATGTGAAGGTGTAGGTGATAGAGTGATGTCCATAGATTGGATAGGCTCATATCAGTAGTAGTAGAAGGTGGCGTAGAAGAGACTGCACTTATCACACAAATGGAACCTTTAAGTGGTGGTAAGATGAGGGTAGTTCGTCCATAGGTTTAGGATCATCTATAGTATCGGTGCGTTGAATAAGAAGATTAGTATCAAGAGCATTGGTCACAAATACTGTAATGGGTCGCGGTCACGAAGAATAGTATACTCAATGCCTTCATGGAGGAATTTAACATAATGGTGTACAATAGAAGCAACGGACCTACATGGCATGAATCCATGGTCTACCAAGAAAGAACAATTGTATATAAAACTAGAAAATCAATGAAAAAGAACATTGTGTTGACAGTTATGGGACCTGTAGTAATGGGTAATGTACATTGTGACCAACACATCGGACGAACAGAACCATCATATGCACGAAGTGAGAGGCGATGATGGGACTAACATCACAAGTGGGAAAGACATAACTTTTCAACAAATGACATAGGACATAGATTAAGCTCAGATATATTATCAATTAAAGTTTTCTTAATACCCATATTAAGAATGATGAATCATAATATACAAAGGTGTGGTCATTATTAAAAGTGTTTCAATCGATGGGAAGATTAAATCTGAACGATAAGTGTTGAAAAAATGCATCTACAAAATTTTTGATATACTGATTCAGGATGCATATTAGCACAAATGTGGGGTAGTATCTAGAAGGTGTTAGACTCTATACCATACATCAGGGTGTGTAAGCAAATAATTAGTAATTGAGATATTCATGATGACTAGATTCTAGGATAACAGATGAGTGAGGATTCTAAATGTGTGAATGTGGAGTACAAGTTCACCAAAATGATTAACTAAAATGTGGTAAAATGGTAGTTAATCTAACTAGGAACAGCAACAAATAACATAAAATGAAAGCAATATAAATATAGAAAGTGACCCAAACAACTAAGAAAGTAAATAATTAAAATCCTAGAGTGCAAAGAGAGTTAGAAAGAACTCAACTAATTCGATGAGCTTGTTGGATTGTGTCGCAGAAATGGCTGGAGAAGTATGAGAAAACAACTATGTCGAGGTCTAGAAAAGTGCAAATCTGGGCAATCTAAGTGGACTGGGACATCTGGATAGGTACAGAGGCCCCTGTGGGCACCCTAGTCAGAGATATGAGCGCCTTGGTCTGTGAAAAAACTCTGTAAACCTCCTCTAAAGTGTCATTAAGTGATCATCTGTGTCCGATCCCTGTCACACTAGCTTTGTTGGACTGCACAATATGTCGCTAGAAATCATAAATGAAGATGAGGCCTACAAAACCCCAAGATAAACATCAAACCCCTAAAAAAGAAAGATGCATATGAAGGGGTCAGACTATCCTCAATGGCCACAATTGTGGACTTACTAACCGAGTGTTGTACTACATCTCATACCCAATGTAGTTTTATGTGCTTATGTGTGCAATCATGCCCTAGGTGCTCTTGTGCCAGTTACACTTTATGAAAGAAGTGAGTAATAACTATGTGTAGAAATGTAATAAAATGGTGGATGGAATAGAATAAACTTCCCTCTTATGCAGTGTGATGTAGATGAACCAACCTTGTGCCTTATAATGGAGTTAGATGGATGCAACCTTAGGTGATGATAGTAGTGCTTAGTGCTTGGTCCCTCGTTAGGGTCTCATAACTTTATATTTATATGGTTCTCTTGTTCTAATTTTGTAATTAACCCTGAAAAGGTTGACCACCAAAAATATAGAATCCTCAAATGGATAGAAAGTACCCAAAATATGGATATAAAGTGGAAAAAGGATCATGGTTCCCCAAGTGGGACCAGGGTGTCTATGGGCACCCTAGTACTCATCTGGGTGCCCCAGTCAAGGTTGGAATGATGCAAAATGACAAAAACAGATTGGGCATGCATGTGTAGGAGGTCGGCAGTGATGAAAAAAAGCAAACTAAAATGGCCAAAAGACGAGGGTTAATTATTACTTTCTTCACTCAAAAATCATATGAATAGTAGTATGAGACTGAGACTAAACAATGTTTAAAGTGCAATATTTTGTGTCTACAATATTATTACTGATGTTGTTATTCACAATGATGTTTCTCCACATGATGATGTTCCTATTTGTGCTCCTTGTAATAGTAATGTAATTACATGTGTTTCTATTATCCTTCCTAAATGTACAAATGATATTATTGTTAGTGATGTTTATCTTCCTCTTGTATAAGTAGCTAATGTTGATATTAATATACCTTGTACACGTCTTAATGATAGTACTTGTGACTCTCCTTTATGCATTACTTCTAGCATGTTTGTACTTCTCTCAGGCTTATTGTTGATCCCTTGGATGTAACTAGAGCTAAGGTCCCTTTAGATCATGTCTCCCAAAGTAAACATTTAGTTCCTAATGTGCCTAAAAATTATGGCATCACCTCTACAGTAAATAGTGTTCCCATGGCCACTATAAATGGTAAGGTACAAATTTTGAATGAACCTGTTAGTGTTTATGAAATACCTCCTCAAGAGGTCCTCTCTATCATGCATGTGGTAGGTGATTTACAATGTGAAGTACACATTTTTACCTTAGAAAGTAAGGCTTACTATGTTGTTATTAATTCCAACATTATGCATGGTAACCCTACATAATGTATAATATTCCTATAAGATTTCGCTCGTAATTGTTTCATGCCTAAGTTCAATTTTTTGGATGGGAATTCCAATCCTTATCTACATCTCAAGTATTATAGGTCTAAAATGGCTTCATATAACAATAATAAACTATTTTTAAAATCCTTCCCATAAAGTCTAACTGGCAAGGCCATACATTGGTTTACTCACCTTCCTATTAGATCCATGAGTACGTTCTTAGAACTTGAGGAAGCTTTTATCCTTCGTTTTATTGATAACAAGGGTCCTAAAGTTATATATGAGTGTTTACCCTTGTTGCATCAAGGAAAAACTGATCCCATTACTGATTATATACTACGATTTAAATCTAGTATGCAATAATTAATATACAAGCATGTGGATTTAGAAATTTAATTCATCTTTTTTTCGAGGTATCATCTTCCATATTAAGGAAAAGTTAATTTATGACACATGTGATTCATTCACTAATCTTTGTTTATGCGTTATTGACCTAGAGAGTGACTGTTTTCCCGTGCATACTTCCACACATTCTCACAATGCTAGTCATATTTCATCTACACACTTTACATCTACTACTCCACATGATCCATCTTCTAGTTTATATATAGTTTAGGTGTTACACCATATGAATCCTTCCTATCATGTAACATCTAAACCTACAATTTCTATGATTACCTCTCCAATTCATAAATGTAAACCATTATACTTTAACAAGTTTATTGATCATCCACACAATATTATGTCGACTCTATATGGTAAATGATTGATTTGGTTACCCTACATAGCGCATCATCTTTCCCATCATTTAGAGTATGAGAAAATGTTAAACTTTTTGTAATTTTAATCGTATTAATGGACACCATAGTAATAATTTTTAAGCACTAAATTAGAAACTCAAGTGACTTAAAGACAAAGGAATTGTCTCTTTTGATGCATATAATACAATTAGATATATTTCTCCTCTTCCATGACATTATCCTTCGGAGATGGCTGTCTTTGATGATGGTCCCTTTATGGAAAACTTGGTCTTGATACACATTCTAAAATTTATCCATTCCAATGAGGCTCTCCATACCCAACCAATACAAAAATATAGATTCAAATAGTTAGCAAAGGAATCATGATTTGTCATGCAAGATACTCAAGTAAATCACATAGCTTCCATGGTAATGATATTATAACCATTTGTTTATCTAGCTAGTACTTAACATGTAATTCGTAATGTACATCTTGGCGATCTAGAGTGACTGGGCGTCCCTTACTCGGTGAGACTATCATCTCTCCACCTTACATATCATATGCTTACACCTGTCATCCCTTATTGACTAATCGAGGGATTATGAGGATCGCCCTTTATTATTTCTCAAGAACACATTTCCTCACCATTCAATTTACTCCCATGTGCTTTTAGGATATGACTTCTTTCATTCTTTTTACTGCATCGTAATTGTCATTACACATTTCTATATGCATCCATCACACATCAATGCAGCTTGCATAGACAATGCATACATCACATTGAATTCTACTCTATTTAGATACATCAAAATAATATATGCAATATATCGAACACACAATAATCAATAATTTCATCAAACAATGAAATCATATGAACTTGATACAAAAATCTATCTCTCTCTCTCTCTCTCTCTCTCTCTATATATATATATATATATATATATATATATATATATATATATATATATATATATATATATATATATATATATATTGTAGGTTACAAAATGAAAATGTAATGAAGATTACACCCTTCTAAAAAATTACTATACATCATTGTCCCCGCTAAGAACCTTGACATGAGATCAAAAACTCAAGGCATCCCCTGCATCGTTTCAACCATGTGAACATGATCCTGATCTATATGAATGTAAATCTCTTGCAGGTTCCCCATCTATGTCCGACCTATATATATTGTACATACATGCTAATCAATCTCAGTAATAGGTATTACGCAAGATTTATCTAAAGTGGAGGTTTTGGCCTCCATGCTGGCTTGACTTGACTCTCATATCTCTTAATTTTTAGTATATTACAAGTGGTCGTTGTCTTGACCACTGGATCAAATAAATATGCATGCTCTCCTGGGTATCTCATCGACACGCTCTAACATATAGAGTGTATGACAAATAAAGGTTTCCAGTTGGGTTCTTAAATATAAGGACCAAATCTAAGTTTGGATACATGATATAGATACCAAGGTGCTTGTAGAGCACCAATTTTGTAATTCTAGAGGATAATGACCATAACCTAGGATAGTTATATGTTACCAAGGCCTATGCCTAATATAAACATAGGTATCATACTAGGATTCAAAATAAAATAAATCAAGGGATTGATCAAGCTAAGGGGCTTAATGTAATAAGGCAATGCAATAGATCAAAGAAAATGAACATCTAATGTGGTCTACAACAATTAATTACCAACATACAACATACATGTGTAAGATAAAGACTAAGAAGGGGTAGAGATACTTACTTGTTGTGTGTGTGTGTGTGTGTGTGTGTGTGTGTGTGCGTGTGTGTGTGCGGGTGTGTGTGTGTGTGCGCGCGCGTGTGTGTGTGTGTGCGCGCGTGTGTGTGTGTGTGCGCGTGTGTGTGCGCGTGTGCGCGTGTGTGTGTGCGTGTGTGCGTGCGTGTGCGTGTGCGTGTGTGCGTGTGCGTGTGCGTGTGTGTGTGCGTGTGTGCGTGTGTGCGTGTGTGCGTGTGTGCGTGTGTGCGTGTTGTGCGTGTGTGTGTGTGTGTGTGTGTGTGTGTGTGTGTGTGTGTGTGTGTGTGTGTGTGTGTGTGTGTGTGTGTGTGTGTGTGTGTGTGTGTGTGTGTGTGTGTGTGACCGTTGATGCATAATTCTCCCTAGAGACAAAAACACTAAGAGATAATCTATGTGGGTGGAGAAGGGGAAAGCTCAACAAGAAGATCTCCAATCATAACTCACCATGATGACTCAAATGCAAAAGAGGTATGCTTCAAGCCTCTAAGTTCAAGTAGGTGTGAAATAGTGCGAAAATATGTGAGATATAAGTGCTTTTTTTATGACCATAACACACGCCTAGTTTGTTAGCAAAGTGGGGACCCACTTGAACCTTTGATAAAGTTATCTTATGGAAATTAGATGCTAAATAAAATGAAACCTAAGATTAAAAAACTTAACAAATCCTTGAAAGAATCTCAAAAGAAAGCCACGAGATGCATAGTGAAATTCATTATGAGATTACATGCTTACGAAGTGCATAAATTCATATTGATTCAATGCATTATTTTTCCTTGCTTTATTGGTAAAATATGTGCTTTCATAGGTATATTTAGTTTCTTTTGGTGTGCAAGGATGATCATGAAAGGTTAGAAAAAGATGGAATTCCCTAAGCTAAGGCCAACCGAGAGAAATGTGCAAAGACGTTCAAATAACTTAAATTTGTATTATGCAAAGAACATCAAATTTTATCATCAAAAGATTTACTTTTGCAGACCAATAAAGCACCAATTTTCTCCAAGTACACATGTCAAACATAGTCTCTAAGGGAAATACATAGGCTAAGTTCAAATTTTCAACTCTCACATTAAGCACTTACATTGATTAACAACAAACGACATTCATCAGCTTTATGCAAATCCTAAGGCCTGACCAGTAGCTTGAGAATACAAGGATTCACTTTAGGCAATTGTACCAATGGGAGAAAAGTTTCAATGATCAGTTCTACATGAATATAAGAAATTGACATACAAACCGAGGTTTAAAGGAAGTTGCATTGAACATTTACACCAATGGTGGCCACGTGTCATTCATCAGCGTTCTAATAACTGATTAGGTTCAACAAAGGAAAAACACCATACACCACCACGTGTTAATAATACATTCTTTTTCAAGACTGAAGAACACATCAATGGCGGCCACATATCATTCATACACATTCTAGACTATTCAAAGGCAGGTTGAGGGCCAAGGGAAATATGTAGAGCACTGGAACTGATTAACAACAAGTGTCACATATAGGTAGAGAATAGAGGCCATGTCAAGAGATAAATTAATTTAAAAATTTAAATCAGAAAGGATGACTCACCCAATTTGAAAACTAAAGTTTTACCATGTCATTAATGAACTTGATAGTGCACGAACTAGTTATAACTGTAAAATAATTAAGACAACTGAAGTTAACTCACACAAGATAAAAAGGGGGTCTATCAATTGTCACAAATCCATTTGCAAGAGTCGGTGTTCAAACTTGTAGTATTTTATTACTCAATATAGTGATGTGCGCTGCCACCTCATCTAGACAAGTTTGAAAGCTCATCTGAAGCACGTGCAGCCACCATGTACCTCCTTTGTTGTGCTTAGTAATATGTTAGAATGCATGTTCATATTCATAACCATAACAACCATTTATTCATGAAGACACATCATATCATGACAATTCAACAACACATATAATAAGGAAAATACTCATATATAAGAATATTGAGATTTGAATACCCATCAAGCCATGTTCAGACATTGTAACTTTAACAATCCATAAACAATTATCCATTACAATCACCATTCATTACATAACATACGAGTTGATTGCATTACAAACTATTACATCCATGCACTGGACCCTGTGTGCTCTCATACAGACTCCATGCTAACTCTTAGAACCCACACTAACTCGGTATCTTAGTAACCCTACTAGTTGTCCCCTACAACAAGGCATCTCCTATATTTATAGGGCGAGGACTTTCCCTTCATCACCTACATGCAACTCCTAATAATAGGCATGTTCTAATAACAACTTGCATGCTTTTCTAATTCTACTTTACAATAGTTCAAGTTATAAATAGATTTCTTTACTCATGCTTTAACTCCTATTTTTAGCCTTCTCCATGTGTTGTATTTTTCCTTTCCTTGAATTTTATTTCTTATCCTTTGTTGCATGTGCTTTCTTATTCATAACCTTTGGGCACACCTCACGTTATCCTATTTTTCTCTATTTTTAGCCAATGCTCCAAAATGGGTAAGTCCCAGCAATCTACCTGCATGCGGGCAACCTTGCACGCCAACCTATCCTTATGTGGTATGCACATTTTTCACACACTACAATATTTTGCTTTCCTCCTTGTGCATGTGCTCCCACACAATCCTTCAGACTCAAACACATCTGTTTGTCTTACATGTGCACCCTTCTACGCGTAATCCTTTATGCATGATTAATACTTAGTCATTTCTTGTGACCAACATTACACCACACTAGGTATATCGTCCATCCTCAACAATACTTGCTCTAAAGAATGTCCTCAAAGAATCCCTAAAGAATGAAAGAATAAAGAATCTAGGAAAGAATGAAGAATTTGAATGTGTTATCCGTGCGTGCATCAATATTCAAGCCTTCTTAGGTGGAAGGAGTTTTGAAAATTCCCTATCTAAAACATTTTCTAACTCCTTCTAGCCTTCTAGCTCTTTTATTGCTTTCACCGGTGCAACATCTATAATGGCATGCACTTCCACAGGGGTTAACTCATATATATTTCCTTTGAGATCTTTGATCATCTCACCAAGGTCTGAGGCCATATCTTCTAGCGCATCCATTGTGTGCATGATCAAAGGGAAGAGCTCCTTGAATCTTTCCATAAGTGCATCCTTCATGGTTCTATTCAAATCCTTTTTCTACTCCACCTTGGCCATCACCCTTTTACACTCGAGCTTGTTATTATTCATGTTGGCATGTGCTATCTTCAACTCCACCTCCTCATTAGCAGTGTGCGCACTCAAAACTTGTTCAAAATCTTGGTAGTGATTAAAAATGAATTCTGCCCTATGTGCATCTTCCTTAACTTCTGTTGCCAGCGCTTCATATTACACAAGGTGTATTTCCCCCTGCTCCTTATTCTTCTCTTTTTTCATAACCATTTCTTTGTTGTCGGCCATGGACCATTCTTCTTCTCGTGTAGCAACATCCACACCAATTCCTTTAGATAATGCAATTATGAAGATTATTCATCTTGGGTGTTTTCAACTAAGTCCGGGAGCATAAGCATGATGCAGTTCACTATATATTCTACCTTCTTATATGTCGCAAATGACTGATCTCTTCCTTCCTTCAAGCTTTGCTCAAGCTTCTTGATCCTTTTATCTTTGCACTCTTCTTCCTCACGCATCCTCCTGATGGCGGCATCCTTATCAAAAATCATTAACTCAACCTCCAAAGCTATTTTATTAAGTGCATTGCACACTTGCTCATCAGTGAGTAGCTGGGATTCAACAACGAGAAATGCTTCTCCTGGTGCATACTTAAACTATGTTTTAGATAGTGACTCCCTATTTATTTCAAACTCTGGTTCCTCCATGTGTGACTGGTAGTTCCAGGAGAGCATTTTTCTGGTGTGCGGGAGGGTTTCATCTCGACCAAACATCTGCCAATAGAATAAGTCATTTGTGGCCACGAAACTCTGATACCCATCACTTAAGACCATCCCCTGATTGTTAATGTATTGCATCTGAGTGCCTTCTTGTGTTGGCCTTCATCTTCTCCCTTTCCCACGTTATTTCTTAGGCACTACCTGCATAATAGTATGCCCCACGCTATTGGCTTCTCATGTGCCTACATTCTCCTTGATGCCTGTGTCACTATCTTTCTTTTATCATTCTTCGTGCTCACTGTCACTTCCTCCAACATTCCCCTCAGTACGTCCATCACGGCCTTCTACTTCTTTGTCATCCTTCCCCAACCCTTCTTCATTACGCACAGTGTGCTCTTCTTTGTCATCATCATCCAAATTATGGATGACTAGGGGCTCCTTCTCATGTACTTCCTCCTCCTTACTGGTCATCTTCTTCAAGCCCTCTGTATCACTGACAACCACCCTTGATTTCTTCTTCTTCAAGATGGGCTTTGTTGGCGCTTCAGAATTTCTTGTGCCTTTTCCTTTCTCCCCGCGCTCCTGATGTTTATTCTTCCTTGTGCTCTGATCTAGCTCAAAATTTTCTTCCTCTAACCCCTTTTATTCATTTGTTTCTTGAAGAGGGGTCTCCTCGTGCATTCTCGTTGTACCCAAAATTTGTCTTCTCTGCGGGGTTATGGAAGATGAAGGTCATGCTCAGTCAAGTACCTCCCATTCTTCAACTTTAGATATATGAATAATTTAACGGATTGGTTTCCCAGTACCATGGTTGTGGGACTCAAGTCCATGTTGTCAGACTCCAAGGTTTCCACATATGTAGACTATTAGGTTGTGGAGCTAGATTGCTTCACAGTTAGCATGCAATGGAAAGTGACTGGAAATACAGAAACCCATCATTGGTCAAAGGGGAACTGGCACGGTCACCCAAGAACCATCATCGATCAGACATGACCTGACTTTGGTTAGAGCAAGTGGGAACCAGACCCATCATCGGTCAGATAAGAGCAAGTGGGAACCGGCCATGGTTAGGTCTAATCGGCGTCGGTTACCTGTGCGATGTGTTTTATTTTTAAGTCATGGGATTTAAATATAGATTTTGTTTTAAAGCAAATCTATTGGATGTAATTGCATAGCTAAGGTGCCCTAAGTTTATATATTTATATATAAGTGTGAAAGTTAGGGCTTAGGTGTAATAATGAGAAGGATCAGATTAGATCCTTGATTCTCTCCAAGATTGAGAGGATGAAGACGAAGAAGAAGAAAGAAAAGAAAGAACAGGTTACATGAAGACAGAGTCTCCATGGAGAGGAGATGGACAGAAGGAAATAACAAGTACATCTGAATGGTGAGAAGAGGGTAACGTCTTCTAATGTATTTCCTTTGTATATTTATTGTCTCATTGTAATGGCTTGCATAGTATGCAAAGCACATAGGGTTTCTTCTTGTAGATCCACATGTTGGTGAGATCTTGTATTATAGATCTATGTAGATCTAGTCTTGCATTGTAGATCCATGAGATCATATTGTATTGTTGATCCATGTAGATCTAGATATTGTAGAGGTCTCATTTGTAGATTCACAATACAGTGAGAGCTTGGCTGCACAGTGGCAGATGCAGGGTAGCTTCAGGTATGTGAGATCTGGTTATGTTTGAGAGGCATGGTTGTAGTGCACTCAGGTAGATCCGGTTAGAGATCTAGAGGAGACACAAGTGGTGGTATGGAGGCACAGTTTAGTGTACTCAAGTAGATCCGGTTGGGGATCTAGGAGGAGGAGATACTCTTGTAGAGATACATGTACTCTTGTGCAGAAGAGTTGGTTTGTAATCTCTTGTTATATTATATATATATGAGATCTCTATCTTTGGTGGACGTAGCCCACATTGGGTGAACCACAGTACATGCTTGTTATGTGTGTAATTTTGTGTGATTTGGATTATTCTAGTTTATACTTCCACTGTTGTAGATTTTGTGGGGAATTGTTTGGATCCTGTGTGCATGATTTTGTTTGTTATTAAATCATAGCACTATTCTGTTGCCCGTAAATCCCAACAGCTGGTATCAGAGCAGTATTTGTTTTGCCTGATGAGAAGATCATAGGAAGAGATTTAATCTCAAGTGGGAGCTGGAAGAATAAGGTTGCTAGAAGTGTTTCATAAATAGGGTTAAAACCGTGGTCGGTTACTGAGCAGCCTAGGTTTCCAATAGAAAATCATAGATCTAAAGAAATGGAAAGATGCATGTGAATGTATCTTGTTTGCTGAGGTGTTCCTAGTTCTTGGAGGCATAAACATGTTGGTCAGATTGTAGATCCGGTTATTGAGGTATGGTTTTATCTTGGTATTATAGTGCTTATATTATTTTGGTTGCACATGCATGTTTGGGACTGCAGATCTAGATCTGAGAATGAGAAAAGGAGTAGTTATGCATCCTTTGGTGCAGTTAGATGCACAGGCTTCGGTAGAGAGGCAGTAGCATAGAACGAAGATGGGGCTTCCATCAGAGAAGCATGTACTTTAGTTGAAGATGTGGTTGAGTGTCTTGGTGCTGGTAAGGTGATGTGTTTTATCTTGATGCATTTTATTGCATGGATTTGCTGTTAATTTTTTGTACAAGATTTGGATGCTTCTTGAAATGGCTGGCTCAACTCAACTATTGGATTTGGTCGAAGTAGGCACCTGGTGTGGTGTGTTATGCCAAATTGTGTGGCGTTGGGTTTTTTCTAGCAGCATTGACATCGGTCTAAGAACCGAGGTTGGTCACAGAGAAACCGATATTGGTTGAGCTAACCATGGTTGGTTAGGGGATGACCTGGTTGGTCTTTGTAACAACTTATCTGTACAGGGTTTTTTGCAGCAAGAGAGGGCAATTGGTTCTGTGTCCTGTTTTGAAGGATCAGGTTTCTAGCACAGTGTGTACAGGCAGAAACCGTGTTGACCACTTCAATGGTTTGGATCAGAAAGAGGACGGAGTTGGCTCGGTTAGTCCATTGAGACTTTGAGTCAGGTATCTCTATATGGTTCATGTTTTATTTCTTTTGTTTGGAGCAACTGATATTATGTTTGGACTGTGTGCACAAATTTACACCATGGTTTCTTGGTGTTGTTTGACTTTTATTTCCCAGTTGTGTGGAATCTTGAGGACAAGGGTTTCTAGTCTAAGGATGAGATCCTAAATGAAAATTCATGGTTAGACACAGTTGCAGGTAATGAGAGATGTTGAGTACATACAGATGAAAAGAAGTTGATTCACCTACTTCACAAGAAGTCTAAACTTCTATGATGTAGAAGTATTCTTTATCAAGAAGGGAATCATTTTTGTATTCTCTTTCATCTTGGTTTTATTTCTCACTTACGTATTAGTAGGCAGTGCAGGGGATTTCATGTTCAGTGGGAGCAAGCCATGGTTGTGGGAATTACAAGATTGGATACATGATGCACATGCAGAGTGAGAGGAGGTTTCTACTATTCAGAGTGGTAGAGGCACTAGTTGGTTTTGGAGGACAGTCACATATTTGCTGGTATATTGAGTTTATTGCTTTGTGATGTCACTTCTGGTTTATTTTTTGGTGCCTAGATATCCCTATGGGATTACAGTTGATGGTTAGATTCAGCTGGGTGAAGATGATAGAGCAATTTTTCAGAGTTTTAAGGGTTAAAAGAGAAAATATGACTGTTATAGAGACCGGTGTCGGTTAGGATTATCCATTGGTCATTCATCTGGTAACTGTGGTTGGTCAGGCAGTGACCGGGGTTGGTTAGAAAACTATGGTCAGTTTGGTCACATGTTTGACAACAATGTTTATTTACCATTTTTAGATGGTGCCCTTATTTTGCTTTCATCTTGGTTGATCTGTGTAGTATGTTGATGACATGTATGCTGATATTTGCACTTGGTATTAGTGGCATGGTTTAGCATGGATGTTTGTTATTGACATTGATGAGCACATGATTCATATTCAGCTTTGGAGTTAGTCGGTGGCAGACTTGGAGCTTTTGGAGAGCTGGTGATATGGATGGATGTACATGGTGAGTTTGTACATATTGGATAGATTTAGTTTTGTGAGTCTATGATGATGCCAGATGTTTGATTTACACATGGATGCCTTGAGCATGAGTAGGGGATGTTTGTATTTCCTCTTGTTACTATGTTACTCCTTGAGAGATGTTATCTACAGATGATTGTCTTGGACATGCTAGTTGTTTATGCAGAGTTGGATTTACAGATTGCAGTGTTTAGATTCTATTGAGTTATGCAGGTTTGTGGATTGATCACCCATTATTGCAGGTAGAACTCATTTGGGTTGTCTTTACCCAGGATCTTGTTTTGCTTTCGCATATTCCAGTTTGACTTGTCTTGGTCAGTTGCATTGGTGGTTGCATGGAGACATGGATAGATGGATGGAGAACATGGTTGGTTTTACAGGTATGGCTATGGATAGTGCATTGAGGCTCAGATACTTCAGTTTGAGGGGGAGTTCTTACAGGTGTGTTAGTCATGATGGCTTGTTGCATGAGGAGCTAGGTTGGCTTGTTCGCCTGATACCAATAATTGGTATGGTGTTACAATTCAGTGGGAGCTTGAGGCTCGGTGTCACAGATCAGTTGTAGCTTCGTGAAGGTTTGGTAAGTCATGGTTTCATCTTCTTGGTTTGAGAAGATGGTTTGATCTTCCTAGTTTTAATTTTTGAGAGAATTGTTGAAGGAAATAATAGATGGTCTTCATGGTGTGCAAAGGATGGTGATTTACAGGTACAAGTACAAAGATTCAACAATTTATCTCCAAGTGGGAGATTGTTAGGTTGTGAAGCTAGATTGCTTCACAGTTAGCATGCAATGGAAAGTGACTGGAAATACAACAACCCATCATCGGTCAAAGGGGAACCGAAACAGTCACCCAGAACTGTCATCGGTTAGACATGCTCGACTTTGGTTAGAGCTAGTGGGAACCAGCCGCGGTTAAGGCTAACTGGTGCATGTTACCTGTGTGATGTGTTTTATTTTAAGTCATGGACTTTAAATATAGATTTTGTTTTAAAGAAAATCTATTGGATGTAATTGCATAGCTAAGGTGCCCTAAGTTTATATATTTATATATAAGCATGAAAGTTAGGGCTTAGGTGCAATAATGAGAAGGATCGGATTAGATCCTTGATTCTCTGAGATCAAGAGGATGAAGACGAAGAAGAAGAAGAAGAAAAAGAAAGAATAGGTTACATGAAGACAGAGTCTCCATGGATAGGAGATGGATAAAAGGAAATAATAGGTACATCTAAATGGTGAGAAGAGGGTAACGTCTTCTACTGTATTTCCTTTGTATTGTTTAGTCTCATGTAATGGCTTGCATAGTATGCAAAGCACATAGGGTTTCTTCTTGTAGATCCACATGTTGGTGAGATCTTGTATTATAGATCTATGTAGATATAGTCTTGTATTGTAGATCCATGAGATCATATTGTATTATTGATCCATGTAGATCTAGATATTGTAGAGGTCTCGTTTGAAGATTCACAATACAGTGAGAGCTTGGCTGCATAGTGGCAGATGTAGGGTAGCTTCAGGTATGTGAGATTTGGTTATGTTTGAGAGGCACGGTTGTAGTGCACTTAGGTAGATCCGGTTAGAGATCTGGAGGAGACATAAGTGGTGGTATGGAGGCATGATTTAGTGTACTCAGGCAGATCCGATTGGGGATCTGGGAGGAGGATATACTCTTGTAGAGATACATGTACTCTTGTGCTGAAGAGTTGGTTTGTAATCTCTTGTTATATTATATATATATATGAGATCTCTATCTTTGGTGGACG
The DNA here is from genome assembly GCA_019776745.2 of Taxus chinensis. Classification (NCBI taxonomy): domain Eukaryota; kingdom Viridiplantae; phylum Streptophyta; class Pinopsida; order Cupressales; family Taxaceae; genus Taxus; species Taxus chinensis. Next base: position 316,891,056 of record CM034151.1, on the reverse strand, counting down.
TAGCCCACATTGGGTGAACCACGGTACATGCTTGTTATGTGTGTGTACTTTTGTGTGATTTGGATTATTCTAGTTTATGCTTCCATTGTTGTAGATTTTGTGGGGGGTTGTTTAGGTCATGTGTGCATGATTTTGTTTGTTATTAAATCATAGCACTATTCCACTGCCCCATAAATCCCAACATAGACTCGGAAAGGTAGATAAAGGTTATGCGTAAAGTATGGTAATTTGAATCCACACTACCTGCATCAAATTTTAATTTACGCACCTCCTTAATCCTATTGACTACACTTTGGAAGTAATTTGTTGTGAAGGAAAAGGATAGTTTACACCATGGACTATATTCTCCATTTGTCAATTTGAACCTACCTAGGCTGAAAATGTTGATGCACAAGGAATTCTTCCTTTCCTTCAAGCAACAAAGGTAGTTCTCTAGGTAGACGCCATTTGTTTTTGAATGTGTCATGTATTTGCTTATACCATTTGTTTATGTTCTTCTTATATTAGATTGTTATTGTTTCATCACATGTAAACGCTGCAAAATTTTACACATGTGACTTGTCCTACACCAGGGAGATCCATGTTTTATCCTTGGGTCCATCTGACATCATGATCTCCAAAAAGACTATGAACAATAATATTGTGCCCTAGTTTATTTGCTCACCCTTCTTCATCTGAATCCTTGCTTCATCCACGATCCCCTTAGCAATGTACATCGTAATATTATACACAGTATTCTATGCCATCTTGTGCATGATCAATTACCACTTCTTATTTACCTATGACCACCTCTCTGATGCACCCAATTTGTAGCTGACGAGATGCACCGTGACTTTCATGCCTGGATCATTGATATTTGTATCATCCATTGCATGGTTTCCCCTTTGATAATTATGCATAGTGGTAGTGGCCTTTACTGCCTCATCATCTTCCAGATCTTGTCCAATTTCCAACCCCGAGTTGCACAATTCCTGTTACCCTTCTTATAAGCTACGTGGTTACGCACATTCTTCTCCCTGTAAAGTATAAGAAGTCCTCATGGATGCGCGACATGAGCCACTAGTATAGTTTCTCTGGTTTTCCAAAGAAGGGAAATTCATAGAGTTAGAGAACTCCAATACTTTCTAAGTCCTTCATCGTGTCATTGTAAACAAGTTAGCTTGCTTCCATCCTCTGGTCCATACTCACCAATATGTCCTTGGTTATCTCCCCTTCACGCACCTCTGAGTAATGGTTATAGTCACTGATTTTGCACTTTGTGAGTTGGGAGACCCAAAGATGCACTACTTGTACCTCGAGGGGTATTGTATTTTAGAGAACCACTCCTTTGGCGCATCCTCGACAACGAGATTCTTTCCCTTGGGTGACTCCTTAACGGTTGTTGCTTTCTTTGGTGCCATTATTCAACTTAATAAGTATTCAAGTGTGTAGTTAACCACTTCCACCCCTCCGCTAATTTCATAATTCCAACTTGCAGAGAATTTGTGCCCTAGGTGTTGAATTATCTACCTCATGTGCTTTTGTCCTAGTATCGATCATTCAATTATTCCAACCCCCTCTTTTCTTGTTTCAAACCTTACTTATTCTACCTTGATTTTGTGCCCTAACTTCACTCTTTCTAACAATGTGCCCTAAATTGAACTCTGTGGACTTATACTTCTGCAAACACTAGTTCGAGCTTTCGGTTTTAAATATCTTTGTAAAATGTTTTTCTTCCACACACCTACTTCCACCAACAATTTTTTCACACTCGCAAGTGCTTTAAATTACCTCTAGTTCAATCTTTGCACTCTGGTTCACAATTTTTCACTTCATCTCACACTTTGTCACTTTTTTAATCGATCAAACTCTTCATAAGTTAAGGTGAGAATGAACTCGCTCGTGCCCTTTTTACAGATCCCCAAATTCTTATCACATTAATTTCTCCCTACATACCACCGCTTTAAAGCATTAAATGTGGTTTCTATTTTTTTCCCATGCGTATTCTTGCTTTCTTTCGCGTGTGACAATCATAACCTTCTGGCACGCCACTGCTCTCCAGGCTGAAGTCATCTTTGCGTGCACTTCCTTACGCTACAACCCATCTTCCTCTATGCCACACACAAGTAGTTCATTTTGTTATTTCCTCCTCGCATTACATTGCACAACCTCATGCATAGTTTTTCAACATCTGAATAATTCCTTTCAAGCACCATTATACTAGAGTACCTACAACACTTTCCATTGCTTTCACACTCTCTTAATTCATATCCATCAAACACCCTTTTTCATATTATTGTGGGCACCTATAAACTAACTCCAATAGATGTACAAACATCACATAGTCTCTTTTGCACATACACTTATTTTACCCCACACTTAAAAATATGCACAGTCCTCTACGCATCAATCTAGAAAAAATTAATCAACTCCTGCGAGTGAACACACTTATTACAACAAAACAAGAAAAACACAGACATGAAAGGAAAATCTAATCTAAGTGGTAATACTGCCTTATTATAAAATATAAAGGAATATTATTCATAGTAGGGCTTCAACCTACTCCCATTGAAGTAATCAGGCAACATGGTACCATCCAGTGCCTAGAATTGACATGCGCCTGATTCCAATATCTTGGTCACTACAAAAGGTCCCAACTAATGAACCATCAACTTTTTAGGACAATGGGAAATCTTGGAGTCATACAAAAGTACCATCTTTTTTGCTGTAAAATACTTGTTCTTGATATACATGTCATGTTAAGCCTTTTGTCTTACCTATTCTGTCTTCTGACTCTAATGTGCAATGGTGCACTACTCATCTAGTTGCATCAATTTTTCAATGCACTCATTAACTGATTGTTCATCTTCCAATCCTCTTGCATGCGTAATATGTAGGGACGAAAACATAAATTCTACAGGTAACACAACCTCTATGTAAAACACCAATTGAAAAGGTGTGGCCTTATTCAACTATTTATAAGTTGTCCTGTATGCCCAAAGTACTCCCGATACCTTATCATCCCAGTCTTTTCTTCTAACATCACATATTTTTGTTAGTTTCTGACCCAATATCTTGTTGAAAGATTTGTCTGTCCCATTAGCCTGGGGGTGATAAGGGGTAGTCTTATGGTGTGCTACCATAAATTATGCCAACAAAATTCTAATGGCCTCATTCAAAAAATGAGTTCCCTTATCACTCGTTAGGCTCAATGGGCATCCATACTTGTTGATGATGTCTTCCCAAAGGAACCTCACTAGGCACAACCTCTTCCCACCTTGTTAAATAATCAGTACATATGATGATGTAGTGTGCACCTGTCATGCACATGAGTGGTGTAATAGGTACAACAAAATCAATTACCCACTTCTCAAAAGGCTCCATGCTTACAATGGGTCATAATGACAGCTCATCTATATTTCCAGGCTTTCCAATTATCTGACAGTGATCATATGATTTTACACAATATTTAGTGTCCTTTTATAATGTCTCCCACCATATACCTAAATAGGATCTTGCATGTGGTGGTATCTCCTACATAGTGTCCTCCTGCTATGCCTCCACGAGATTCTTCCACGATGGATTTGCACTCATGTTCTAGAACACATATGTACAAGACCTAATCTCACCCCATTTTTTTTTAGGTCTCTTCCAATGAGCTAATATGGTGCAACATGAATAACAAAATGCTTCTTTTCCAAGGTCTTCATTCCTTTTGGTGTCAATCCAGTGTGTAAAAATACTGCAATGTCTTTTAAATCAACTAGTGTGTGGTTTAGTATGAACAATTGTGCATTAGGCATAATGTCCTCAATTCTATTCACATCCTCTCTAGAGTTCAACCTTAACAAATGATCATGTCCCAAGTTACTCTTTCCTGGCTTTACTATGACTGTAAAGTCAAATTATTGGAAAAGGAGTAATCACTGACATATGTGCCCTTATAAAACAGGTTTGTTAACTAGGCACTTTAATATCATATGATTTACATAAAATATGAATGGCATGACCAGAAAGTATTGTATTAATTTTTAAAGCACATAGATCATGGATAATGCTTCACACTCTATTGTTGTATAATTCTTCTCAGCTGGTGTTAATTTTCTACTCACAAAGCATATGGGATGATCGATGTTTCCTTCGTTTGGTTGTGCCAAGAATACTCCAATTTCCATACCAAAGGCATCCACATGTACATGGAAATGATTCTTCTAAGAAGGAAAGTGCAAGATGGGCATAGTGGTTAACTTCTCCTTCAAGGTCTCAAAAGCATGTTGTTGCGCATGCCCCTAATAAAAGTTTCCTTTGGCCTTGAGCAATTCTTCCAAGGGCACGACGATCTTTGCATAACCCTTAATGAACTTTCTATAATAGCCAATGTGCCCCAAGACACCGTGCACTTCACCCTAGTTGGTAGGTTCTTCCATCCCTAAAATTACTGTAATCTTCAATGGATCCACTAACAATCCTTCCTTGTAAATAATGTGCCCAAAAAACATACCAAAGGGGGTGGAAAATATATAATTTTTGATGTTTAGGGAGATGCTATATTACTTTCAATTTTCAAACATTAGCCTTAGATTGTCACAATGATATTTTATGAGGCCATAAATGGTCCAATCATCCAAGTAGACCTACAAAAACTTAAGAATGAAGTCATGGAATGCCCACACGACTATGCGCGAGAACACCGCTAGCGTATTTTTCAATCCAAAGGACATAACAATATATAGAAAACTTCCCCATTCAGTTACAAAGGTTGTCTTTTCTCGATCCTCACACGTAATGCATACTTAATGGTACCCTAAAAATCCATTAGTGAAGGAATATATCTCATGTCCTACTATGCCTTCAAGAATTTCTTATGTGAATGGTGTAGGAAAAAGATATATCACACATGAAGCATTGAGTACCTTGTAGTCAACACATATCCTGATTTGGCCATCCTTTATGTTGATCACCATGGGGCTGACCCACTTAGATTCCTTAATAGGCTCTATGATTCCTTACTTAAGAGTCTTATCTATCTCCTCTTTTACCTTCTCACACAAGTTCAGGTTCATCCTATAAGGCCTCTTATAAACCACACACCCGCCTTCTTTCAGCTTAATCTTCATCTCTCCTAAGGAAGGATGTATGCCCTTTAACTTATGATAGCCCCTTGGGAACAAATCTTGGATGTCACACACAATTCAATGATCTTCGCAACCTCTGGGTCTGACCAATAATCTCCAATAATATCCTCCTTAGGTGCATCTTCAGTACCAATATTCACCTTCTCAATCTTCATAGGTACATGATATGCACGCGCCTACTCATCTACCGAGTCCATAACTTTGCACACAACCTCTGTGTGCTTGATGTCCAAGTCTTTAACTTCCTCATCATGTATACCATCTTCCCTTTTTCCCTTTCTCTCCACGCATAACCTACCTGGATTTCTTTTGTTTCTATTACATCTTCGCGTGCCTTAGTCTCAGGTTCTCCTAACAGTTGAGCCATAAGTTCCTCTGCCTTTGTACTGTCACCCAACATGATGCGCTTCATGATTTACATGGCCTCATGTACTAGTGGTTTAGTCAAAAAATAATCAAAAGTATGAATGATACCTTTCGTCATGTTGCACCAACTTTCAGTCTCTTGCTTCAACTCAGCATGCACATACCATGCCCACATGCATTCACACAAAATGGAGTATAAATTGTGTACCCAAAGTGACGACGCTAATTCCTATGGCCCTTGTGCCCAATGTCTCTTACAATTGTGAACATGTACCAAAGCACTTACCATCATAATAGTCTATAAGAGAGGGAACATTTCTCTGAGTAAAGCTTGTTAAAAAGGATACCCTAACCTCGTGTCAACCAAATAGATTATCTTTGTGTGTCACTCACCAATGCGCTATCATTATGTGTAAAGTATAGGCCATCATGTTTTATCTATCACCCTTGTTTTTCCACTGGTCTTCCATTATGCGCAATAAAGAGCCAGGTTTCTCTTCTCCAGTATATTTAGGCAAGCTGACCTTACCCATGCGCCTGACTGTGCATGGGCTAATCATCCTGGTAACTCTCCCCTTGACCTCATGCCTTACCATCTCATATGTGCCATGGGCCCAGTTGCCACATGCAACGTTGGTAGCATCACTAATAGATTATGCATTTTCCTAATGAAGTATGCCTTCCTTAGATGGCTCGAAGTTTTGCGAATCAAACACTATATGTGTGAATATTTTGTTAAGCTCATCCTCATTGATAGGATTTGTATAGGGCGTAATATTTGCATCATCTAAAGGGACGTAGATGCACTCATTCTTGTTCTCAAAACTAATATATGTTTTTTTGAATCACAGGTCTACATTATTTACATAGAACCATGGATGACCTAAGAGTGTTTGGAAATTATCTTCCTCTTCCAGTTCCATCACCTTAAAGTCATGTGTTAATTTTTCTCCCTTAATAGTAATAGAGGCATCTTTCAATACACCAATGGGCATAGCTTTTGTCTTATTTTCCATGTACAACACATTGGAAGATGGATGCAATTGAGGCCTTCCCATTTAGTTCTAAGCATCCAATGTCAGGACATTAACTTATGCACCCATGTCAATAAGAATGTTACTCACTAACCAACTATCTATCACTGCATCAAGTGCGATGTCTTTGTTATATTATTGGTCATGTGGTTGTAAATTTGCATGAAGGATCTGGTGCTCTTGTTCAATCCTTGCGTGCGGTATTTTCTCACCTAACTACTCTCCTAGAAAAGGAATGATGTTTGCTTACCTCAACATCCTACATAATTTCTTCAAATCATCAACATATTTGTGTGGAAGCTCAGTTCCCCTTGCCCATTTTCTCTCACATGCTTGCTCTTTCATATACTGGATCTCCCATTGCAATTCTCTGACCACACCCATAGTTTCCTAATACACCTCCTTCTGATGAATTGTGTCTGAATACTTAACATGTACGACCTCCTCACACTTGATAAGGGGTTATGCCTTGATAATCTCACACACATGTGCTACTTCTGCACGTGTAGTAACTAACACAAGTTAAAGCTATGAATTAACCTTCTTCTTAGGTTCCCACTGTTCAGGATTCATGCACTCCAATTTAATCATCCCCACACTTTTTCCTTCTTTTTATTCTTACACATATGTTAATTGAGGTTTGGACAATCCTCAACCTTGTGTGCCTTCCTACAATACGTGCATACCTGGTTCTTAGGACACTCATGTTGAAAATGATCGGGTGATCAACATGTATAACATGTCCCACACATGAATCTTCCTCTACTGCCTCATCCTCTACTCTTGTAGCCACCTTTGAAGATTCCAATTTCATTCTTATGCCTTTCAGTGTCCTTCCCTTCATGTGCCTAAGAGATATTGGCCACAATGGTTTAACACAATCCAGTATCACATGCTTTATGAATGTGATCGATCAAACGACAATCAACAATGTCATGGGTGTGTGCATCACAAATCTTGTAGTACATGGAGACTATTTTCTATGTTGCATGATGTAACAATGGATAATTCCTAACATCATAATTATTGTGGTAGATCTCACAAGATGTCAAAAATGTGCACACACTCCTGCGTGGGAATATATTCTTTGTATTTCCTCCAACCTCACAATCCGTGCACCATATTCTGTTGCACATCTCATGGGATGAATTGGCAGACAATTTCTCCAACTGTGTAGCCATCACTACTATCTGTGTCTCAAGAAAAAGGCTCACCCCTATGTCAACACTTCAAACTTCTTTAGCGAGAAGAGCTGCTTCCAAGGTCTCATGTGGATCAATGAATGTCTTATGTGACAATGATCTTCGAAAAGGAGTAAAAAAAACCTCCAACAAACCATTGCGCGTGCTAACTCTAATGGATATCATAGGATAACTTAGACAACAACATTTTAAACTACACATCATACTCCCTGACACTCTCAGACAAGCCTTGCTTAATATCCTTCAGTGTGTTGATGCTTAACTGCTCAATCTCTGGTATATGGAACTCAACTAAAAAGGAAGTGTGTAGTGCATCATAATCCACAATAGTCTGACATGGATCATATTTTCTATACCAGCTATGTGCACACCCTTGAAGTGTGGTGGAAAATTGACTTGCCTTCCTATCAAAAGTTTTTATTCCCTTAGCTCTCCATAATAACTCACACTTATGCACATGTTTAGCTACATCTTTTACACCTTTATACTCTGGTAAGTGAAGTGACATCTCAAAGAATAATTGGGGTGTTTGTTGTTGTTGTTTTTGTTTCTGAGGTGGTTATTATGGTTACTGAGGTGGTTTTTTTGTTTGTTGTGACCCTTGTCCTAGAATGGGGCTTGATCTTGAACCTAAACCTCCACTAGGGTTTCCTCCACATAGTGGTTGACATGAACCTTTCAAGCCTCCAGTTGTAACCTGTGGTCTTGTATATGAATTCCCTTGCATCCCAATAGTGATGTTAAACTAGACATCAACTGGTTGTGCTATAACAACACCTATGGGATTAATTCCAATAGGTTGTGCACAAATACTTTATCCTATCGACGCGCCTATGAAATTACCCCCAAAAATACTCTTCCAAACATTGACACCTATTACGCTGCCATGTGCACGTCCTTAATCTACTAGGCTTCCTGAGCGGAGACTAAAATATGTCTACCTGTATCACCTACCCAATGTGGTGAACCTCTATTACCTCCTTGCTCACTATCACTATGACGCTCTTCTATAATAACCTATGGATTCTGAACACCTTGCACAAGGGTTGGGTGACCAGGATGGGTCAGATGTGCACTCGTGGTTCTTATTCTCTCCTCATACACACTCTCATTAGATGTTAATGGGTCCTCTCTACTGCGCTTTCCCAATGTTGGGAGGACATGATCCTATGGTCCCTCACCTTCTATAGGGGTCTTATCACTTGCACGAGTCATCATTCTTCTCAATCTTACTACCTCATCAACTACCTTTTTTCTCGCATCATTAGACCTGAGCCGTATTTCCTCTCTCTGAATTTCTTTTGCTAGGGCCGGTGCCATCCTTCCCAAACCTATTTTTTGCAACTGTGCTCGGTGGGTTTTTAGCCTTCTATAGGTAAGTTATCCAGTCCCAATTCAACCATCAAGATCTTGATAGCTAAGGGTATCACACATAAATAGGATCCTTTTGGCTTGCGTAAAAACCATAGCTCTGCTTCCTTTGGTCAAAAGTATGTTGAAATCATGTACCCTAAGGTATAATTGTGCATAATGCCTTCTCACCAATGATCTACAGCTCTAGTCCATGACTCGTCCAAATCAAAGAGTTTTTAATAGTCTTCCTGTCTCCACACTTGCTTTCTACCAATTCGAATACCTCTGTTCTGCACGTATGATAACAACCACTCATATAATTCTATGGGTAAGAAGTTGAAGAACATGTTATACAAGTAGTCATAGAGATTGTATTCTACCCACTTTCATGCATTAAAGTCAAGTCTAAGTTTATATCTCTGAGAAAACGTGTCTTGACTATCATATATCTAGTTCTCAATATTATCCAAAGATAGTCAAAACACCACGTGCATTGATATCCTGGTGAACAGATTGAAAATATGTCTTGGAAATAGAACCAAAATGTAGTCTTTTATTACTCAATATAGTTATGTGCACTGACACCTCATCCAGACAATTTTGGAAGCTCACCCAAAGCACGCACAACCACCAGGTCCCTCCTTTGTTGTGTTTATCAAGATGTTAACATGCATGCTCACATTCATAACCATAACAACCATTTATTTATGAAGACACATCATAACATTAGAATTTAACAACACATATAATAAGGAAATTACTGGTAGATAATGAATATTAAGATTTAAATACCCATGAAGCCATGTTCAGACACAGTAACTTTAGTAATCCATAAACAATTGTGCATTATAATCACCATTCATTACATAACATATGAGTTTATTACATTAAAAACTATTAAATCCATGCGATGGACCCTGTGCACTCTCATATAGACTCCATACCAGTACCTAGAACCCACACTAACTTGTTATCTCCAAAACCCTACTAGATCTCCCCTATAACGAGGCATCACCTATATTTATAGGGTGGGGAATTTACCTTCACTACCTACATGCAACTCCTAATAATAGGTATGTTCAAATAACATCCTGCATGCTTTTCTAATTATGCTTTACAATAGTTTAAGCTATAAATAACTTGCTTTACTCATGCTTTAGCTCCTATTTTTAGCCTTTTCCATGCGTTGTATTTTTCCTTGCCTTGCATGTGATTTATTATCCTTTGTTGCATGTGCTTTCTTATTTATAGCCTTTGTGTGTGCCTCACATTATCTTATTTTTCTCTATTTTTAGCCAATGCTCCAAAACATCCAAGTCCCAGTATTTTTCTTGCGTGCATGCTACCTTGTGCACCAACCTATCCTTCTGTAGTGCACGTATTTTCGCACACTACCCTATTTTGATTTCCTCCTTGTGCACATGCTCTTGTGCAGTCCTTTGAACCCAAACACATTTGTTTTTCCTGCACACATGCCCTTCTACATGTAATCCTTTGTGCATGACTGATACTTAATCATTTCTTGTGACCAACAAAACTTTCATTTGTAGAGAGATATTATTGAGGGAAATAGACTTGTTTTCATAAGAGACTTGACAAGTAAAATGAGAAGAGTTCAAGCATGAAGAATTTTATTTGGGTTTGTTGATTAAATTATGTATCAAAATAGAAAACAAAGTAGAAATAAATCCCAAGGCAAAGGATTTATCTTCATCTTCTTCATAAAAATGAGAGATCAGGGATAATTTGATTACCAAGGCACTCCCATCCCTTATAAATAACTAGAGCCAATTTTTTTGGGAGGCGCATAATTTTTTGATGCAAAGTTCAACGGTCAAGACCTCTCATGGTCAAAAGAAGACTATTATGATGATTATAAGCCATTAGAGACTATGGGCTTCATAACATTATAAACAAGCTAGAACTATTTCCCTGTGACGATTAATTTAAATATGTCTTCACAAATTATACCCTCTAAGATGACAAAATCATTTCAAATTCCACATGTAAGGTCATTGCTACAACCATTGGAAATGTTTTTAATAATACACCAAACATATCTTACAATCAAGATACTATGAGAGAGTTTATGGGTGGTGAGGATATAATGGATGAATTAAAGTCATGGGCAAGTGGTGGGTCAAGAATAAAACAAAATTCAAAGTTAAATCTACCTATTGTTCTATTTAGGAAGGGAATTAAGGTTACTATGGTGTTGCTAAATATAATTTATGGTGTAAATAAGGATGACCATGTAAACCAAGTTTGGGTTTACATGTTTAGAATGATATTGAAAGGAAATAAGCCTAACTTTAGAGATATCTTAGAGTTAAAATTAAACTATGTTGGGATATATCAGCTGTAGGGACAAAATTTAACATGTTATCATACTTGGTGGACCTGTTTTCTATTTTGTTTACCTTTGATGCACTGTTTTCATACTAGTTACCCACCACTACTGCCTCAATACATGTTTTCTTTTCCAAACTATATAACCACAATCATGGCCTTTTTATTGCGGATATTTGTAATATATTTTATCCTATTATGTATTATGCTATCCATGGAGTGGGAAAACCCTAAATCCTATAATAATTAAGACAATCCATTAAGAAAATTGGCACCTAATGGTACTATCAGGGATATACTATGATTAGAATTTAAGGTGCTTTGATACCTCCTTGCCAACTACACAAGTATGTGCCAAAATGTTAGTAGTCGTATAGGTGGCGCATCATTTTAAACATACAATAGGTGGCTAGTGTAAGGGATTTAATCGAAATCCATGGCCATATCTCCCCTGTTCCATTGATAAATACTAGTTTAATACCTATCCATCTCTTCAGGTTTTTCAAGACAACACCGACCTTATGCCGATTTTCCACCTGATATCTATAGGAGGTGGGATCCTCATGGTTATATAAAAATTCTCTTAACTAAGGTAAGTAACAAGTATCCTCATCATTATGATCATATATTGACGAAGACAAACAAGTATCATAAGACCTCGAGTTTGTAGATGAGGTCATAATCAAGCTTAAGGCAACATGATTGATTCTAATCAAACCAACAATATTATCAAACCAAATGCTACAAGAAAAGATTTGTAAATGAGTATTATACAAGTTGTTCCTCCTACCCCTCAAGTGACAAGATCATCTAATGTGACGAGAGAGGTTTCTGCCTCCATTCAAATATGTCATACAAGTTATAAATCCCAGATGACATCATTGTCATCAAGTGCATAGTTGTGGGGAAAGAGTAAGTGTTTTAGACAAAGGTAAATAAAATCCTCCACAAGCTAATGTAGCATCTGTAGACACCCTAAAAATACACACTACTCTTTGCACATTACTATTTGGATCATTATTCATCCACATCCCATTAGAATTAATTAATTAATTCTACAACCTATAAAGCATACACTATTCACTCCTTAGCTAATTTAATGATCTATTTAAATAAATAAAATGATAAATATCCACTTATCTCCACTTCACTAGTTCACTCACTCAAGTTCTAGAACGCTACAAAAAAGGAAGCTAAATTGCATGTATAATTGAATAATTTAAGAGCCAACTATTCAAATTAAAGCCTCTTAAATTCTTATTCAAACAAGCCAACTGCATAGACCAAATCAACATGTTAAATCAAGAAAATGCATTCATTAACCTCGAACTCATTCAAAGCTTGATCCTTAATCCATGGCTCTCCGTCAACTATAAATAAAAGTCTCATCTCCTCGCAATTACGTATTTGGAAGTTTAAGACATTTGCAGTGTTACTTTGTCAAATTGATATTTGAATTCATATGCCATTAAGCTTTCCATTTGATCAAATATCTCATAATCAAGCTCATCATTCATCCATTTTCTCGTAGCACAAACATACTTCCATTCAGAGTTATATTTGGAGCATCCACATACAATCTATCAATGAGATTCAACAAGCTTGGTACTTCATTCCATGCTTCAACCATCTCATCTGAGGTTGCAAGGAAACACGAAGGAAGGATATGGTTTGCATTTCATTATTTGTTTTCATCTATTTATTTAATTTCACTCTTGTTTACATTGTGGCACACCCAGTGGGACTAACCCATATTTTTTCATTTATTAATCATTTTTTTGCAAAACTAATGTTTTTTTTATGTATTATTCTTGTTGTTTATGAATCATTGACCAAATTTCAAGGATTTTCATAGAGTAAATTGTGAACGGTTCCAAAAAAACTAGTCATTTTGGCCATGTATTCTAACATTTTATGTTTTGCAGGTACAAGTGATTGCAATTTCCATTTCATCATAGTGCATCTACGTGCTATCCCGTGAAGTTGTATTTTTGTGAACTAAATTTACATTTTTTGTTCCCCTGCATGCGCCTATATTACACCACATGTGTTTGTGTGATTTGACCTGCATCTACGTGATAATGGATGCACTAGCATGTTTAAGTTTTCATCTTTGTTTCTTGATTTTTATTTATTTTTGCATATATGTGCTTCTACTTTAGTAATTGCACTAGCATGTGTATTCAAAGCACGTTAATGTGAATGTAATATGTTGTCTAGCGTGAAATTATATGTGTTAGCATAAGTTACATTTATGTAGTGTGTTTCATGCGATTCAGTAAGTGCGTTTCACGTGTGTTAAAGTGCGTCTAGAGTGAATCCAAAGTGAATCTTAGTTCATTTAAGGTGCATTTACTGTATGATTCTTTGAAGTGCGTTTATGTTACCTACACTAAGTGCATCTAGATGTGATTAGCATAAAGTAGATGTTTGCACTCTGTGTAAAATTTAATATTTATACAGTTTATTGAATTTCCTGAAAAACATGTTTATCCTTTTAATAACTTCCCTTATTATTTTCATGTAAGTTTATGACAAATTCTATAACGTTTATTTATACAATAAAAATATTTAAAGATAATATTCATCACTTTTCCCTTTCTTTCCATTCATTGAAGCTTTTTTTAATCAAATCCATGTATGCTCTTCTCTTATCACCTTCAGGTGATCTTGAGAATCAAAAGCGGAAACAATTTTGTTAGTGATATGTTTTTAATTAATCATGGCATTTTACTTTTGCAATCCATATCAGGTATGCTCTTCTCTTGTGTCCTTTAGACAATCTTGAGAATCAAAAGTGATTACGGTTGCTTTATAGTTTAAATTTTATCACAACCAAACCACATATGCTCTTCTCTTGTGCCTTCGGGTGAACTTGAGAATCATAAATGGTATAAGTTCCTTTTATTATATATAAATCACTTAGTTTTGTAGAAAAAACTACTAATCTTTCTTATAGATGACCACTTCGTTTAAGAGGATCTTCGTCTTACCAAATAAAGTAACAAACTTCTAACTCGTATGCATGTAGGTTTTCTTGGCCAAAGAAATTTAAAAATTGCTAAAAAATCAAAGGTACACTTTCATTTTTGCTTGTCAATTACATTTTTCATTTACGCTTTTCAATTTGGAAAGAACTTTTCTTATATCCATCTCATACATTTGTATTTTTTCGTAGTGGATGGGGTTTTCATCACCACTTAAACTACACTGGTGATGTGGATTTCACCACCACAGACCAATACATTTTGCATTACATTGCACTTGAGACTTAGTCTCAAACAATGTTTGGTATCTACCTCACCTATGTCCCCCGCTTACAGGTAATGTTGTCATGTTTGGGGTTACTGCGAGTATCACCTAATATAGTTGTAACAACAAAGTCTATGGCATCCTCCCTATAAATATTTGGGGAGTAATAAGGACACCATTCACATATCATCCCCCCATTAACCACCACCTTTTCACAAATCCTAGCATTGGAGTGGTGATTCACTCCTCTAAGTGGGTTAGTAAGGATTAGGTGAGTCTTTTTCAACATTCAAAGGGTTTCCCGTACCACTTATGTCCCCATTCAGATCTAGTATATCAGGTCTGAGATATATCAAAAGACGCATATTTTTTGAGAGATAAGAGCCTTGCATCCACTTATTCATGGCATTCTGCATGTTGCACTTTCATAAAATTTTGTATGGATTACCCAACATATTTTACCCTCTTACAACTAAAACGATCTAAAAAAACATACCATACTTGTTGCTTGTTGTTTGTAAACAATAAAGGTTACACAAATTTTGCTATCACAAAACTTGGCTTATACAAACACTTTTTTTTAACATTTTTCTTTTACATTCTAGTTGAAATTAGAAGTTATGTTCCACAAACACAAACACAAATCCAATCTAATCAAATATCAAATACTAGTTTTTCAAAATCCACTTAGAATAAGAAGTTGTCTTCTACCAAACAAAAATCAAACCCATCCCCTTTGGACACTCACATCTGAAAATCCAAATCTTATCAAAATATACATCGTGTACCTTGGATACTTTATTAAAATCAAAATTCAAAAAATCCTATCAAAATCTAAATCTATACCCTTTTTTTTTATATAAAATCCACATCAAATCAAACCATTTTACCTTAGTCTTTGGATACCTCCTAGTCTTAATAAAATCAAATCAAACCATGATATAAGTCCTACATTGGATATTCAAAGCTTAAGCACATCCAATCCTAAAAGATAAAAATTATTATATGTTAGATATTCAATTTATCCAAGTTTAAGCAATTCATAAGCCAAAAACAAATCAAAATATTATACGTTGGATATTCACGCTATCCATACATTAAGTAAAATAAATCACATTGAGTCTTATACATTGTAAATTCACTTTATCCAAGTTTAAACATATCAAATCACACCCAATTCAAATCTTATACTTTGGATATTCACTTTATCCAAATCCAAGCAAATTCAGTCCTATCAAACCAAAAGTCTTATACTTTGGATATTCACTTTATCCAGGTTTAAGAAAATTACAAATCCAAATCAAATCAAAAGTCTTATCATTTGGGTATTCACTTTATCCAAATTTAAGTAAATATTTCATCAAATTACTCATAACATACTTTAAAATCAATCCCAAATCAATAAAAAATCAAAATATCCATCGATTCAATCTGAAACACAATTTTAACCTTTAATCAAATCAAAAATCGGTTTCAATAAACAATGGTGATCACACGCAACACATTGAATGAGGTTTTATTAGAAAAACTTCATGAGATGTCAAAAAAATCACCACGATGGACCTTTGTTAAAAAAGCAAAGGAACAATGAAACTTTCACCTCCTTCCTTCAATGATGGAAAGGAATCGCAAACTGATTTCATTGCTTAATACCCAAAAAATAATTGATAGGCATTTTCATACCAAATCTTAATTTGGAACTATCATTCCAAATGTAAGTGAATTTTCTAAACAACTTTGAAGAAGTCATCAAAAAGGAACTCAAATAGAGAGAGCCCTTATTGTTAAAGGCCTCATCAAAATTCCTTTGAAAGATTAATCTTACAATAATAACAACAACCACCTCCAAAATCAAGATAAATCCAAATCTTCAGTCAGAAAAAAACGTTGTAAGTGATAGGAGCATTGATTCTCGTCATGTCCAAAACATGCAAAACCCCAATCAAAATCAATTAATCAAACCATCATACTCCCTAAGCAAGAAACTACTCCATGTGAAGTCGAACAAAGACAATTCACACCCCTTGGAGAAAGTATTTCTATTGTGTACTCCATCAATTAACATACGCTAAAATGATAAACTATCCACTCACAAGACCCTTCGCAAAAGGAAAACCAAAACCTATGTAGTATAAAGAATCTGAATATTGTGAATACCAACACGTTGATGGCCATCTTATGAATCATTGTTCAAATCTCTGCCATTATATCCAAAATTTACTTGACATCGAATATATTGAATTATAAAACACCTATCATACAACAACGCCAAATGAGAAATTATAATTGTTTTCAAGACCCCTTTCACAACTCATGGTACAACTGAAAAATCTATAGACAAGGGTCAATCATCAAACAAGGTTGAGTCTTGATTATATCATTTCATTTCGTTAGATCCTATGCCTCACAAGGAGGCCTACCATGTTGTAAACGCAACACCCCTAGTATTCCTGTCACAACATTACAAAAGTAGGTTTGGAACACCATCCACGTTACCTCAAATGTCCAATCCTAAATCTACTATTGTTCCACAACAACCTATCCAATGTGAAACTCTTGCTCTAATTCTTATGATATTATCAAACAATTACCAGAAGACATCTACACAAATCCCTCTCATGGATTTGACCAAAACATAACCTATGTTTCAAGATATCCTTACTCGTGCATTCCATAATGTGTGTGTTGCTAAGGGTATCTAACACACAACCATTTCAAGATTTAATCATAAATTTATCATCAAATAATCCAATCCTATCATTTGGTCCTCATGACCTTTTGAAATCTAACATCATAAACATCAATTCCTTATACATTGAAGCATTCGTCACTAATCATAAAATCAAAAGCATGTTTATCAACAACGGAGCAACATTGAATATTTTCTCTACAAAATTGGTAAGATGGCTTGGAGGCCTATTTATAGTTCAATCCTTTGCTCCCCACGTCATTCATTTCACAGATAACAACTGCATTTACATTGATATTATATTCAAACCCCAATCATCTATATCTACTACTTCACCTACATGGGATATCATTGACAAAGGTATTGGAGAATATGACCTCCAAAACGTCAATTACAAATTACCTTTATCCACGCATAAATTTTTTAATGATCTAGCCGATACAAACCTACTCATCAAAAATATTTCCATTCACATTGTTGACTTGGACCTCATCTACCCAAGTCTCATAAATCGGGACCAATCAAATCTCATAACCATGGATCTCTTCCCAAATGACAAGTCCATTGCAAATCCTAATCCACAAAAAATCAAAAAGAAAAAATGGATCTCTCATAGCCAACCCCTCATCAAAGTGCTATTTGAAAATAAAAAACACTAAAGCAAAAAATTCTTATCCACGGGTACTCTCCCAACTAGGGGAGGCTACTTATACAAACAATTTTAATTATTTCATCCATTGACAGATATCTCAATCATCACATCATCAAAAATCACACTCTTCACCTATAAGACACAAGGTAATCTTGTTTATAGTAGGTATTGTGTATCTCATTCATGTTATGGTTTCTCCCATTTCAAATATTTTTACATATGGTCCTGTCTAGAAGATTCCTGATGGAAAATCCTCCTTTCAAAGAAGTTATCTCTTTAATAAAATGCACTAAACTTCTTTACTCGGTTTGTTTGTCCACCTATCTCAGTCTACAGTCTTAAGCCCTTGTGTCCTACTAGTCTAACAAGGCTAATATTTGGGGGAAAACATTCCTTCCCAACAAGAACTATTCAAAAACAAAACAAAATCAATAAAAAATACAAAAAATGTAAATTATTACACCTTTCATCCTTCATAGTCTTTGGTGTTGAGCCCACACTTCTTACTAGTAGTGTGAGACTGGGAAAGGAGGAAGGTATCCTTATTCCCCTATTTTTTTTCTTCGGTTTTGAGCCCTTGCCTCTTACTAGTGGCATGGGGAAATATGTAGGGGGCCACTCCACAAATAAAACAAAAGAAAGACTTGAAATAATTTGAATCAGAAGTGTTTTATCATACAAATCCAAAGAAACAATTTAGTTGCTCATGTTAAGAGAGACAAAAAGTCCTTCAACTGGATCTTGTCAATCAGTAGGCTATCATGGATTTAAGTCTAGTCAAAACCTATATAGTGAAATCATATTAGAATTAGTTAGATAATCTTGACTGGAGATGAGTCACATTTTCCCAAATGGACCATTGTTACACCTTATGTCTTTGCATCCATCATCTTCATTTTCATATCACTATCTCATTTGTCTCACGTCCTTCTTGGTTCTCGGTGTTGATCCCTCACATCTTACTAGTTATGTGGAGTCAAGAGTGGAGTTAGACATCCTATCACTATATCATCTACATTCTTCCAATGTAATGAAATTTTTACAATTGTTTGAACATGAGTTTAGAAATGCACACCTTTTTACCCGAGTAAAAAATTTGAAAAAATCAAATATTGGAAAAATCCCTAAAAATTCAAATAATCAAAAGTGCAAAACAAAAATTATTATCCAAAAACAAAAAACATCTACAATTAGTCAAAAATAAAAAAAAATCGGACAAACATTGTCTATAAATTTCAAAACAATCACACAACTATCAAACACTGAGGTACTCTTCTAAACATAGTACCAAAAACAAAAAATTAACAATCGTATCTGAAAACATAGAACATTTGACTCCTAACTTTGGTGTTTGTTCCAACTATCCTACAAAAAATCAAAAACCTTGCATGCATCCTCACTTAGGGAAATCTCGACTCTCATTCTCTCCTTTGCAAGTATCCTTGCTTGGAGGTAATGACCCCATCAATCAAATCAATCTTCAACGTGGATCCAACAAGAGCGTCGCTTGAGCCAACTCTTCAATCTAATCCAATATTACCCCTTGTATGTATCCTTGCTTGGGGACAACTCAATCAAATCAATTTTCCATCTGGATCCAACAAGAGTGTCACTTGACTCCACTCTTTAGTCTGATCTTACCCCTTGCATGTATCCTTGCTTGGGGGGAAATTATTTTAATCAATCATCATTGTGGAACACATTAGGGGCATAGTTAATTGTCTTTATTTCTAGTTGTTTTTCATTGATAGTTACTTTGGCCAATTACACATATTTTTTTTATCATCCTGGCTCATTTATAGCCATGGTGTATATGTTTACTACGTATATTGGGTTTTTTTTACTTCGTTATTTGTTTTTTGTGTGTTTTTTTATGCACATAATGGGTTAATCATCATCATTCTTTAATAATCATGGTAACAACTCTATTGTGCAACAAAAAAATAAGGTTTATCTAAAATAAAATATCTGGATGGAAGCTCAAACTATGAGCAAAATCACTCCTATCATCCTTCTAATCACTCTTGAATTATAAACATTCTCCTTCCTCCTATCAAGCGGTTGTCCATCGCTTTCCCGCATCACCCATCCGCTTGAGGGGAACTCCCTTAGCATAATCCAGACTCACTGGGGCATCCAAATGCTTCACCAGGGAAAATCAGGCATGTCCACCACACTTCCATATCATCCGCTCATTAATCTACATGCATCTACTATCTTTAAAATGCTATTACTCTGTAATAACACTTTAAAGAGGGACAAATGTAGACACCCTAAAAATACACACTACTCTTTACACATTATTATTTGGATCATTATTCATCCACATCCCACTAGAATTTATTAATTAATTCTACAACCTATAAAGCGTACACTATGCACTCCTTAGCTAATTTAATTAGCTATTTAAATAAATTACAAGCTAAATATCCAACCACCTTCCACTTATCTCCACTTCACTAGATCACTCACTCAAGTTCTAGAAATCTACAAAAGAGGAAACAAAATTGCACACACTTTTGAAGAATTAAAAAGTTAACTATTCACATTAAAGCCTCTTAAATTCTTATTCAAACAAGCCAATTGCAAAAACCAAATCAACATGCTAAATCAGGAAAATGCATTCATTAACATGTAACTTAGTCAAATCTTGATCCCCAATCCATGGCTTCTTATTCACCTATAAATAAGAGGCCCATCTCCTCACAATTCAATATTTAGAAGCTTAAGGAATTTGCAATGTTACTATGTCAAATTGCCACTCGAATTCATACGTTGTTAGGCTGTCCATTTGATCAAAGATCTCATAAATTAAGCTCATCATTCATCCATTTGCTCGTAGCACAAGCATACTTCCATTTAGAGTTATATTTGGAGAATACATATATAATATATCAACGATATTCAACAATCTTGGTACTTCATTTCACGTTTCAGCCATCTCATCTGAGGGTGCAAGGAAATGCAAAGGAAGGATCTGGTTTGCATTTCATTACTTGTTTTCTTCCATTTATTTTATTTTCTCTTGTTTATAACATCAACAATCCATAGTTTAATAGGCTCATTCCCTCCTCCTCCGATGTAATCAACTGTTATAACTATTCCTATAAGTATAACCATGATGATTTCTAACTAGCCTTTCTTAATTGAATAGGAGTTCTAATTTGGTGTCAGGTGGTTTCCACTCCACTCATTTCTACCATTCCCTCCATAGTGCTCACATCACCCTCACTTCCTCTCATTATCACCACATCTCTCATTTTTTCCTCATCTCCCATAATATCTTCTATTGTTCCTACATGAACCATGTTGTCACCATCATCAACCATGACATCAACACCCATGACAAGACCAATATAAGCTACCACACAACCCATATCCTTCATGGATATGGTGAAATCAGAAGGTATGAATTTTTTCATATCATCACCACCATTAACTTTGATTCACACAGGGACAATTATTCAATTTGGGCCCAATTTACTAGTGTTAATATTAATAGTACCAAAGTTTTTAGTTCCAGGATTGAGAATGCCAAGGATTCCAATGCAAGTACTGAGGGGTTTGGTCAAAAATAAGGAAACCCATCTATAGTGCACATCCTATGGGTCATCCCATAGGGAAATTGTCTATTTAGATGTATATCATTTAAGTTTCCTCAATTCCCCTAGTTTCTACAATGGCCACATAATCTACTTCCTCAACCATGATATCTTCCACAACCATTGAAGTGGTAGAGTCAACTAAAGATCAGGTTGATTTAGATAAACAATAATGGCAACAACATTATTTAGTCACCAATTCTCAATCCCTTGTATATAATCCTTTTGAAGTATCCTCAGGCTACAACAAGAAGGAAAAAAATTAGCAAAAGTCACAACAAGTAGAATAAAGAGCCAAGGTGAGGATATTTTGTTTAGGAAAAAATAAGATGTCATGAGGTTATCTAGAAAGAGAGGCTAGGAGGGAGAGGCATCTATTGATCCTTTCGATATGGTGAAAACTTCACTAACTATGGCAACATGATCTTTGAAATAAGAAAGATAACATTTATTTGCCACTCAAACACATATCAATCTACCTCTATCTCTTAGGAATGATATCTATCATGCCTCGAAACTTTTGTTCAATAATTGCAGAGACATCTCTAATGTAAAATACATGGAAAAAATAGTAAGGATAAATCTTAACACTATGAAACAAGAGGTTATGGAATTAAAACCTAAATTATAGTCATTGCAGTGATCGTTAAGGATAATTTATTACCAAATCTGCCATTGATATATGTAGATGGTGTAGTTAAAATTGAAAACAAATTGGCCAAAGAAAAATCTGAATTGACAAAGCATCCAATCAACTCTCAACCACCTATAAATATTTGGACATGTTTTATGTCAATAGTGTGCCCCTCTTTGTAGATGTGGACTTAATGCAATTATTGGATTCAACTGGTCAAGTTTTAATAATGGATTAGTTTAATGGTTTCCTAATGTAATTCATGCCACTTTTTGATAAAAAAATGCTTTTGTCAAATAATGTAGGGATGTATGAGTTCATCCTTGCTATTTCAATCAAGTTGGAGAAAGCTAAGTGCATACAACTATTTTTAGATGGATTTCTACATGATCTCATCCAGATGGTCCAGAAAAGTGAAGAGCCTTATAAGCCACTAATTATAAACATTTAAATGATGGAAGCTAATTTTAAACTATGCCAATGGGCCCAAAGTATCAATTTACGCTCAAGATGAGGAGATCAATGCCATATGGAAACATGGTATGCTAATTTTGTCTTTTAATTGATATATTTTTAACACACTCTGTACAAGTAGGGATTCACTAAGTGGTGATGATTCAAGATGGGTGGATAATCTTAAATAGAGAAGTCTATATTTATGCTAAGTTTTGTAAACATGAGAGAATGTTCTCATTTTTTAGCTTTCAAGCTATAGTTAGTTGTAGTTTATTTTTAGTTTTAGCTTAATACAAGTCTCCAACATTACATACAAAGCATGAGGCTACATCCCACGACTCTATAAAAGCAAACTATTATACTGTAAGACATATCTTGACACTAGAGAATTGATTCAAAGAAAGATTTTGGAGCTTCCAATTGGTGTTTTGAGTTTCATATTGGCTTTTAGTTGTGATTCATGTCTTGATGCCTAGATAGAAATCTCTTTCTATGATTAAGTAAAGTTTTCACTCATATTTTTAGTCAAATTTTGTTAAATAGAGAGATTGAGTTATGCTAGTCTCAGTTTCATTAAATATTGTTTCTTGTGCTTAAATTTGTTGATGTGCTCGGAAATCTTACAGGTTCAGGTGAATTAGAGATGTTAAGCAATGGATGTTATTTTGTTTGTGTTTAGAGTTTGATTAGCCCAGACAACTATTAAACTAATTGAAACTCTGATATATGCTTTGTGGATGAACCAATAGGCTATTTTATTAGATGATGTAGGGTTTGACTAATAGCCTAGATTTTATAAAAAATTGAGAATACTAGTTTTTGTATGCTTTTGTATTGTGTTTTTTAGCTATTACAAAATTTGTTGATAATGATTAATGAGAGAAATAGAGGTTAGTTATTATTTTTTACCCCACCCTTCTTTATTTTTTGTTTTTAAAAAAAATCCCAACAATTACTTATACTTACATCATTGTGTATATTCATAGGTTGAGTCAAAACTTCCAAAATCAGGGTTATTTAAACTCAAGACTCGAATCCTAATAGGTGGTTTGCCAAAACATACTAGTCCCTCCCAAGTTAACAATAGGCTACATACATCCTTACTGAAGTTATACATCCTAGATTAATCTGTACCTTGAATCCACATGTCCAGGTAGGGTTCTAAAATGAGTGGGACAAAGAATTAAAAATCATTGTTCCCTATTTTTCAGAATGTTTTATTAGTGGGCATGAAACATTTATCTACAATTTAATTGGTGCGAAAAGAAGGTCTAGTATAACCATTAAGGAAGTAACATATTGAGTTTTCATACAAAATCATAAATTAGATTCATCACCATGCCTCAAAAGGTCCAATTCTAACTCTAGGACCCTACTTTAGCCTTTAACTCTACATATAAAACTTAATTAGATAAAATACAAGCTAAATGTTCCAAAAAATCCCCAAGATCACCAAAATATACCTCTCATTTCATTTAGTTTCTTCCTCACACATCACACATTATGGCTCAGCCTAATCTAGCTTGGTTAAGAGGCATTACTTTGGCCATACTAGGACACATTCATGACTTTCCTAGAAATTCATAGAGATATTTAACCATATATAAACATGATGGTAGCAGGGATGCTAAAGAGCACACAATATATTTCAAGACTACTTGTAGATTGCTGAATGTCATACAATAAGACGTGGCATGCAAATTATTTACCTTAACATTGTAAGATACTGCTTATGATTGGTTCCTAAATTTGACACATAAATCTATTACTTGTTGGGTTGATTTTGAAAAAAAAATTCTTCAAAAATTTGGATAATTTATAGATCTTAGTGTTTTATATCAACAATTTGCTACTGCTAAGATAAAGAGTAGTGAACTTATCAAAACACTCAATTCTAGATTTCAACATATGCTAGGAAGAGTTACAATTGAAAATATTTATTTGGAAATGTATAAAATTGCTTTATAATGTGAAATGGATTTGTATTTGTTATAAGAGAAAATATAACCACTCAAACACAAGCTTATGCAAATTTAATAATGGTGGATAGGAAGCTACACCCACAAGGGGAAAATACTCAAATTGCTCCTAAGGCTTTTCAAAACACCCCAACCTTGAATCAAATTCCTACTTTGAATAAATTACCACTACAAAATAAGGTCAAGAATCCTAATATAACCATTTTTTCTAGTAGTAACACCTACACAAACACTCCCTCCAAGTTCTAACATTCTTGAGATAAAAGGTATGCAAAAAATGATGTAGAAGAGTGATAATGATTTGTTCACTTTTCGAAGGGAAATCACTAGTGGAGATAACTAGAATAGGGGGAATTCTTACCAAATATATAGTTGCCCCAAAACTTAAGAAGCGTCAATTGGTAACACAACCCAATTGATATTAACATTTATGAGTTTTCTCTTCCCAATTGGTATATGATATATGATACTGTTTAACATGGAGAATTAGATTGCATCGAATCATACAATGCTTTTGAATCCATTCATAAAGATATCCAAGGATATGAACCTAGTACAAGAGACTCAAATGAATGTAGCTCCTCCAAGGGTAGTAATGTTCTGGTATTTGACACCATGAGTTTTCCTTCTTAGGAATATAATGAGCTAGAAGATAACACTGATGAGATACATGCATTTCAAAACTGCCAAATGAGTAATTATGCTTTGAGAAATAGAACAAAGGAGCCTCTTATTACCTCTACACTTCCACCCAAAGGTGATACACCCCCTAATACCAAATTTGAGATCAATCCACCTCCACAAAAGGGAGGAGAATCCAAAACCACAATTGAAACTCTTATAATTTCTTCAAGTCCCGTAAAAACCAATTATAACATTGTGGAAGACATGAAGAAAATCAAGGCCAACATTACATTATATGAATTGGCTCAAATCACTGAACAAGGAGAACTATTGCTTAAGTCTTTTACAATTAAGAAAACTCCAAAGCAAAAGGGACTAGGTCACACCAGTGTAGTTTTGTATAAATATAAAACTAATGTTCTACCCTTTTTGCCAATATTTAGGGTTTATTGTAAAAATGTGCATAATTATTTTGGTTGACTTCAGGAAATTCAGAAAAATGTCGTGCCTATAGGGATATGCAAGATATTTTTTGATTAACTCCAATCAAAGTTTGATAGAAGAGTGGTTTATACTGAATAAGGTCGAGAGGTGAAATTAGTTGGGTAGTTATTGAATGCACATATGCAGTTAGATACTGAACCAAGGATAAAACACTTCATAGATAAACAAGTAGTTGACATACCTAAATCCTATGAGATGTTGCTAAGAAAATATTAGTGAACTTATTTGAATAGATATATGTCAACTAAATTTTCTCATATGTCATTACCATTGAGTGGCTTGGGTAATCAAATAATAGTGGATAAAGAACATAATATGAAATACATGGTCCATGAATATGATGAAAAGAACGAGAACATAAATTTGGCTACTTTAAACATATGTGTATATGATATAACTATCAAATATTATTATAAACAAAAAATGCCTCCACAAGAAGATTTAAATGATATCTATGATGGTGAAAATTCAAGATAAGGCTCAAAATCTGCGGTATCACTCACCGGATCCTTAGATAAGAAAAATCATGTTTCATATCACTTTGAGTTTCCACCAACAATATGGAAGAATATGAAGCACTAGTCATATTATTGTTATTTGCATTAAAGCATGGTGTTAAAAATATGGTTTCTATTGGATATTCAGATCTTGTTGTAAATCTGGTCAATAGTAAGTTTCAATGCAATTTATCTTATCTTAGGAAATACAAAACATAAAAACATGGGACTTCATTGAATCATTTGATATGCTTTTAACATTATTGTTGTTTTTAAGAAAGTAAAATAAGATCTGTAGATCAACTAGCTACCATGATACTAACAAGCTTGCAACCTTGTGAGATATGTCAATGGGAGAAATTTATAGTGGAGATAGTTCCTTGTCCATCAATATCATAGATAATGAGGAAAATTTTCAAGTTTTTAATTATGATCAATATATTATGTACTTCCCTAGGAATTCTAAGTTTTTGAGCCACATGTCATAGATGAACATAATTGGAACGATGAGTTTGGAGAAGTAAAGGGGGATTATACTAACCGGGATGATGATGGAGTATTAAAAATGAAAGATAATAAGATTCCCAAAGGTATGATGTACTTGGAAATATTATTTGACTTGTAAATTACTCCTAAAAAGCATTAACATTGGTATTTAAATAAGTAATATTTGGATCAGCTAGCCACAAGATTTGGTGTAGACCGCACAAGTAAAGATTATTGCACATGACATTTAGAATCATCCAAGGTGTGTAAGTTATGTTGATGAAAATAATAGTATCCCATATTATTTTTGTCTTTATTAAAGTTATAAGGTGATGATTCCTTTTGGTTATGTTGGGTGACATTCTTAGGCTGTTAACTTTGTCATGAAGTGTTTTTTTAATTTTATGTAGGGGCTTGAAATAGTGTGGCATGCTTGGGTTGAGTTTTGTACACAACATTAGATGAAGATGAAAAGAATGCTTCATCTTTTCCTTGGGTTAAATATTTATATTGTCATGGTATGATTCATTAAAATATTTAAAATTCAATAACTCCATCTTGGTGCATAGATAAGGGGAGATCTCATTGACGTACTTCAACACCTTATCTTTCTATGATAGTTCCTCATAGTCACAAAACATAGTTATGGAAATCATTGGTGTAGTATTCAAATAACCACAACTTGTATTTTTGGAACTTATGTATTCATATTCATAGTGATTAAGGGGGTAGTATTCCTTATGCATAGTGCTGAAAAAAGTCATCCCACATTCGAATGGGTTAGAAGTATTTGTGGCACTAAGTGTTGAGATTTTCCCACTAGTATGAATTTAGAATGGACTTATTCAACATCACGAAGGTGATATTATCAACACCAATGAATTTTTTGATGGAGAAGCAAGCCTTGAGTTGGAAAAACCACTCATCCAATGTTGTGACATAGATCTTGCCTTCAAATAATAGGATATCAAATATACCTTGGACCTTGAAAGGGTTTTGATGTTGAAACCACATGTGAGATGGTTGGGAAAGAGAGGATACAAATCAACTCACTAAATTGACCAGAGAGCATATTGTGATGTACCTCTAGAGTGTCATAAATCAGATATTTTGAATGTATGGGACAACCTCAATATATTTTCAGAATCATCCATATAGATCTTTTTATAACATTATTACAGGTAAGTAGACATAAAACCAAAATCTTCTCCTTCTCTTTCTTGTTGTGATTTCATGTTAAAAATCATATAGAAATGGATGCGAGATATGCTATGATACTAATGATCTACACCATGGATCCAAGAACCATGTGTAGAGGGACAACCTTGTGCTAAATAGAGATACAATTATTATAGGAGCGTGTGTGTTGGTCATACAATTTAATGAACCAAACAACACATAATGTTTAGTGGAAGGTTATGCACAAGAAATGTAAAATTATTAATCAATGGTGAATATGGAAGTACAAAAGTGTACAAAATAGTGAGAAAGAGTAAGAGAGAAAGCTCTTATATTGGAAAGATAATGTGTTGTTTGGACTACTAGAAAAGCATTATAGTTAGAGTTGTGTGTTGAAGTAGAACTAAACAAGGCTATCTAGAGTATGAGAGATGGTGAGATTGATCTCTATATGTATATGTGTACTTGTGTATATCTTTGACATAGTGGTCATACATTTATACAATGTGTGAAGACCATTACATAATCTACAATGATGATGGAAGCAACTAATGGTCACACCATTTTTCATGTGTGATGTTTGTGCCATCTTCGAGATTTTTGTGGCAATAATGAATATGGCACTGGAAGTTACATAGGAGGATTCCCGACACTTCACATAAATGGGAAGTTTCTACTTGGTGTTCCATGAAAAAACAAAGAATCATCCATGTGGATGTTGATACTTTTCCTAGCATAACATTAGAGGTGCACGACAAAGGTGGAGTAAGATTCACATGCACACACAAGACACTAAGTATTTACAAGGCAAGAGGGTAATGCATAACGTGTGAGAATGCAAAAATGTGAGTTAGTAGAATAATTATGATAAAATTTGCATGATGATGTTTGGTATGAAATAAAAAGTAAGAGCTAGGATACCAGTGATGTGCATGCAGTTTCCCGAGAGGTGTTACACATTGTATAACCATATCCGAAGTGAGTTGTGTGTAAATGGTATATGAACAAGAGGATGTGTAATTGTGAAAATGAGGAATGTGTGTGCATGTGTACTCAAATCACACTCTAAATACAATATGGGAAATTTTTAATTTCTTGTTACTTTAGGCTTTACTAAGAAACACACACACTTTGACACTAAAAGTTCTCATAGACATATTGTTCTCCCTCTTGTTATAGAATCTAATATTATTGTTGTATCTTTCTTAGCTAATGTTTTTTGTTGGTTCACGTAACATGATTGTAGGATGCCCGTGATTTTTTCAATTTAGAGCTACCCTTCTATGATATATCAATGTGTTAAGTATATTCATGAAAATCAAGTTGTTATGGTTATCCCATATGAGGTTCATTTGCCTAATCCCTTTGCTAAAAAATCTATCGCTTCTATAACCCATGCCTATTACACATACTCATGCTACATCTAAAGGATAAATCCCTCATAGGCCTTCTCATAAGTCTCCTTTTATAAGTAAAACTATCTGAAGTGAGTCCTTCAACCTCGACTTAAGGAAATTATTCGTACTCCTAACATGCACAATGTAAAATTGAGGTTTAGCCCTCCCACCCCTACTAGTTTATCTCCTCACCATATTGATAGTTTCATAGGGTAGCTCTTACTTGGATTTAATTTTTTTATAAATATTCTAATAAAAATAACAAACACATTTGAATAATCTCATAAATATAAAAACCTTCAAATATTATCAAAATACAAAATTAAGACCTATAAATGGATATATATATATATATATATATATGCTAGTTTATTACTTTACATGTGTTGTTATACATATGGTTTAATAGATAACATATTATATATACTCTTTACACACATGAATTCATGATTTTTTTTGAATAATGCAAGACATACATAGGATTGTACGTTGCTTAGATGTTGGATCTCTCCTCTTACCTAGTGTTCATTTGGGGGCATATATTATACCATTAGGTGTCATTGTTTCATTATTAGTGTTGCTTCACATTATCACTATCCTCATTTTCTATATTGTGTTATATGTTATTTACTTAGACTAATGCAGATAACACATTATTTACCCTAATTAATTTAATTAGGTTTTAGTTTAAATTGATACGATAGAGACTAAACTAATGGATATGTACATATTTATGTTTCAGATTAGATCAGAAGAATATATAACATAACAATCAACCTATCATTCAAGCACTTTCAATTAAAAGCACAAACCATATGGAAAGAGGAACTTAGATAATTCAAGAAGTAATCATAATGTGTCATTGAGTACTCTGGGACAGGAGAAGAGATTTTGAACTGGAACAATCACTTTTTAGAGTTTTGGGGCTTCTGGTAAGGACCGTACATAATGGTTAGGATTGTATGGTATGGTTATGACCTAACCAAATGTTTTTACACCTAGAGATGGATGGGATTTGTAACTTTTAGTGTTACTGTGTGTTATTGTTTATCACTTTTTGATATCTTCAACTTTGCATAAAACCCATGATGTCGCACCTGAAACCTACAAAATAAACCCTAGCTATCTTACAACACACTCAAACAATCATTAGTTATAAAAATAAAGATGTAAATGCTTGAGCTAGACTAACCTCATTTGCCACCCCGTGTGTGAGTCACCGAGAACTACACTACATTCGAGATTCAATGTAGTTCTCCTAGTGCTTTCTGTAAAGGTGCATGAAACTATCCCTTGACCTAGATTAGCACTTGTGCCTCAAAACCAATAGTGGGCTATGATAATTCATCCCAATATAAACCCTTGCCTCTAGATGAAAAATTTAGATGTATGCCCTCGTATGTTGTGTATGCAATGTATAGATGTAGTCCTTATTATGTTAGCTTGATATGTGGTAGATAGATATGTGTTTACTAAAAAAAAATGTAGGTTAGACTTGTATATATATGAGTTCTTACTTTTAAATAAGGATCTTAGTGGTGGGAAAGGCCAACCCAAAATATATAATCCAAAATACAAAAGAGTGAAAAATGGTACCATAAAGAGAAAGCAAATGAAAAACAAAAGTGGCTAAGACCGTACACAATGGTCAAGACCGTATGTATGATCTTGACCTTGTTGTATGGTCTTGGACCAAGCTCGGGTAAAGGATAACAATGAAAGGGGACTATCGGAGATGTTTGTAAGGTGATTCAAAATCAAATCAAAGATACATAATAGTAAGAAATGGGGTTCAATTAAGTCATAAAGAACAATATAAAATATGAGTGTTGCCACTAAGATTTTGTTCCATCCTTCAAAACTCATATACATAACAACCTAATGAAAACATGATGTACTAATGATTTTGTGCAGATTTTAGTGTCTACAAACATGTGCTTTATGTAGAGATAGTATCTCTTGTTTTATGTGCCTCCACGCTACTATCTACAATGGTTTTCACTTGCTTGTTTGTATGTTTATTTTCATGTATGTGGCTTATGGCCTTTTTATGCATATTTTGTGTCCCATATTTGTATCATATGTTTCCTTTCTTATTCTTATTTGTGTGTGTCACACTCTTGTGTCTCTTGTATGTGGATTTTTGTGATTACTATGACTAAAATATGTGGTAATACTAGCTATAATAATATTTTTTTTTATGCTTACATACTTGTTTAATAGTATTTTATGTTTGTTATTTATTCATGTATCATCTTTGTACACAATCTATTTGATACTACCTAATGATGATAATGAGGATCTCTAAAAAACATGACAAGGTGTTGCAAAGTTCTCAAGACCACCTCCTAGCCTCTTCCAGTCATTGTAGACACCTTCACACTTCTCTCCATCCCTTCTAAACTCTCTTGGAATATATTTTTTCTCCTCTTTTTTATCCCCTTTTCACTATCTAACATGGTACCACTGTGGCGATTATGCATCCACCATGATAGTTCCATCCCCCGCCACAGTGTTTCTATCTTCCAATATAATGGTTACATATTAGTCCATGTTGGTTCCATCTTGGTTATCAAATATTTCATCCCCATCTGTAGTGGTTACCTTATCCCTCTCCCATTATTCTGTGAGTGTTTATACACCCTCCAAATATGTTGGGTTAGGAATTTTATAGGCCTATCTTAGGACTTGAGACTTAATATGCTCTCATACACCCCAAAAAACCACCTTCTTTATTTGGTTTGGATGATGATTATTCCCAGAGTGCACAACTGTTGCATATCTATTTTGTTCAAATGTCAAGTTTTTCTTCTAATGTAAGGATTAAATAGATCGATCAACTATTAACCTATCAAGGCTCTTCCATAGACCCCTCCAATTCTAACAATGTGATGTTGACTAGGGAAGGAGGGCTTTACCCACAAGTCTTAACTATGACGTAAATCAACATACAGTATGATCCCTTGTCATCTTAATTGAAACCTAATAATGATATTCTACTCTGGTTCGATGAAAGCACTAACTGAATGAAAACCATAGAAAAATCACTTGATAGTCTACAAGTGTATAACACTACCGTTTGCTAGAAAATGTTGCTTCTACTCCACCTAGACCTAGGAGTGCATCTAAAAGATGAGAAATAACTACAAAGTAATTTATCAAAGGATAACATCATTCCCCTCTACAACCAAGTACAAAGTATAGTGTTAAAAAATATCAACAAGTCCCATTGGGAAACCTCATCTCTACCTTGGTCAGACAAATTCGAGAGCTATAAAGTGCTTTAACATCTTAAAAAAATATCAAAAAGGATATAACATAATGCAAACTCTAAAAAAACAAATTTATGTTCAACCAAGGAAATAATTTCCACAAAAAACCACTCCTTCTAACCATACGAATAAGCTAAACCTAGGAGATATCCTTATGGGTGCTGACATGCTAGGAATGAGTGGGATTTCATCATACAATTTCTCAATGTACACTCTAGAAAACAAAACCACTTCATACTCTATGCCATTGAATATAAGAAATCATGTTTTACATCACATGCCTACGTATAACCTTCCCAATCATATATCCAAAAACCATAGGCCCATGTTCAATTTGTTCAGGATTATCTTCAACCATTGCAAAGTTATTCCCTACCCACTCAACAATTTTTTGGTTCCTCTCTGAAAGTTCCCACAACACCCTACATGCTCCTATATTACAAATACACCCAACTTGATGGTTTCTTTCCCACCTTTTACAAACCAAATGCAATCCATGTTTTTACTCCAATTCCCCCTTTTACTAGTAAATTTCAAGTTTCACAACCAGTTATAGGAACAACAAGCAATTTTGTTATTGATTTTAGTGCATTGGGAACCTACATTGAATATATGAAAGAACCTCTAGATTCCAAAATTCATATGACACTCCTCCCTCGTCATCTTCCTGAGTTACCAAAATATAAGGGTTAAGGAGATCATAATGGCCACATAAAGGCATACACCAATGTAATTCATGAATTAATCTCATGGGATGGGGTTGTTACAAAGATCTTCCACACGACCCTCGAAGGCATAACACTTACTTGGTATTACCATTTTCCCGAAGGCTCCATAAACTCATTTAGGAAAATTATAGATAAATTCATCAAGGGTTTCGATATGAGAAAACTCGTAAATATTGGTATTAGGGACTTTCTTCACATCAAACAAGAACCCAACAAGTTTATTGTATATTTCATCATGAGATGGTGAAAAGTGCTTTACTCCTCTTCTAACACCCCAAACATGGATCAATGGGAGCTATGTGATATTTTATTTTGTGTCATCAATAGGGAAATTAAGGGAATATACAAAAAATTTCCCATATAATCACTAGAAAGAAGATTTACAAAGAATGTTAAGGATTAACTAGGTAGCGATAGATAATGGTTACATGAAACATGGTTTAACGGGGAGACTTGTTGTCACCAACCATAACTCTCGGGGATACCAAAACAATAACAACATAATGATTTTTTTTCTCAAAATACCCAAGGCCTAAAAGTAATAAACCAGAACCATAATGCCACTACATATGGTGTTATAGATCAACTAAAACATTCCAAATTCCCTAATAATATGGTTAATCAACCCAACAATAACAATAGTAACATCCACGTAAATAACGATCAACCTACCATAAATGTGGTTGAATTTAACTGGGATATAAATACCAATATGAAGCATAATATGAATCAAAATCAAATAAAACCCCAAATTTAGAATAAGAACCGAGAGGGTCCATATCAAAATATCTTTTGTCCCAATCACCACTACCCTAATACTTTGGTTACTTCAAGTAGGTTGTAGATAAGAAAAAGCATCATCTATATAACTATGATCCCAACCTAATATGTCTGTTTCATAGGGTCAGGGGTCATGGTACCCCTAACTATAAAGAATATGAAAAACTCATGCAACGCCTCCTTGAAAACCAAAGACAAGCCTTTGACAAATAATTTCTGGGGAAATGAACCTTAACGGTTATCCCATGGCTCATTTATCTCTCGTTGCACCCCAAAACTCCCTTTTAGGAATTTATCAAAACCCTTTCCCAAATAATCAACAAAATCCCCTTCCAAATAACATGCAACAATAACAAAGACAACCACCTTCGCAACAAAAACAACAACAACAAAAAATAAACCCATTCAAAAGTCATGACGTTGAATCCTCAACTTCCAACATAGTTAAACCTAACATTGCCCCATGTCTACACATGTTAGGGAAACCATGCATGATCAAGTCATTAAATTAGAAACCAATGAAGAAGCCAATTTAATTACCAGAAGAAGATAATAACAAGTATTTGATGCCCCTTTGCAGGGTCCTTTAGAAGAAAAAAATAACAAAATCTTCAAACATCTAGGGAGTTATGAAATCATCATTAACCTCACTAAGACATTATCTCATATTTCATTTTTTGACCTTCTAAAGAAATCTTCAAACCAGCAAAGTGCACTTTTAGAAGCCATGGGAATTAGATTTTTAGTTTATGTCATGCCCCCACCAAAGGCACATGTTAACCACATTGACATGGATATGTTCCCTTTGGGTTCCATGATGAGAGACATAGGCTATTTCTTCGATTTGTGCCAACTACCAATTTCTGACCAATTCAAAACACTCTTCATGGGTATGGAAGTCTTAGGGCTACATCAATTGACAACATTATCCTACGTATAACTCTTAGTCCCAAAAATGATCTTCACTAATTTTTATGGCATAGATCGAGAAAGTAATTATAACATGATCTTAGGATGACCATGGATCCATCAAATGAAGGTTATACATTCAACACTCTTTCAAAAAATCTGATTTTTGTAATTGGGAAATGTTTTCATTTCTAATGGAGACCTGAACCCATTTGACATAGTCCTAGACCGTACTATAAATTTTACAGAAACTCATTTTCATCATAAATTACCTATGAATAAATTTATAACACCCAATCCTTAGAAAATTTCAAGAACCATATTACGAACTCTAATGTTGAATATAAATCCCGTTTCTCATCTCTTGATCCTCCCCCATGTAAGATAAATATAAAGGAGGATCTTGAAGTAGGAAAGGGAATTTCCTCAACTCAAATCCCTAAATAAGAAATTGAGATTGTATCCTTGAAGAACACCATACAATTTATTAACATCCTAGAAAAGGATTCACCTCTCATATTTCCATTTGACCCAAAGGGGCCTTCTTGTAGGCACCAAAATATACACAAAATCATTATTACATCATGCTTTTATTACACTTGCATATATATGAGTTCTTAATCTTGAAACTAGATATTAGTATCATAATGCCTTCTTATTTTGTCCTCTATTACTTGGTTTGAGTGGTCTTGTGTCAATGTTCCACTCTTCTATCTTAATTTTGTGTCAAGTTATAGGGATCCCTGGTCATGTCCTTCTTCAGTTATGTTCCATCTTGTGGTTGTCCAAAACCGTACAAATGGTTTAGGATCATACATACAGTCCTAACCTAATTTTACAGTCTTGGACCCCTTTGTTTTTCTCTACTTTTTAATATTCTAATTATGTTCACTACTCTTTTTACACTACCTTTCTTATGTTTTGGGCTAGCCTTTCCCACCACCGAGGTTTGAAATTCAAGTTAATAACTCCTATATATACAAGTCTAATGTAAGCATTTACTATCTAGCAGGAACCTATCTATTTACCATATACTAATCTAAAGAAATAAGAGACACATTTGTATACTACATACATAACATATGAGAGCATAAATATGATTTTTTTATCTGCACACAAGGGTTTCTATTGGGATGAAGTGGCATATCCCGCTATCGGTGTTAAGGCACAAATGTTAAACTAGGTCAAGGGTTAGTTACATGCACATTGCCACAAATCACTAGGAGAACTACATTGAGTCTGAAATGTAGTGCTCGGTGAATCACATACTAAGTGACCATAAAGGTCAATCTAACTCAAAAATTTGTATCTTTATTTTTAGAGATAATGATTATTTCAATGTGTTACAAGATATATATGGTTTATTTTGCAGGTTCAGATGCAACATCTAGGGTTTTATGCAAAGTTGAAGATACTAAAGAGTCATAAACAACAATACATAACAAACAATACCAATTGTATATCCTTGTTTCCTACAAGTGTAAGACTATATAATTTGGTTTTTAATGTACCATACATTCTTTCCCTTTTTGTACGTCCTGAACATAGAGCTCTAAATACACACCAATTTATGTGACCAGTCTCTAGATAATGTTCTTACCCAAATCACTCATCAACATACTATAAAAAATTATGAACCAACTAAGTGCCTCTTTCCATCTTTTTTACATTCTAAATTATATGTGTTAGTTAACCATCATGACTGTGGTGTTGTATGTTTCTTCTATCTAATCTGTAACATAAACATGAGTGTATTTATAATCTTAGTTACTGTAGTATCATTTTTAAAACCTAATTAAAATGAATTATAGTTGATACATTTTGGTGAACCCACTTTTGACCGAACCATTCATGTATTCTAGGATATTTCTAGTTCTTTTCAATTAGGCTTGTTGTTCTTCAAACCCTAGGGATGCCTTAAGGCATGTGTGAATTTTTTTTTGATTA
This sequence comes from Taxus chinensis, assembly GCA_019776745.2. NCBI lineage: Eukaryota > Viridiplantae > Streptophyta > Pinopsida > Cupressales > Taxaceae > Taxus > Taxus chinensis. The sequence goes on along the minus strand of CM034151.1, from coordinate 316,854,051 downwards.
TCCTCCCTATTCTTTGTGTGATTATGGCTTACATTCATTCCTTACAGAAACATAGTGGTTATCATCCCTCTAACTAGGTCCACACCACTTTTTTGAATTCAAGACATGTGTTTCCTTCTTCATATGTTGATAGGGATGATATAATCCACAATTATGCTCAAAATGGAAATCCCCTTATATTTCAAGATAGACCACTCCACTTTGTACCAACATGTAGCACTCTTCCTCCCACTACCCTTGTAGAGGCTGAAGTTCTAGATGAGACCATGGAATTTCTATGTGCCACTCCCATAACTAAAGGTGATGGTAGTCCTAGTTATGAGAGTAATGTATTTGGCTGGTACAACAATAGCAAACAACCACCTTCTCCTCCACCCAATGATGACCTTCATATAATAAAAAATTCTATATATTCTAGTGATGATGAGACTGTTTCTAGCTTGCATGAGGACACTATTCTGCCCATCCTTACATTGATAGATGGAGTTCCTTATACTTCTGATAATGATCTAAAATCTATTCATAGTGAATGGCCTAGTGATGAAACACATGATGATGATTATTTTCATGCACATGACATCAATTAACATGATTGTATGTCTCTTACTTTTCTTGAATGTAAAAATAATAACTTTGATGGTGGCATTTCTATTTCACATATACACAATTCTACTTGTGTTTCTACTCTTCCTATTAAATATGAAATAAATGATCATGCTTGCACTAATAATGTTTCTATAAATACTCTTTAATACAAAAATGATATCCTTATTTCACATACTATACTTGATACAACTTGTGTTTCTACTTCTCCTCTTGAAAGCAACTGCAACGAAGCTATTATTACGTCTCCTTCACCACTTATAAATGGTAATGTGCATAATGATCATATTGTTTCTACTTCTCTTAAGAACAATTAACATGTTGATTCTCCTCTAGTTGCATGTAATACACATAGTATAGTTTCCTATCCTAGTATGAACAATATACCTATGGATAATAGTAAATAATCATTTAGAACTTTAATGTGCTACTAAGCCCATAAGAACCCTACATTCCACCTAATGATGCCTCACCCCACATTGACTTTAAACAAAATCATGTTCATATGGCCATTATTAATGCTAAGCTACATTGCTTAAATGAACCTTTATATGTCTATGTCATACCTCCTTAAGAGGTTCTCTCTCTTACGTATGCAATAATATATTTGTAACATAAAAAACATACTTTGAACCTAGAGAGAAAATCTTACTGTACTAGCGTTGATTCCAATACTATTTATGGTAATCCTATTCAATGTAAAATATTCCATTCTTAGTTCCCTATGATTTTTTCATGCCTTCATTCCAGTTGTTCGATGGTACCTCAGATCCTTACCTACATCTTAAGCATTACAAGGCACTTATGGTATCATATCATAGTGACATATTATTTCTCAAATATTTCCCTAAGAATCTCACAAGAGAATCTATGCATCGGTTTACTCACCTTCCTAGCAAATCTCTAGACACTTTTCTAGAACTTAAAGATGATTTCCTAACTCACTTTATTTGCAATAAAGGTACTAGGGCTACATATGAGTGTTTACCCTATTTTCCTATTCAACGACATCGATTATAGTTGATGCCATCAAAGAATTTGATTTCCTAGGTAAATGGTATCAACCATGGTCGATATTGTTGGGATAACATTTTTCATAGTTAATGGTATAGACCACGGTTGATAATTTCAACTAGTAGAAACTATTAATGTTATTATTTGGCTACTTATACCTAGTATTTGAGTGATAATTCCACATTCATCACTCATTTTGTATGTTGATGCTCACCAATCTACCCTTAAATCCTTATAGGTAATTAGGTTGGTCTTATGTTTCTTCTTTAGATTTCATGCGTGTAGCATTGGGTACTTAGGGTCTAAAAGGATAAGATTTTCCCTTACCATGCTCTACCCAAACTTTAGATCCTTTGGAGTCTTCAACTATAGGTTTTCCTAGTTTTTATATTATTCATTTTTGGTCCCCCATATCAAATATCTCATAAGTTGTTGACCTTGGGAAATTTAATGCACCAATGGTGACTTCAAGTAGGTAAGTATCTCTAACCTCTCTTTTTCTTTATTTAATTTTAGATTTAGATGCATGTTGATGTGATCATGCATATATTATGATAGGGAAACATATTATTTATCTATTACATTATTTATATACCATTTCTTACCTTACAATCCCCATTTTGGGACCCACGTCCTTACATAACCCTTAATACTTGTGAATATTTCTTTACAACCTTTCAGATCTCTTATTTTTATTATAGCCTAACTTACAACCTTACTATCACCAACATAATATCATGAGCTAGTTAGATGCCAACACCCTATTCAAGATCTAGGATTTGGAACCCTATATCTCTTATAGCATGTGGAGTATCATATTATTAGTTCCATGTCTTTAGAAACTCACAACCTCAAGGTATGTATCTTTATCATGTCCCCTCTCATTACCCTAGTCTAGATTATCCCTTACAGAGAGACAAAGAGGATGTTTTATTGGGCCATTATTTATCTACATACTCTTTAATGAACTTGGTATGAATCTTAATATTTCATATGATTGAGTCATCTTCACATTTCCTAAATCTTATGAATCCCTTATGTTATGATTGTAATATGGTTAGCACCAATGTCAAATAAATAGACCAAAAGGTAAAGCATATAATGATTAACCGATCCAATGTTATCAATAGAATTCTAAAACAAGATCATGAGAAAGAGTAAGAAGATAACACATAATATTTTTATACTCCTTACATGAAATAATTCATCCTATCTTACCCCAATGTTTTTGGCCAACTTCTTTAAGTTTTTATGACCATCATAAAGAATACAATGTCATTTAAGGAAACTCTTTTGATATTGCTCCTTCTCATTCATCATCATAGAACACAAATGCACCTATGAATCATAATCAAAATTCTTCTCAAAATCCTCCTAATGATATCGCTCATATTATCTTGCAACTCATTAACCAAATGAGTCTACAAAAAGCTAGTGCACATAATCAATTTATTTAAATGAATGTGAATCTCACTTGCATGTATAATATCTATCTCAAAAAAATTATTGGGGCATGCCTAATCAGTTTCCTCCCCTATTATCTCTAGTATATCATGATGGTATTCCAATTATGTAACCTCCCATATCCAATAAGGTTCTCCAATCTATTCAACGGGAATATTTGGCCCCTTATATCACCATTATGGATATCAAAGGCATCCCCCTTATCTTACTTATGATGGTTCAAATGACCCTATAATTTACATTAAATACTTTGGAAATGTCCACAAAGATTGGATAAAAGATGACTCCTATGTGGTTTCCAAACTCTGATTTAAAACCTAATGAGTGATGCTTTATATTGGTACCATTATGTCACCCCAACATCCATTGTATTACTCTAAGGGTAAGCCAGTCTATGACTCAAATAATTCCATTCTCAAGAATCACATGAAAACAACTTGAATATTTTCATTAACTATAAGCAAGGTGATAATGATAATGTCCTATCCTTCGTTAAATGATGGAATACTCTTTACACTAGAACAAAACATTCATTTCTCATTGATGGGAAAGGACGGTTAAGGGGACTATACCCCATACAATTCCAAAAGAACCCCCTCAGGGGGAAAGGAAATACATTGAAAACAAACCAACAAGATCAAAAAGCATAAGGATAAAAAACACCATAAAAAACTGCAACACCCAAACAAACAACAAAGCTAAGTGAAACCAACATCAAACAAACAACAACCAAACTTACAACATTGCAAATTGAAACCAACAAACATATAAAGAAGCAAGGAAAAAGGCTTAAATACCATGGTCACTTCCTTTTTCCTCCAAATATTTGAGTAAGATAGCCCACTCTTTAGCAAGGTTGTCAATAGTGACTCTAAGCCTATCAAATTCCATCTCATTCTCCTCTCTTTTCCTTTTCTTGGAATGCTCCCCATTCCCACCTTGTTTCTAGATTTTAACAAGTTGTGCCATGACATGAATATGCTTAATTGTGGATTTAATATGAAGGATGTTACATTTGTTGATATGATTCCAGGTATCCTTAAACCTTTCCACCTCTTTTTCCAGAGCCAAGAACCTGCTTTGAACCAAATCCAGGTTGACAGAGTTCATAAGGACAACCATGCTTTTAATTTTTCCCTCACTACATTCCATAATTTAAGCATGAAGTTTAACATACTTTTTTTGTTTAACATATTTTTCAAATTCATATCCATTTTTTTTGTTCCATATTATGAAAAGTAATAACATCAATCTCCTTAGAGCATTGGCCCTGCTCAACCCTAGACTTGACGAGTGTAGGGGCTACCTTCTTACCCCATTCCTTAAGCTGATGAAGACCCATAATAGCCTCCACTGAGGATTGAGGATCAGCCCATTGATGCTCCGAGACAGAAGAAGTAAACTTACCATACTCCCTACTGCCATCTTCAGACCCAGAATAAGCTTAAGAGGGAGGATCTTTAAATAAAGCCCCCCTAACCTTGATAGATTTGGTGAGATCCATAGAATACCTCCTGAACATAGCCATAATAAGACCTTGGTAAAGAGGAACCTTGATCTTCCCTTTCTTAAAATAATCCATCGTAGTGCACATGGATCTCAAAATGAAATAGGGAAAACAAAAACCCTTCCCATGTCTTATATGGTTCATCATAGGAAAATGATAGGCAAAGATTGTTTTATGTCTACCTTCCAAAGTGAGATATTGGATGATATTAAGAGATATTGTAGACACCAAATTTGGGTCACACTCCCTTGGCTCCTTTCAATTAATCAATGCAACATATATACCTAGCCATACTCCCCTTTCACACTTAGATATTAATTTAATCACTTATAATTGAATTAATATTCATCCTCACATTATTAATTAATTTAATTATTTTAATTAAGTTAATTTACACCTCACCTAGACACCTCACCATGGACTTATTCCTAGCCTATTGATTAACTAAGACTAGGTCCCTACTTATCCCAACTAACTGGGACTTAGTCTAACCCTAAAATTAAAGTCCTATTCCTTCTCCAACAACACTCCCACTTATCTAAGTGCCAACCCTCACTTGAGACCCAGATTAGCAATCAAGATCACGCCAAAAATAGTAAAGATCAGGCTATTTTTGGTAACTTGGACTAATTCTCCCTAACCGATGTTGGTTTTCCCTCAGCTGGCGTAGGTTCCCTAACCGCCATCGGTTACCCTTAAATATGAGTTTCTAACTCTTTGCATGGGTTCTCCAATTCATTCATTCACACAACTTTGGCATTCAAACTCTCCAGCACTCAGGCTTCCCAAAAAAAACCAGAGCACATCACACCTCCACCAGCATCTAATCATCTCATCCATAGTTTTAGGTTGACACAACAAGAGCACACATGCACTACTACCTTAGCACTAGGTGTAATCACACTTCATCTCCAAATGATCAACCATTCCTACCACATTCGGATCTGCAAATTTTATCAGATAAGTAAATCATTCTTACTTGTTAAGCTTGTGTGTTTGATCTTAATCATTTCATTTACTGCTTTTGTTTAATTTCTCTCTATCTCATTACCACCTTCTACCCATTTATCACCTTTTCTACCAACCAGAGCCATTTCACCTATCCTATTACCCTTTTTACCTTGCTGAGTCTTAATCAACACCTTTCCATCCTTCCCCAAACCTCCTCAGCTCTCTGTGTAATCACAGAGAGGCCCAAACTCCCATTTTTAATATTTTAACCAAATTTCCCCTACCGACACTGGTTAGCTAACTGACGTTGGTCTATCTCCTATACCAACATTGGTCGACCAACTGATACCGGTCTCTGAGACTGACAATTTTTCTATAACAACGAGTTAACAACTTCCCCAAAACAGCCCAAAACCTTGCCTAATTTCACCCAGACCTCACCTACAGCCTCTGCTACACCTGCAGACCCAAACCAACCCATTAATCATCTAGATTTAATTTTAACCATTTCTTGTTGAGTTAAATTCACTTGTTGTATGTTAATAGGAGATACCTAAATCTTATCAACTACAATAGGAACTGTTATTTCTTACATTAAGTTGTATTAAATAGAGGATTGACAACCATTCGAGGAAGCATCATGCTTCCCAGATCTAGCCTTGCTAGGAAGTCCTCTGAATCTTGCTATTTAATACTATTTGGTGGTCTTGTTGTGTTTCTTATACAAGGTCATTCCTCCTAGCCAAAGGGAAGCTCACACAATCAGCTTGGATCAAAAGTCTACAACGTGCACAATGCCTTCTACCATCTACATAACACATGTATTCCTCCTATGCCCATTACCTTTATCTGTTTTATCATGTACTTTGAGGTGAAACATTTTGGCATGCCCGGTGGGACCCTATCATTTGGGTTCTTTTGCATTGTTCATTCTTAGGGAATCTTTGTGTGTCTATTTCCTTTTGAAAGAGTTCACATTAAACTTTCTCCCTAGGAACATTCTTCTTCTTCTACTTGTCTAAGTGAAATTCATATTTTGGGTTAAAAAGAACACTTTTTTTATTTTGTATTGCATTAGTGAAAGACATACTCTTGACCTATTCATTATTTCTCTCATCGAATTTCACTTTCAATTTGGGCTTAAAAATCTCTACATTTCATCCTTGTGTATGTTGCATTTATCTCACTTAAATTTATTTGCAACCTATATGCTGGAGGTCATGACCAGTTGATGGTTGGTGGGAATTAAGCGTAGCTCACTTCTTGCACACACATCCCAAATTGAATCACTTGAAAAAATTACACACTTCTTAAACATCTTCCTTCCCGACAATTACCATTAACGACTAATAATCGGATTAGTGGAGGATCCAGTTGGTGTTCTGGTCAGTCATTATATCAGAGTTGTATCACATGTACTTAAAGGTATATCGGGTCCCTTTATCCAAAACATACCTGAAACCATCCATAGACTGCTTATAGGGTACCCTCGTTGACCAAAAACTCTATTCTACTCATAGTTAGTTTTAAATGGCATAAGCCACACAACATAAAATCTACAACATAGGATTACATGTTTTGTTAGCTTTTGACTGATTGTGTTTTGAGGTGTGAGGTCATTTCATCTTTTTTTTTCTTATCCTTCATGCCCCACCATCACAACTGGTGTATTGTGGTTTATTCTAGGGCATGTTAGGACTCATCACTGCCATACTCAGTTGTTGGGTTGGTATTTTCAGTTGACTTAATTACCAAAAATTCAAATTTTCATCTCCTCTCAGATTTCACAGTAACTGGTATCGGTCCAGTGACCACCATCAGTTACCTCTTCATACCGGCATCAGTTTACTGACTAGTGTCAGTTCCCTACTGTTTTGGTTATTTCTCCCAAAACAATGTTCAATTCACAAACAAACACTTTCTGTGACTTATTCTGTCACTTCATCATATTTCTGAGTCTCTGGTATCATTGTCAGAGTCCAGTTTTCACTTGATTTTCACCTTTTCATCTCCATATTTTAAATCTACCACTTATTCACATTAACCAGTATCGGTCCAACAACTGGACATCAGTTACCCCTCTCCACCGACATTGGTTAGCCAACCGATGTCAGTCTCTGTGTTTTGATTTTTCTATCAAAACAACGACCAAATTCCACTTTCTAGATTTCTTCTGCTATCCTTTTATGTGTTTCTGTACCATCTATAGAACTCAAATTACCTATTCTACCACCATTCACATGGTTTTGACTCACAGACAAGCCAACACTCTAGTTTTTTATGCTAGCCACCAACCACTACCACCTAGTCCTTCACCACCTTCTATTTCTTCACCCATGGACCCCACCTCACCTATTTCTATACATGCAGGTGATGAGGAGTTCACAAAACTCCTTGATCACAATCCTTGCATCTTACAACATTATCTGGCTCATTCATCTACCCGCGACTCATCAGGATAACTTATCTATGGTATGCCTGTATCCATACCTCTCGCTTTGGCCCCCACTTCCGTATCGGCCACCACTTGTGTAGCGGTACCTACTTCCACCTTACCACCTATTCGTTTCTCAGATCACTCCCACATCTTCTATATCTTCCACACCTACAACACCTATCACATCTTCGACATCCACCTCACCATCATCTACGGCCCCTAGTGTAGGGATTTCCACCTCATCAGTTCCTATTACCTCGCAACCTCCAGTTGTGTCGACCCCTTTTCAGAGTTTGGTCATGTTTATACCTGCTACTCTACCACCTATTTCCACGAGGGTTTCTACACATATTCCTCCCACCTATACCTTGTCTCAGCCACCACCCATCACCTACACTTCCCATTCAGGGTATATGTCCATCATCATCTGCCGTAACTTATATCCCCTCTTCTCAATTTTCTTACTCGGCACCTCCATATACAGGTGTCCCTTCTATGTCCTACTCATCATATCCACCTCCTTATACCACTGGAGGTCCACCTCAATCCAATCCAACTAATGATTTGATCAAGATGATGATGGACAAGATGTAAACCCTAGAAGCATCTGTTTTGGGCTCCCACAATTCTCTGACTTACGACGAGATTTGTAATGAGCCTATTCACCCTTCTATTCCAATTCATCCATACCCCACACATTGGGAAATGCCAAAATTTAACCGATTTAATAGCAAGGAAGATCTGCAACAACATTTGTGATATTTTAAACATGTATGTTATCTGATTTCCCATGATGACGCCTTGCTTCTCCAAACTTTCCCAATGTCCTTGACGGGACCAACCTTAGACTGGTATAGTGCTTTACCTAGGCACTCTATCTTCTCATTCAATCAATTAGCCCAGGAATTTCTTGATCATTTCTCCATTAACATTGTCAAGAAGGTTACCATGACTGACTTGTATTCATTACACCAATATGAGGATGAGTCTATCGCAGATTTTGTCGCGCATTGGTGGAACCTTATTAATCAACTCACTTTCCAATTGCCTCAAACTGAATTAATAGAGTTGTTTACTAGAGCTTGTGCCAGACATATCTCTCCAACTCTCCAAGTTCAAACCTTCCAAACATTCGATGAGGCATTCACCATGGCCCGGAAACTTGAAATCCATGCTATCGAAGAGAAGAAGTTACAATTGCACAACAAAAGTGCTTCATTTAAATCCAATGACACCTCTTCTTCTTCCAAACCACAAAATAATTATTCTAAAGAAAAAGGATCTGCCAATGCAGTGGTTTTAAAATCTGGCCCTTCTCATCCATCCAACCAATCAAAACCTTCTTCTAATCTTTCTCCTATTCAAACTTTCCAGTTCAAGCGGGAACAACAAAAATATACTCCCATTGGAGAACCTTACTCCTCAATTTTGGAAAAGCTTTTAAAAGTTGGAGCAATCACTCTTCCACCCATCAAAACACATACTGGTTTTGACCCTTTCCATCATGTGCCTGCATGGTATAAGGAGAACGATTACTACAATTATCACCATGTTAGAGGTCATAGTGATGGTAATTGTATAACTTTCAAAAACATCATCCAAGAAATGTTAGATAATGGAGATCTCATCTTGGATAACCCCAATGCACTAGCTAACCAAAACCTCCACATCTTCAAGAAGCCATTTCTGAATCACACCCCATCATCCAACCAAGCCGATGAAACCTCAACTAATGATACCAACGTTTGAGACATCCATGCCATTTTTGATATCATACTGGCTCCTTCTGCCTAGTTTCCTCCCATCCCATCTATTGAGGAAATTCTTGCACGAGCTCCTCCACCCATGGAGGAACCTATTTCATCTGTCCTCTACCCACAGAGGAGTCCACCTTATCTTCAGATGCATCTACCCCACTCATCTCTTTACCTGTCGAGCAACCCACATTACCCATTCTTCTACCCATGGAAGAGCCCAACTTACTCTCTTCTTTACCAAAGGAAGAGCCTATACAATCAACCTTTCCTCCTCCTCTTCCCAAAAAGGACCCACTAGTGGCATCTCTTCCTATTGGTGACAATTCCCCACTGGATTTTAAAGACCCTGTTGATTTGCTATCATCTCTTCTACCCACAGAGTCTGAAGCCAACCATTTCCCTATCTCACAGATGCCTGATTTCTTTATAGGGATTACTACCAAATCAACATCATCCCCCTCCACTTCTACACCATTCTCATGTTTGGCTGACCACTTGGATTATGTTGACTATTCCATGCTTTGGGGATGCAACTTCCTTTCTCGACTCAAATGCAAATGTCACTCGCAGACACTTCAACGATTTATCCTAAAGTGTTCAAGACCATTAAATTTGTCACACCTGAGCCAGTTATAGTAGCCTCTTCTACATCATCTTCACTTACACCCAAAAATTTACCATTACCCCGACAACCACCTACACCCAAACCTCTACCTACACCTATACCTGCATCTGCACCCAAACCTACCGCTACATTAGGGGTCATGCCAACACCAAGTCTAGTCCATCCTCCCATTAAGATTGATTTAGCCACATCATCCCAAACTATCACTAGGCCTATCCCCCCACCTAAGAGGAAGACCCAACCTTCTAGACCTCATACCCCAGTTTCTCCCACTCCTCCTCTCTCACCTTCACCACTTCCATCCATCTTAGGTCCTCATCCATCAACCCTGGTCAAGCAGCCTCCTTCCCCAGGTAAACTTAAAATGAAATAACTCACATCCTTGCCGCAATCTTCCATCCCACCCAAACCTTCTACATTACCTATGCCTTTCCCATCTCCCATACTTTCTCCACTTCCCATGCCCTCATCATTACCTGCACCTTTACCCTCTCTTCAACCTCCATGACCCGTATTGCCTCCTACCACTACCTTCACCACACCTCCACTTTCACCATGGTTGACCCATCCCCTTCCATCTTCTACATTCCCTTCTACCTCATGCACTCCCCAACACCTTTACCCAAGAAGGAGCAACCCAAGCCCACAACCACACTACCTACCAAAAAGGTAGTTAAACCTACTCAACCTCCAACTCCACCTCCAGTAGTACCTCTTCCACATAAGTCACTTAAACCTACATCCAAACCAACTCCACCTCTAGAAATGCTCCCACAGAGGTCACCCAAGCCTCCATCCAAACCCACCCTCACTTCTCATTGTGATCCCTTGGCAGGGTCTTACGCTACCATCCTTGCTAACCTTTTAGAAACCTCTATCATCACATTGCCACCTCTCAAGCCTTATGACCCACTCAAACCTAAACCAGAAGGGTTTGATGATACCAAGATTTGTGCCTATCATCATGTGCTAGGACATGATGTTGAAAATTGTAAGGCCCTTAAGAATATTCTTCTTCAATTATGTTCTCCCAAAGAGCTCTTGGAAGAAGATGACCTTTTGGATGAAGCTCCCATTCCACCCTCACCTGTCACCATGTAGCCTCACCCCATTTCTATTCAGTGACCTTCACCTCCACCTCCACAACCCTCTTTTCCTCCTCTGACCTTTGAGATCAATATGGTCCAGATTAGAGAACTCACCAAACCTCCTCTGAAATGCTAGTGTGCCATACTTATTTCACAAGGTTCTTATCCTGCACTAGGTTTTTGTCCTCTTATCATTATACCTTTCATGATTCATCTCCCTCTCTTCCTCAGATTAACATGGTTCAAGTTTCCACTCGCGCACAAAAGGACAAAGGAAAAGAGAAAACAAACAAACCATCCACTACACCTTTACCCAACATTCCATCTACACCTGCACCCAAAATCACCATCCATGGGCTGGCATATCCTATTTCTGATGGAGTTGCACATCATACCATGATCAAACAACTGCACCAGTCCCCTCTCAAAATGTCTTTATATGACCTTGTCTAAACCTCGAGTCTCATCGTCAAGACCTCATCGAGGTGCTGCAATCTATTGAGGTTCCACCTAATGACCCCACACCAGTTGTTGCCATTATCACTCCTCATCATGTGGCTACTCTCACCACTTCACCTCCCTCTTCTACCCCCACTACCATTCATCAAGTCTCTACTCTTAGTTTCTCTGACGAAGAGATTGTCCCTCTCCAATCAGATGATCTTGACCCTGCCCTATTCATTTCCATCTACATTGATAATATACGTGTTATGATTGATGGAGGTGCCAGTATCAACATCATTTCCTCCCATGCGTACAAACAAATGTGCATCCCTACCAATTGCATGCATAATAACCTGATTATGCTGCATTCATTTAACGACGCTATGAATTCCACCCTCGACACCATCATTCTTCACATTCATGTGGGCCCCCATGTCATTCCTGAATTATTCTATGTCTTAGAGGGGGAATTCCAATACAATCTGTTGCTTGGCCAACCTTGGATTCATGCCATGGGTTGTGTTCCTTCAACCTTACACCACTATTTAAAATTTGAACATGAAGGGCACAACTACACCATTCTGGCAGATCCTTCACCATTCAAAACTTACAACATGCTCTATCAACCTAATGATGTACTTATACCAGTTAAGGCATCTACCACTACTATTGCTTCTTCTTGAATACCCCATCTACAGCTACTACCTCTTCCTCTTCATTTGCTGTCTCATCACCACTTTTGACGCTACATCTTCCATAACCAACTCCTCTATTCCCACTTCCACCACAACTTCTACAGCTGGCCCATCAGCTAACCCATCTACTTCTCAAACACCAAATGCTTCTTCTTCTTAGGATCCTGGTGATTCTTCCATTCATGCTAACTAAATACTTACTTATGATCCCTTGGTAGGTGTTTTTCAATGCCTTACCTTGGGGGAGTATCACCTTTATAATGTCAATACCTTCCTTACTCCTCAAGAGTATGGTAGCCTCCATCAACACCCACATTATAATCAACCATAGTAGGAAAGGTTTTCCATATGGTTCTCCCCATCTTCAAACCAACTTGACATATGGGGGACTTGAAGATTCTTCATATACTCTAGAACACCTTCCTCAAACCCTGTCCATTGTTCTCATCTAATTTCTAATACCTCACCAATTGCCACTTCACCCACACATTCCTTCATTGATGTGCTTGGAAAGGCTTTGGCTTTGGTCTTTATAAACAAGGTCATCACATAGTCATACCTTGCACCACTTAGAAACATAAAGACCGTTGTGGTCTTGGATTTTCTGAGGAACCTTCTTCTAAGAAATCCCGTATCGACCTCATAGAGGAAGATACACCTTCTCCACCTCATTCACCTACCTCACCACCTTCACCTACGGAGTCTATGGATCCAGAATCCATTCCTCCTAACTTTTTTTTTTGAACACCATTTCCTTAGGACCTCTGACCTATCAGTGTGATGACAAGGCTCCCTCTTCTCTTCCCTTCCTGTATCCTGACATGATCGATGATGACACACCTTCTATCAATGTTGTTCAATGTCAGGATGATGATTCCATTCTCACCTATCTAGGTGCGGAGGATTCTTATATCCACCGGTCATTACCTTCTGAGACACAAACCATGTTGAATGAATTGACCATAGAGATCAACATTCATACTCAAGACGACCCCCACATTCTAAAGATAGGCCAATCTTTAGACTCCATTGAACAGGAAGCCTTCACCTCATTCCTCTAAGATCATAGCAACATGCTTGCTTGGTATTATGCCGATATGCCCAGTATTTACCCAAATATCATGGTCCAAAATATTGTAACTATTCCTAGTGCCAAACCCATGAAATAGAAGCTACAAAAAATGCATCCTCGCATTGCCCTTCTTGTGAAAGAAGAACTCCATCACCTCCTTTTTGTTTCTTTTATTTTACCCATTGACTATCCCCAATGGATTTCTAACATAGTTCATGTCACCAAAGTGATAGGGGGACTCTACATCTACATGGATTTCCACAACCTTAACCTAGCTTACACCAAAGATGACGTTCCTCTACCTAGTATTGGCCAACTTGTTGATCTCACCACTAGCCATGAGATGCTATCACTCATGGACGGTTTCTCGGGTTATAACCAAATATTACTCACACCAAAAGATCAACATAAAACTACCTTCATCACACCTTGGGGGACCTTCTGTTATCGTGTCATGCCCTTTGGCCTTAAAAATGTTGGTGCTACATATCAACGTGCCATGACCTATATCTTCCACGACATCATGCATGATATTTTGGAAGATTATGTTGATGACCTTCTTGCTAAGTCTAAGCATCAGGCTGAACACCTCACGGTTCTTAAAGTCATCTTTGATCATCTCATCAAATACTACGTTCGTCTTCAACCAAAGAAGTGCATCTTCACCATCCTCTCTTGAAAACTCCTTGGTTTCATCATCTATCTATGAGGCATTGAAGTTGATCCCACCAAAATCAAGGCTATTTTTGAGATGCCTCCACCTACTAACCTTCGACAACTTCGTAGTTTGCAAGGCAAGTTGCAATCTATTAGACACTTTATTTCTCAACTCTTCGATTGATGTCACCCTTTTCATCATCTTCTTAAAAATGATGTTTACTTCCACTTGGATGACAAGTGCTATAAAATGTTTGAGGCATTAAAAGAATACCTCCTCCAGCCACCTGTGCTCATCCCACCAAAGGATGACAAGCCTTTTTACCTCTACATTTTTGCCACCGATCATTCCTTAGGAGCCATGCTCGCTCATAGTGACGAGAAACATAGGGAGTAAGTGAGTTTATTATATAAGTAGTACTCTTTTAGATTACGAGACTAGATATACTCACGCTGAAAAATTGTGCTTAGCCCTAGTCTTCGTCACCACCAAACTTCACCATTACCTACTCAACCACAAAACCTTCATTGTCACCAACACTAACCCCTTACATTACATGTATGCTAAGCCTTATCAACACCAATGTGTTGCACATTGGCTCATGCTTCTTGTAGACCTAGATCTCGAATTCATCCATCAAAATTCTGTTAAAGGACAAACCATCACCGACCAACTTGTAGATGCACCTCTTTTTGGAAATCAATCTTCTAACTTCTATTTCCCTAATGAATCCATTGCTACCCTCTCCCTTGATGACACCATTTATCAGATGACCTTATTTTTCAATGGTTCTAAATGTCAGTGTGGGGGTGGTGCATTGGTCATCCTTATTCCTCTTGACGGTGAACCTATGCCTTTATCTTTCAAACTAGATTTTGACTGTACTAATAACATTTCTTAATACGAAGAACTCATGTTAGGTCTTCAAACCGCC
Source organism: Taxus chinensis (assembly GCA_019776745.2). Taxonomy (NCBI): domain Eukaryota; kingdom Viridiplantae; phylum Streptophyta; class Pinopsida; order Cupressales; family Taxaceae; genus Taxus; species Taxus chinensis. Next base: position 316,838,802 of record CM034151.1, on the reverse strand, counting down.
ATAGCATTATATGTTAAATCCATTAATATCTTTAGAGACTCCCAACTAGTTGTGAACCAAGTCAATGGTTTATACCAGTGTCGTAATGAGGTACTTCAAAAGTATAAACATCACGTCGACATGATTTTGACTACCTTTGATCATTATGAACTTCAAACCACTCCATGCTCCACTAAAAAATTCATGGATACCATGGCCTGCCTTGCTTCTCAAATACCTGCTTCACCTTCTGACTCAAAAATATTTGTCACAGTACAAAGGTTGCAATCACCCTCTTATTTATTTCAAGACGTTAACTTTGTAGGAAGAATTGAAACTGATCCACGTGACATTTGGTATAAGCAGTTCACTTATTACCTTTCCCTCTCAATTTTACCTCTGGAACTCACTCGCAATGGACAACGATCCTTCCTCAAAAGTGTCTCTCACTATGTCATCATGGGGGGTATTCTCTACAAATGTGGATTTGATGATATCCTCCTATGATGCCTCACAAGTTTTGAAATCCTATACACCATTAAATAAGTTCATGATGGGATTTACGGTGGTCATTTCAGTGGCCTCGCCATCACTAAACACATTCTTCACCTCAGCTATTACTGGCCAACCCTAAACCAAACTATGTCAAACATTGTGTGAAATGTCAGTAACATGCTAATCTTCACCACACCCCTAGTCACGCCTTACAGGTCACCAGAGACCTTTGGCCTTTCTCCCAATGGGGTTTGGATCTCGTCAGAGAGATTAACCCTCATTCTTCTCAATGTCATCAATGGATCATCACCATGACTGAATATTATACTAAATGGGTGGAGGTTGTACCTCTCATTTCTACAAAAGCTGAGAAAATTTATGAATTCATCAACCATCACATCATTTTTCACTTTGGTGTTCCTCACTGCCTCATCACTGATAACAGAAAACAATTCAAAAAAAAAACCCTACGCAAACTTTGTGATGCCTTTGGCATTCAACTTATTTTTTCTTCACCTTATTACCCTCAAACAAATGGCCAAGCCAAATCAACTAACAAAACTCTTAACAAAATTCTTATGAAAGTGGTTGACGATACTGGTAAGGATTGGCACATGCACATTCCTTTTGCTTTATGGGCTTATCACACTAGTATTCACACCTTAACCGCTTCTACACCTTTCTCTTTGGTCTATGGTAAAGAGGCTCTCTTTCCTCTCAAAGTTCAAATTCCATCTCTTCGTATCTCATTCAAAGACATGCTCAATGATGATGAACTTTCTACCAAGACCGTTTGGCCCAACTAGAGCTTCTAGATGAATTCCATTTAAATGCTCTCGATCACCTTCAAATCTACCAAAAATATATCAAACGTGCCTATGACACACGTGTCCATGAATGAACCTTCAAGGTTGGTGACCTTGTCTTGAAGGAAAATCAACATGTAACCAAAGGTGAGAAAAGTAAACGGGGAAAGTTTTCTCCTAATTGGCTTGGACCCTATATCATCACTCATACCTATGGATCAGGTGCTTATCATTTATCTTCTCTCGAAGGTAAACCCGAGCCTGAGCCCCTCAATACCTTTCATCTTCGACCATTCTACTATTGAATCAAGTACTATATCACCTTTTGTTAATTACACACTCGTCCCTTGAGTAACCGTTCCTTTCATCTACCTCTTTTAAAGACCAACAACTACACCAGAATTGTGTGATTATTCATCACCTTTCAGCCTTATCTTAAATATGAGTACCACAACTCTACTCATGGCATGATTCTCATGGATACTTTTCATCCTTTTTAGGATGGAATCCCATGGTCATTCATCACTTAAAACCTCTCTTTCATAGCTAACCTCTGCATGCTATGGTTTTGCCTTCATAAAAGAAGCCTATACTCCTTTATAGTCTTGTCCTTGACCTAAGATTCCAAAACATTCAAAAGTAATATATGGGATTTTTAAATTCAAACTCCTTGAGTAAAAATTATTGTAAATAGATTAATCCCTCCAAAAGGACATCTATCTTTCCATCTTTCTGCTATAAATAGATTGCTCCCTTAAAGGACAACTATAAAAGATAGCCCTATTATACATAGTCTATCCAAAAAGAAGACTATTTTTGCAAAAATAAAATAAAAATATTCGGAAGCTTCCCGCATCGATCAACTTCAGGAAGACCTCAAGGATATATTCTATTCATCCCACATAAAATTCCCATATTGATCAGTCTATAAAACAAAAGCAAAAAAGAAAATACAAAAAAAATCAAGAAAAATACAAACTTTTTCGTCATGGACTTTTCTATTCTGGTTTTGGGGTATCTTGTAGAAGAGGGCATGCTTGTCTCACAACAAGGTTACACTAAACAAGACTCCACCTCACCTTCTTCCTTTTCTTCTTCTTCTACCCACTCAATGGATGTACCGCACATGTGACACTTTATGATCATGTAACTTCTTTCACCCTTAGAAAGTTCAATCATGCAATGCCTTTAGGGGGCTTAAGTTCATAACCCTATCTTTGGTATGCTCCTAATGGTTCTTGCCACATATGGATCCATTATAGATCTGCTCTTCTACCATTTCAAAACCAAAAACTTTCTTACTTATCTAATTCTATCTACACAGGACAAGACTATTCAAATTTATCATTTATGGGATTTAAAACTTCTCCTTTCACCTACATTTACATTCATACATCTACTTCAATCAAAAATCATCTGACACAACCATTGCCATAATCCACCTGACTTAACTGCCTAATCAACCTAAACTCAACCATGCCTAATCAACCTAGACACAACCATGCCTAACTCACCTTACCCATTTAACCATACCTAAACTCACTAACCTACTCACCCACCTCATCTTATTCTTCCCTATCCTATGGGAGAACTACATCGGCCTTAGACCCCTTTCGTCACCGGGGCTATGTAGGAATAAATTTGCACTGTTAAGATCCCTAGTTGACTGGCGTTAAGTTTCTCTTGATCAGTATCCATTTACCCCATGACCTTTTCAACTAGTGTCGGTCACCATACCTTAACCACATTTTTCCTAATCTTCACTCATATGGGATTCTACCAAAAAGTAATTTTATAGCTACCTCAAGCCTCCATCCAAGCCCTTGTGTCTCCACCTTAATTGACCTTCTAACCTAACCCCCGACCACTTTGTTTCATTTGGGGCACATTTTTTCCTATACCATACCCTTATCCTACGGCCTTAACAATCAACCCAACCCACCCTCTCCCATTTGACAGTTGAAGTTTTACTTACTTGCTTTACCTTGCGATGAAGCTACTCGTGTTGTTTAGACTAATGAACCTTTCCTTGCCTAATGTCATACCATGTTATCTTGACCAAACCAAACATATTAGGTGCTCTGGAACACACCTAAATTCCCATTCCTGCACCTAGCCTAGTTTTGTTTTAGGACTGTATCTTATACCTTGGATATCTGGATCATGTCAACCTTGTTCGGATAAAATCCTATCGACCTTTGAAGAAGTAGAGTTTGTGAGCTCTTCAACCTAGTACCTTATCACATTCTATACATGTGCGTGAATTTGAATTCTCCCTGCCTATAAACCACACCAATATCATCACTACCTACACACCAACCACCCTCATTTTTCATCACTTATCATTTTTTCAAACCATTCGCCGCCTCTGCTTAACATTTCATCAGTTCCTGGTTTGAGGGGGATCACCTCCACCCATACTTGGGGTAACCTAACCTTCACTCATACCTGGGACAACAAATTCCTATTTTTTTCAGTGTCGCTTATCAATACAAACTACGTGACAAAAAGGGGAAAATGTAGACACCAAATTTGGGTCACACTCCCTTGGTCCCTTTCAATTAATCAACACAACACATATACCTATTTATACTCTCCTTTCACACCTATATATTAATTTAATCACTTATAATTGAATTAATATTCATCCTCACATTATTAATTAATTTAATTAAGTTAATTTACATCTCACCTAGATACCTCACCATAGAATTATTCCTAGCCTATTGATTAACTAATACTAGGTCCCTACTAATCCTAACCAACTGAGACTTAGTCTGACCCTAAAATTAAAGTCCTATTCCTTCTCCAACAACATTCCCACTTATCTAAGTGCTAACCCTCACTTGAGACCCGTATTAGCAATCAAGATCACGTTAAAATAGTAAAGATCACGTTATTTTTGGTAGCTTGGACTAATTCTCCCTAACCGATGCTAGTTTTCCCTCGGATGGCGTCATGTTCCCGATCCCCATCCGTA